>BLSH010214667.1:446029-459541 GCA_018402905.1 Glandirana rugosa | reverse complement strand
GCAGAAAGGAAGGACTCCAGCTGCTAGGGTGACAGGGACTGCTGTTTACTTCCAGCCACTGTAGCTTTGAAATAGCATTTGAAAGTCTGCACAAACCATTCTGCTTGACCATTTGTAGCCGGTGGTAAGGTGCAGTCAATTTGTGCTTGATGTGGTGGGCAGTGAGGAAACTCTGAAACTCCTGACTGGTGAATTGTGCACCATTGTCCGTGACAATTTCTCTGGGGTCTCCAAACGTAGCAGTGAGATGTAACAGTATGGAAATTGTTGCCTTAGTTGTTGGCTGAGTAATGGGAATGACCTCAGGCCACTTTGAATGGGCATCAACTATGATCAAGAAGGTGTGTCCTCTGATTGGGCCTGCAAAGTCCAAGTGTAGGTGAAACCAGGGGACCGTGGGCCAAGTCCAGGGCTGGACGCACCCTCAAGGAGGGTCTCTTGCAGTTTGGGAACATACAGCACAAGCATTCACATATGTTGTGATATCTGTGTCTAAGTTCGGCCACCATACATAGCCTCGGGCCTTTTGCTTCATACATGTGCCCCCGGGATGACCAGTATGTAGCAAGTCCAGAATGTGTCTCCGGAGGGTCTGTGGAATGATCACTCGGTCTCCCCATAAAACACAGTTGCCAGCCACAGTTAATTCCATACGCCTACAGAAATAGGGTTTGTATTCCTGTGTGACGGTTGCAGGCCAACCGGACCATACCCAGGAGAGAACTGTTTTCAGGAAGGAGTCTTTGGCTGTATGGGCTGCTATCTCGCCAGAAGGCAAGAAGGACAGGCTGGTGTAACGACAACTCTTGACTGGTGGAGAAGTGTCCGTCGACGTCCCTGTCAGTCGGGACATTGCGTCTGCATTAGAATTGGCATCATGACCACGATACTGGATTTTGTAGCTGTATGCTCCCTAGAATAGGGCATAGCGTTGGAGGCGGGCTGCAGTCGTCTGAGAGATACCTTTGTCAGGGTTAAAGATTTGAAGGAGTGGTTTATGGTCCGTCAGTATGGTGAATTCCCTGCCATACAGGTAAAGATGAAATTTCTTAATTGCCCATATCAGCGCAAGAGCTTCTTTGTCAATGTGTAAATAATTGCTTTCTGTTTTTGTCAAGGACCTGGAGGCAAATGTCACTGGTTTTTCTGATCCATCTGGTAAGATGTGAGATAGTACAGCCCCCAGACCATAGGGTGAGGAATCACAAGCCAAGGTGAGATGCTTCTGGAGGTCATAGTGCACGAGCATGTGTGACGCCAACAGCTTCCACTTGGAAACTTCGAAAGCATGTTGCCATGCAGCCGACCAGTCCCATCTGGAGTGCTTCTCTAAAAGCTTGTTCAACGGAAACAAGATGTGTGCCAGATCTGTCAGGAATTTGTGGTAATAGTTCAGCAAGCCAAGGTATGATCGCAGCTGCTGGACGTTGGTTGGGGCTAGAGCCTTGACTAAAGCATCAACCTTGGCTTCTGTGGTGTGTATACTCTCTGCATCCACAAGGTGGCCACAAAACTCCAATTTAGGCACCATGAATTGGCATTTCGCTAAGTTCACTTTTAGACCCTGCTCTTGGAGTCTCGGCAACACAAGCTCCAGGTTCTGCTTGGGTTCCTGGTCCGTCCGTCCCGTGATGAGCATATCATCTAGCAGGCACTACGTGAAAGGAATGTCCGCCAAAATCTCGTCCATTTTTCGTTGCCAAATGGCTGGGGCAGAGGCTACACCAAACACCATCTGATTGTATTCATACAGTCCCTTGTGGGTGTTGATTGTTAGAAACTTGTGGGGAGAAGGATGAACCTCAAAGTGTAAATATGCTTGTCTGAGATCAAGCTTAGTGAACTTTTGACCCCCTGCAAGAGAGGCAAAAATATCATCTACTCTGGGTAGGGGATACTGGTCTATCTCAAGTTGAGAGTTCAGTGCCATGCGGAAATGGCCACGAATGCATAAGTCCCCATTCACTTTCTTTACTGGTACAACTGGTGATGCCCACTCGCTGTGCTCTACCTTCGAGATGACACCTTGTTCCTCCAGCCGACTTGGTTCAGCTTCCACTCCTGCTTGGAGTGCGAAGGGTACTGTCCAAGCTTTGAAGAACTTAGGCAGAGTGTTGGGTTTCAGCTTGAGTCTCACACAGTCATGCTTTATTTTCCCTAAGTGATTATCAAAGATCTCTGGGAACCATTGCTTCAGGGACACCACCCATCCTTCACCATCTCCTGAGGTGATTGTAACAGTGTTACAGGAGTTTATGGCAATGTCTGGCATACCAAAGTGAGCAATCCAGTCTCTCCCAAAGAGAGGGGGTCCCCCATGTTCTAGGATGTATAATGGCAGTCTCTTTGTCTCAACCTTGTACGATGCCTGCACTTTAGTGTAACCCAGTGGGTGGAGTATCTGTTTTGAGTATGTCTGCAGTTTGTTTGGTGTTGGGCGGACAGTTGTTCGGGTCTGACGTTGTCTCCATTGCTTCTGGGGGATAACTGATACTGCCGCTCCTGTGTCTACATCCATATTGAGTTTTTTTCCCTCAACGGTTACCTCTACAGTCATTGTGGAGGGTGCTGAATGCATATGATATATGTCTAATCTGTGAAGCACTTCCTCATCCTCTGACTTAGATTATGATGATGTATATCTTCCCACCATATAGATCTTTGTCCTGGGGTGCAGAGGTTGTTTATCTCGCACCCTCTTGCTATGGCACACCCGTTTAAGATGGTTCGTCTTACCACAATTATGACAGGTTTGATCCTTAAACTGGCAGACTTTGTAGTCATAGGCTGTCTTTCCACAATGGTAGCAAGCTGACTCCTGGCTTGGTGGGGGTCTGTATTTCCAGTTTGCAGCAGTTGACTTTACTTTTCTGAAAACTTCCTCTTTCACCTCTTCCCTTCTGCTCTGGGGGTTCAATTCCTCTGTATCTTTCACAGCCATCTCCATCTCATTTGCCTTTGTAAGAGTAAGGTCTTTCTCTGTCAACAGTCTCCTTTGGCTAGACTCGCTATTCAGTCCCATGACAAACTTATCTCTCGGTGCAGTAGGTAAGTACTCCCCAAAAGAACAGGTAGAGGCTAGTCTGCGAAGGGCGAGCAGACAAACCTTAATTTCTTCACCTGGCTGCTGCTGATAGAAACAACATCTTTCCGCAATCTCTAGTGGTTTAGGCTGGAAGTGATCCTCTAACAGTGTCAAGAGCTCTGCCAATGTCTTAGCTGCTGGTTTTGCAGGGAAAAGAAGATCCCTAAGAGTGTCATATGTCTTAGCACCAACCACTGTAAGAAATACTGCTACTTGCCTATTGTCTGGGATGGCATTTGCATTGAAATACTGTTCAAGTCTCTCAACCCAGGAACTCCAGGATGTCTGTTCTCCATCAAATTCATTTAATGTCCCGATCAATGAGATTTTCCTGCTGGGCTCTGTGAGTGCTTTTATCCAGGTGCAAATCCACACTGCCTTTGTCTCTGTCTCTTAGGCTGATAGTAGCTTTGTACATCCCATCCTCATTGTCACTGTTATATTCTCTGAGTTGTGAGAGACATGAGACTCTTGTCTGGAACAACTGATATTTATTTCAATACTCACTGTACAATGCAACATCACAAGATATCTCTTAGCATGCTTCCCTTACAATTTGCTGCATCACACTGTCCTCCTAAGATGGCTTCCATACCCCTTGACCCTTGTCATCACTCCTGGGTGGAGCCAGCCTTAAAGTGACAGTGTATGTGGAATCCTTCAGGTATAACAGTTTGTTTCCTACATACTTATTCAAGATAGTGTCATTGGAAAGGAGGTACCAATGTTTTTGGAGAATGGCCCGGATACATGAATGTTGTTTATTAAATGTCATTATTATCATGGTATTGTCAGTTTCCTCTTTTTTTGGGCCTAAGGGCCAGTGCTTGAGATCTGGTTTGCGTTAAAACTTGTTTGAAAAGGGGTTAAACATGTATTACTCACCAACCCTGGTGACGCCACTGACTCTATACTCATGTGGGCTGCACAGACAAGAAAATGGGGGAAATGAAGAGGTTTAAAGAAATATGAGCATGCTCAGTAGAGGACACCAGCTGGTCTACACAATCTCAGCCTGCAATGGGGACACATAGAAGATGGCAGGGACAGCTGAAGGCAGGATTAAGCAGGTATATTTCACTCTACAAAAAATGAATGCTTTAGTGGCTTTGTGGGTATGCACACTCTGTTATATAACATGTAATGAGAGTTTTCATAGTCTGGATTTAATAACACTTGTATTACTTCACAATACAAGCAACTACAGATCAGTGAGTACTTTTGTTTTAAGCTCTTCAACCAATTTAATACCAGGCACTTACCTCCCTTCCCGCCCAGACCAATTTTCAGCTTTCAGTGCTGTTGCGTTTTGAATGACAATTGCACGGTCGTGCGACGCTGTACCGAAGCAAAATTTTTATCATTTTTTTTCTCTGTTTCTGTCTCAAAACTTTGTAAATAAGTAAATTTTCTCCATCACTGATGGGTGCTGGTGAGGCTACACTGACGGGCACTGATGAGGCAGTACTGATTGGCACTGATGAGACAGCACTGGTGAGGTAGCACTGATGAGCACTGATGATGAGGCACTTATATGCAGCACTGATGGCCACTGATAGGCGGCACTGATAAGCAGCACCGATGGGCACTGATAGGTGGCACTGATATGCAGCACTCATGGGCACTGATAAGCGGCACTGATGGGCACTCATAGGCAGCACTGATGGGCATTGATAGATGGCACTGGGTACTGATATGTGGCACTGATGGGCACTGATAAGTGGCACTGGTGGACACAGATAGGTGTCACTGGTGGGCACTGATGGGGGCAATGGTGGGCGCTATTGAGCGGCAATGACAGATGCACTGTAAGGTTCCCGTTCCCTGGTGGTCTAGGGTGGCATCTGAAGTTGGCACTGAGTGCCATCCATGTTGGGCATTGTGCCCCTTACCTGGTGGTCTAGCGCTACCTGGTGGTCAGGGTGGGCTTCCCTGGTTGGCTCCTGGTAGTCCTGGGTGGGCTCTCTCTGGTGGTCCCTGGGGGGCACCCCTGGTGGTCCTGAGTGGCGATCCTAGGGGGGCTGTGCTGATAAACATTCAGCACAGACCCCCCCCCCCCCTGCCAGGAGAGCAGCCGATCGGCTCTCCTCTACTCACGTCTGCAGACGCAAATAGAGGAAAAGCCAATAAACAGCTCTTCCTGTTTACACAGGGACCAGCCATGATTAATCCCGGCTAATCACATGGTAAAGAGCTTCCGAAGGAAGCTCTTTACCGAGATTGGTAATGCGGTGGGTCAGATTGACACACCGCACCGCCGATCGCAGCGATGCGCACCCCCACGGGCGCACAATCACGAGTTATCCTGCTGGACGTCATATGACGTCCAGTCAGGATAATGAACCCCCCATCTGAATGTCATTTTGCTATAGGCCGGGAGGGAAGTGGTTAAAATTGTTGTAAACACCCTTTTTTAATAATAAACATGGTATACTAACATGCTCTGTGCAGTATTTTTGCAAAGAGCATCTTTGAACCTCTTCTTCTGGGGTCTCCTGCCTGCGCTCTCGGCTCCTTCTCTTTTCTGTGTATCACCATTGGACATAGTGGCACATCTGCAGGCTCACTCCCATGCCCTGTGAGAAGAGAACCACTGCAGGGGCACAGTGCTGGATCGAAATAGCACTGGAAGGGGGGTGATACCACAGGTGGCACATTTTTTTCCCTTAATTCAGAGAATGCATTAAGGGAAAACATGTCCTGCCTTTACAACCACTTTAACTGCTGTTTAGAAATATTTAAATACTTTAATGTCCATAGTCTAGGCACAGGTGCAACATAAATAAAATAGTTTTTTTCAGCAATTTCACCTAAGCTGCTCAATGAGTGGAAATGAGAAACTGCTTTTGAAATTGGTAATTTCATGAGTAAATCAGTTTTGCAAAAATCACTTGAATCATCCCTATGCCTAGGAACAGCTGCTCCAAAGAATTGTAGTTTCCTGGATACATACTGTATAAATGGTTAATACAAAGTAAGCTGAGAATTATATTTTAAACATGTATGTCATAACAAATGGCAACCCTACCTGGAACACTTGTTCTGAGTCAGGGACTTCAAAATTCAGCATTACAGCGGGATGACTTTAATATTTTTAAGGGAGACCAGCTATGAGAGCCCCAGTATTTTTTAATGACATGTTTACTTTTACTTCCCTCTACCTAAATCTCTACAGTGAACCTGTACCCAGATTATTCCCATTAACGTATCTGCATGTTGTGAACAAGCAGTAAAAGAACTTTAAAAGAAACCTTTGTTGACCTATGTAGCTCCTATGTGGAGAAATTCATCTTCACAATTCCCAATAGAGGCACTGAAATGTCAGCTCTTTTTTCTGCCACCCTCTATTGCAGCCAAATCTTGGCAGTTGTCAAGCTCTCTTATATAAACACACAGCAGATATTTCTTAAGTCTGATATACATAATGAGATTATCGGACGAATGATTGTCCGATTTTTTTTTTTGCATGCTAGTCTCCCTGTTGGAAATGAAGAGGTTATTAAAGTTACGAAAATTCTGATACGACAGAATAAAAATTTGGAAGTGATGTAATGTATTGTATTGTACTGATTAAACAAAAATCATATGATCTTGTATTATATGAGAAAATTTTTCATTTGTCCCTTCGGATAATTTCAGACGAACTTGTGGTCGACTCTCAAAAGCTCTGCACTAAAGATCAGACTATCGTACGAGCGATTCAAAAGCGATATTTTTTGACTGATTTTCTGATCATGTGTACGGGTCGTTAGATTTGGAAACCAACTGAAAACCTGACTGTAGAATCTTTGTTGTGATATTAAAGAATGAATTAATGTTAAAAACAAGCAACTAGAGAACTCAGGGATGGCTTAGTTTAAAGTTCTGCTTGTTAAGAATATAGAACACTTTAAATTTTAACTAAAGGCAAAACATTAAACATGAGCAATTTGTTTCATTCCAGATTGAAATTCGGATGTATTCGAATTTCCGAATTACAATAGTACCGATTTTCAGCAAATCCGAAATAACGAAAAAAAAAAAATTCGGACAGAATTCAAAACAGTTCATATTGTTTTTGAATCGATTTGAATCGTTTTTGAATTAATTTCTTTTTTTTTTCAAATTCTTTATTTGTATGGACAAAGTTAACAAAGTAGAGCATCCATCAGTTCAAAACAATGTATCGTAAAAAAGCATTATCTCACCTAGCATACAGACACTCCAATAATGACTTAAAGATAGAAGGTGAATTATATATAAACAAAGATACAAGGAATAAGATCTCTCATCCAGTGACCCCTGACCAACGGCTGGTAACAGCTCAGGGTTTGAGCAGATGGACGTCCCAGCTTTTTGAAGAGAAGAAAGGAGGATGAATGAAAGGACAGAAGATCAGAAGGAAAAAGGGGGAGAGAAAAAGAAAAAGAAGGGTTATAATGAGAGGTGGGGGGGGGTTCCTGTCCAGTGGGATGGAGCGTGTCCCCAAAGGTAAAGATAAAGATAGGGCAAGAAGACTCCAACCATTAGAATATGCCGCCAATAGTGCCTTACCTTCATCTGAGGACACAAACATATTCCAATAGGACCACGTCTTAGTATATTGTTCTCTCCTGTCTTGGGAATTGAGAACTAGGTCTTCTAAGGCATTAATGCTTTTAACTTTATTCAGCCATATGGCAATCGAGGGAGGGTCAGGGTTCCTCCAGCACAAGGAAATGCAGTCTTTGGCGGCATTAAGCAGATGACGCAGGACAGATTTTTTGTATGTCTTAAGTGGAATTCGTGAGCAGTGGAGCAGAAAGAAGACCTTGGGGGTGGGGAAGTCCGTGAATTGTTGGGAGATTCTGCGTACCTCAGACCAATAATTCTTAATTCTCGGACAGGTCCACAAAATATGGAGCAAGGTCCCCTAGCATCTCCAGCAGCGATCCGGAATCGCAGGAGAGTATTTATTTAGGACCGACGGGGTGTGATACCAGCGAATTAGTATCTTGTAATTATTTTCCTGCGTACGGGGGCAAATGGAGGACTTCAGGGTGAAATATACATAATACATAATGTTCTGGCTTTGGATAGGCGTAAAGGTTCTGTTATGGTCTCTCTCCTACTTACTTAAGCTAGGCAGAACAAAATTTTCAGGGAGGGGAAGTCAACAGTGCATACATCTTTGAGAGATGGACGGGGGGTGGGTCCTCTTCTGTACAGTAGGATTCGAACAGTGTTATGCGACGACTAAAGTATGCCACGGGTCCCAGTGAGCGAAGACAGTGAAGCAACTGCAGCGCTTGTCATAAAGTCAACCTGAACTGTCCATCTGGTTTTGTCAATGTAGGGATCGAGGGCCAGGCATCTGAATTAAGAAAGTGAGATACTTGAAAACAGCCCCATTCTAGGAGGCAACGGAACATGCCTGGTTCTGTGCCCAGGGCAAAGCCAGGGCTGCCCATGATAGGTAATAAGGGTGAGTGGCAGAGGAGAGTTATGCATTTTGGCAGGCCAAAGAGAGGATACGAAGTGTAGTGCCTATTGTGGGATGGGGTTTGAGAGGGGATGGTAGGTTAGTGTAGCACCATGGTGCTTCTCTCAAGGGTACCGGGCTGTAGTGCTGTTCAATGGTTGTCCAGAGCTTAAAGGCACCATACCTTCACCAATCCACCAACCGTCCCATGTGAGCTGCTTGGTAGTATTTCAAAGTATCTGGGACCACCACCCCTCCATGACATTTAGGTAATGTCATAAGGCGTCTATGTAACCTAGGTCGTTTGTGTGCCCAAATGAATTTGGTAAAAAGCATATTCACTTGATGGAAAAAGGCAGAGGGGATACTAATGGGCAATGTCTGAAAATGATATAGAAACTTTGGCAAAATAGTCATTTTAATGATGTTACAGTGGCCAAACCAGGAGTGTAGACCTGGGGCCACTTATCTAATAACATCTTAACTTTGCTGAGTAAAGGAGGAAAGTTGAGGGTCGATACATCTGCTGGATTTGGAGGGATATGGGTGCCCAAATATTTCAGCGCAGTAGGTGTCCATTTAAAGGAAAAGTTGAGCTGCAGAGTTCAAAGCAACGGAGGTGATATAGCTACTCCCATAGCTTCCGAATGGCAAAGTTAATCTTTAAATTCAACAAGGCCCCATACTGGTCGAATTTGTTCATTAATTTGGGTAGGGAGATATGAGGGTTAGACAAGGAGAAGAGCAGATCATCTACGTAGGCAAAAACTTTAAGTTGTAGATCGTCCAGCTCGAGTCCCGAAATGTCGGAGTTAAGCCTGATTCTATTTAAGAAGGGTTCCAAAGACAGGGCAAATAATAACGGCAAGAGGGTGCAACCCTGTCGGGTGCCATTGGAGATAGGAAACAGTTTGGAGAACACCCCATTCACCTTAACCGAGGCCTGTGGGCTAGAGTATATGCTGGAGATCCATCGCTGCATTTGGTCTCCGAGACCCAAATGTCTCAGGGTAGCGAACTTGAAATCCCAACTCACCCTGTTGAAGGCCTTCTCAGCATTCATACCGAGAAAGACACAAGGGGAGCCACCACTCTGAGCCAGAAGGACCAGAAGGACCAGACTGAGCACTTTAATAGTTGCCTCTCGCATGGGAATAAAACCCACCTGGTCCAAGTGGATCAGCTGAAGCAGGTGGGATTGGAGTCGTGAGGCAATAAGCTTGGTGAAGAGATTTAAATCTACATTGAGCAACAAGATCGGCCTATACCTGCCACAAGCAGCAGGGTCTTTGCCTTCTTTTGGTATGCCCAATATATGGGCCATTAGGGTGGCAGGAGGGAAGGATGTGGACTGTCCAAGGGTATTGAAGACCTTAAGTATATGGGGACCCACCAAGGGGTTATAATATTGAATCTTAAAGCCATCAGAGCCCGGTGCTTTCCTGGGTTTGGTCATCTTCACAGCTGTCTCCAATTCTTCAGTTGTGAAAGGTTGTTCTAGGTCAGGGGTAGGCAACCTCGGCTCTCCAGCTGTGGTGAAACTACAAATCCCATCATGCCTCTACCTCTAGGAGTCATGCCTGTGATTGCCAGGGTCTTGCAATGTCTCATGGGATGTGTAGTTTCAAAACAGCTGGAGAGCCAAGGTTGCCTACCCCTGTTCTAGGTCGTTGCGAACTGGGGAACGGAGATGAGGAAGGTGCGCTGAGGTAAGATAATGTTCTATTACAGAGGGGGAAGGATGAGACATTGAGAGGTTATATAAAGAGGAATAGAATTCCCCAAATTCCTGCGTAATGTTTCTGGGAGAGAAATTTTCAAGCCGTTCACTTTACATATATAAGGTATGTAGGATGCCATTAGTTGGTCTCTAAGACCTCTAGCTAAAAGCTTCCCACATTTGTCCCCTGATTCGTAGGATAGCTTCCTAAAACCCTGTATAGCTGCTTTGGCCTTGTATCGAAGGAGATCCGACACTTGCCATCGAAGGTTGGCTAGGTCATTTCCAAGGGAGAGGGAGGGCCTCTTCTTATGTTGCAGTATGAGGGTGTGGATCTCTGTAAGCAGCCATCACAGCTGCAGTTCTCAGGCTCGTTTAATATGGAAACCATGCTTGATCAGGATCCCTCTAATGACAGCCGTGTGGGCTTCCCATACTATACCGGGATCACTATCCGAGGTGGCATTCATTTGGAAATAGGTTGCAATCTCCTTGGTGACATCCGTGAGGGCTTCGGGAGTCTGCAAGAGACTTTCATTCAGATGCCAACGCCAGTCAGGCGATGTAGCCAAGTCTGTCCAGGCAAGGCGCATCATGATCAGAGCACAATTCGACCACGTGATGTGCCCTATAAAAACATCCATCAGGGAGGAGAGGAGCTGGTGAGGGATAATAAAGAAATCTATACGTGAATACAATTGATGGGGCAGAGAAAAGGGTTCCAGTTCTGTAACATGGAAAGTACGCCAGGCACCAACTAACTGTAACTTGTGCAATTTACACAAGATACGCTTCCTGGGACCAGGGGAGCAGTGGAGGTGCCCGATGAGGTATCTAGGCCAGGGTTAAGAGGATCAATTTACCTTCCGCAAACTCCACCAGCTTCGTAAGGGTTTTACAAAGAAAAGAGTCTTGATGGATGTTGGGGGCGTATATAGTAGCCATCGTCACCTTAATGCCGCCAATATGCCCCTTAAGAAAGAGATAACGTCTGTCTGGGTCAGAGCGCTTGTCTGTAAGGGACCAGGGAATACGGTTAGAGATTAAGATAGAGACACCCTTCAACTTTGCAGCCTGGTTAGAGGCATGATATGCACATGGGAAGAACCGATTCTGAAGGAAAGGAAGTCCACCCGCCCTAAAATGAGTTTCCTGAACAAATGCTACGCCTGTGCCGCAGCATTTTAGATCGTTAAGAAGCATCCTTCGCTTCTCTGGAACGATAAACCCCTTAGCATTCAAAGAGGTAATGCACACACTGTCCATCTCGCCTGGGCAGGAAAAAAAAAGGGGGGAGGGTGAAAAAACGAAGAGGGGGAAGAAAATAATATAAAATAAGTAGAAGAACTAGAGAAGACTCTTTAAAGGTTCTAGAGAGGTAGGGAAAGCACTCACCACTGTACCCTCAGGATACCGTGAGTGCGGGCCTATTTGGGGAAGTAGGTTGGAAACAGCTGGAGGGCTGGACTCCCCCACCAGAGCTCTCCAGTAGATTTTCAAGATTCAAAAAGAGAGAAGAGATAATATATTCACTCATAAATCAGTAGAACAACAAAATGAGAGGCATAAAAAGGAACAGCAAACAGCTAACAATGGCCTAAATGTAAACCCGCTGTCTTCTCAATAGGTAATAACATCTGTAGGGCCAAAATAAACCCCAGGTGTGTGGAAATTTAAAACACATCCCTGAAAAATTTAAGGCGCAGGGCCGGAATGCCCGCACACACACAGCTCCCCGCAGCCGCAGACCTGAAACGGGTAGTGCGAAGCAACCTCCAGCGCGCCTTTACCCATATATCCCTCCCATCCAGAACACACCTGATAAAGTCAGTTGGGAGCGTCCGACCCCCCTAGGCACCCCATCACCCATCCACCCCAGGGAGGCAACAGACCTCCCATGGCAGAGTCACTGGGCAGAGCCACGGGGATCCCTGGCCAGTGGTCCCCTCCCCTGTGGAGCATCAGTATCCAACTGCTTGGCTGCAAAAGAAAAGTTATCATTAAGCATTATAACCAACATATTAATTAAGTATTATTATTAATAGACATAAAAATTACAAAGCCCTCGGAGTCAAGCAGAGACTAGTAATAAAAAGTGGAGGGGCTAGTAAAAGCACAAGCAGGAACTGTATCTTCCAGGGAGGTACAACAGGGAGTCTAGGTCTGTAGCAACAGTTTCCTCTGCTGCATTGTTGAGCCAGATTAGCCAGTGGTGTAGGAGACCAAAAACTGTTTGTCGTGGGAGCATAGGCTAATATTGACAAACATAGCCCTGTCAAGTAGGTCAGGAGGCTACCACGGTAGTCTTGATGGGTACCAGGGGTCATTTGGCAGTCAACTTGGGGAAATCGCCAACAACCAACAAGGTATTAAAAAAAAAGCAAACAAGGCCCTACATCAAGTTAGCAAGAATGAAGTCTAATCATGTAAGGCACAGCCTCAGTGCAACAGTGCAATTAAAGGAAGCAGGCTTCTTGCTGCTTGTCACAGTGGGGCACTGATAAAACTTAGGCCTCTCGGTCTCCAGGTTGGGATACATTACGTGGTCCATGGTGTCCTCTAGCTGATCAAGGAGGGAGTCCATTACTTGCAGCCTGAGAGGAAGATCTTCTGGTGGGCTGTGCAAAGGTTGTAACCAGTTAGAGAATGGGAACCCATCCATCTCCAAGAGCTCAAATAGGGCCTGCAGATCTTCAGGATGGTGGAGAGTGAAGGAAGACGGGATGGGGAACTTCCACCTATATGTGCACCCCAATTGCCACAGTTTATTCAGAAGGGGACATAGTAAAGCCCGACGCTGCAAAGTTGACCTGGATAAGTCCGGGAGCAGTTTAAATACGGGTATTCCTAGAGTAGAACGAGTCCCGTACCCTCTGCCCCCTCTAACTAAAACTACCTCGAAGTCACTTTGACGAGGGCCTGAATAGGTCCAGTTGAAACGTCGCAGCCCGAAATGATACAGGGGAAGACTTATTTGACACCGTTAACCCCACGTGTATATCCACCTTCAAGGGGTAGGGCAGAAGGAAGTGAGAGGTGGTAGGACTTCTAGACGTCCGGGATAAACTCGAGAACCTCTACCTACCCAAGGGTAAGAGATTGACCAATGTTGGAAACGTGTCGGGTGGTCTTCTAGAAGGAGAGTCCGACGTTCATTACCTGAGGGAGGAACTAGTCGATCTCCTGTGGTACCTGGTGCATTACATAGGGTTGGACCTCTGGCTCTCCGGATTCAAAATAGTCACGGGGTGACACTGTTCGTCGTTC
>BLSH010214667.1:368285-433358 GCA_018402905.1 Glandirana rugosa | reverse complement strand
TACCCTTCAATATTTAGCCTACTGGGACCTCTCCTGACATCACGTCAGATTGTGCCCTGTACTCCTTTGCATCTTATCAAGAGACATACCGTATTGAGGTTATAATTAACCATTTAGTCACTTAGCACTTTAAATGACAGAATTTCCAATTCTTTACCAAGTTAATTTTTGGAAGTCACTTACATTGAGATATGTTGCACTTTTGATTAGCATCACACATTATTATCTGTGTTATCAGACACTAACTGACACTTTTGAAACTTTGCGGTAATACCCAACTTATTGCGGTTTTGATACATACAGTATTGCGGTTATAATGCACCATTTAGTCACCTTGCACTTTCCCATTCAGTCACTAGCATTGAGATATGTTGCACTTTTGATTAGCACCACACATTATTATCTGTGTTTTCTCTTTACTCACTATAGGTCTAGTGAAAGTGTTGGCAGCTTGTATTTCTCTTTGCGCAATTTTCCTTGACTTTATATTTATTTAGTGTTCGATAGTCCGCCACAATATCACAGTCCCGCTATAAGTCGCCAATCGCTGCCATTACTAGTATAAAAAAAAAAAACATTCAATAAATATATCCCACAGTGTGTAGATGCATAAAGCAATCAATATACAATTATTGGGATTTTTACCAAAAACATGTAGCAAAATACATATTGGCCTAAATTAACGAAGACATTTTATTTTTTACATTTTTTTATTGGATGTGTTTTATAGCAGAAAGTAAAAAAATATTGTTTGGGCACTGGTAGAGCTGCATTGCTAGGCACTGGCAAGGCTGCATTGATGGGCACCGGTCAGGCGAAATTGATGGGCAATGGGAAGGCTGCATTGCTGGGCACTGGGAAGGCCATTAGGGAGATGAATGAGGTTCTTTTAAAATAGACAAACAGAGGTGATACTGATCTGATATATGCTGTGGTTGCTGCTCGGGGAAGGGGGGGGGGGGTAAGTTATGTTTTGTATTGATGTTTGCATAATGTAAGTGTTTATATGAGACATTTCATTGTGCTTGGTTATAATGACAAATAAAGTATCTTATGTTATCTTATCAGACTGCATTGCTGGGCACTGATCAGGCTGCATTGCTGGGCACTGGTAAGGCTGCATTGCTGGGCACTGGTAAGGCTGTATTGCTGGGCAGTGATGAGGAGGCATTTCCTGGGCACTGGTAAGGCTGCATTGATGGGTACTGGTCAGGCTGCACTGATGGGCACTGGTCAGGCTGCATTGATGGGCACTGCTAAGGCTGCATTGATGGGCACTGGTAAGGCAGCAATGATGGGCTCTGGTAAGGCCGCATTGATGGGCACTGGTCAGGCTGCATTGATGGACACTGGTCAGGCTGCATTGATGGGCAATGGGAAGACTGCATTGATGGGCACTGGTGAGGCTGCATTGATGGGCACGATGAGGCTGCATTTGCTGGGCACTGGTAAGGCTGCATTGATGGTCACTGGTCAGGCTGCATTGTTGGGTACTGGTCAGGCTGCATTGATGGATAAGGCTGTATTGATGGGCACTGGTTAGGCAGCAATGATGGGCACTGGTAAGGCCGCATTGATGAGCAATGGTAAGGCTGTAATAATTCACAGCAGAAGCCAATCTGTGGGTCCGTGGACTCGATGTCCTCCGGCACCTGCACATCGTCAGTAAAACACATAGAACTGAAACATGCCTATGTAGACAAGGCATATCTCAGTTCTGACAGGGAGGAAGGGACCAAAGCAGGGACTAGAATCCATCTCTTCCCCTATTTAAAGCAGCACACATAGTGCACAAAAATACTGGCTAGGCACACAGTTAACCCTTTGATCAACCTCAAGGTTTAATCCCTTCCCAGCCAGTACCATTAGTACAGTCACAGTGCATATGTTTATTACTGATTATTGTATTAGTGTCACTAGTTACCGCAAACTGTCAAAAGTGTCAGTGTCCGATAGTCCACCGCAATATCGCAGTTCCACTATAAGTTGCCGATTGCTGACATTACTAGTATAAAAAAAATAAACATTCCATAAATATATCCCATAGTGTGTATATGTTATAACGTTTGCTTAAACCAATCAATATACAATTATTGGGATTTTGTTTTACCAAAAACATGTAACAGAATACATATTGGTCTAAATATATGACTTTTTACATTTTTTATTGGATGTGTTTTATAGCAGAAAGTAAAAAATATTGTTTGGGCACTGGTAGAGCTGCATTGCTGGGCACTGGTATGGCTGCATTGATGGGCACTGGTCAGGCTACATTGATGGGCAATGGGAAGGCTGCATTGCTGGTCACTGGGAAGGCTGCATTGCTGGGTACTGGTAAGGCTGCATTTGATGGGCACTGGTAAGGCTGCATTGATGGGCACTGGTCAGGCTGCATTGATGGGCACTCGTAAGGCTGCATCGCTGGGCAATGGTCACGCTGCATTGATGGGCACTGGTCAGGCTGCGTTGCTGGGCACTGGTAGAGCTGCATTGCTGGGCACTGGTAATGCTACATTGATGGGCACTGGTCAGGCTGCATTGATGGGCACTGGTCAGGCTGCATTGATGGGCAATGGGAAGACTTCATTAATGGGCACTGGTCAGGCTGCATTGATGGGCACAATGAGGCTGCATTTGCTGGGCACTGGTAAGGCTGCATGGATGGGCACTGGTCAGGCTGCATTGTTGGGTACTGGTCAGGCTGCATTGATGGCTAAGGCTGCATTGATGGGCACTGGTTAGGCAGCAATGATGGGCACTGGTAAGGCTGCATTCATGGGCAATGGTAAGGCTGTGATAATTCACTGCAGAAGCCGATCTGTGGGTCCGTGGACTCGATGTCCTTTGGCACCTGCCGATCATTAGTAAAACACAGAGAACTGAATCATGCCTATGAAAACAAGGCAAATCTCAATTCTGACAGGGAGGAAGGGACCAAAGCAGGGACTAGAATCCATCTCTTCCCCTATTTAAAGAAGCACACATAGTACACAAAAATACTGGCTAGGCACACAGTTAACCCTTTGATCAACCTCAAGGTTTAATCCCTTCCAAGCCAGTACCATTAGTACAGTCACAGTGCATATTATTATTACTGATTATTGTATTAGTGTCACTAGTTACCGCAAACTGTTAAAAGTGTCAGTTAGTGTCCGATAGTCCACCGCAATATCGCAGTTCCACTATAAGTCGTCAATTGCTGCCATTACTAGTATAAAAAAATAAACATTCCATAAATATATCCCATAGTGTGTAGATGCTATAACGTTTGCGTAAACCAATCAATATACAATTATTGGGATTTTGTGTTACCAAAAACATGTAGCAGAATTCATATTGGCCTAAATTGATAAAGAATGTGATTTTTTGCATTTTTATTGGATGTGTTTTATAGCAGAAAGTAAAAAATATTGTTTTTTTTTCAAAATTGTCAGTCTTTTTTGTTTATAGCACAAAAAATAAAAAGCGCAGTGGTGTTGAAATACCACCAAAAGAAAGCTATATTTGTGGGAAAAAATTATATCAATTATATTTGGGTATAGTGTCGCATGACCACACAATTGTCAGGTAAAGTAACGCAGTAAATATCACAAAAAATGGCCGGGTCATGAAGGGGGGTAAATCTTCTGGAGGTCAAGTGATAAAGAAAATCACAATGATCTTATTTATATTTATCTTTAGCTCAGCCCTCAATAGTATGATTCTTGTGGCCATCCCTTAAATGGTTATATTTGTACACCCTATGCCATGTCTTTCAGCTCTATGAGGCAGCACTGGGCCTATTGGGCACATAGGCAGGCATAGCACAATGGATGTTCTGTGCTCCCCATACGTGGAAGTACCAGGATTTTTAGGTGAGCAGTTGTGGGGATCAGAACCGCGGAAGAGCAACATTACTTCCAGTTAGCAAATGCCTTTCTGTGAGTGTATAGCAAAGGAGTGAAAGTGTATTGAGGTTTTTGATGAATGAAAAGAAGACAGTGACTAATGGTGGAGGCTTAGAGCTGCACTGTAGCAATTACATGGTATCACCTCTATGTGCGCTTAGAAACTAGTGAATGCTTTGGGATTTGGGATTGTGTATGAGCCCTCCTTCTGTGGACAGAGTAGGAAATTAAAGCAGGCCATACATGACTTGGAATTTGTCAGATTAGTGTAAATCGATCAAAATTCAAGTCATGGGTGGCCCTGCTGACACCACCTGGCTCGACAAATTGTGATTGTGAAAACAAAGGAGTTGGCCAAGAAGAGACTGTAGCTAATCACCTACAATCACTGTTTGGGGTATTTTGACAGCTGTGGGTGGTGGCTGTCAGAATCCAATAGCTGTCAGCGGAAGATTTATCCATTCATGATATTTAGCATGGATGGGGTAGTCTATTGATTTCTCACTGGGCTGAATGAGAGAAATCTTTAAGTGTATTGCCATCTTTAGCAAAGCATCACAAATGATTTCTCCAAACGCCACCAGACTTTTTTTTAGATAGAATGGAGAAAACTTACAATTTTTGCCAGATCTTTGCCAGATATCTATGTGACCCAATTAAACATTTTCTCTAACTTCCTGTCCCTTTTGAGACTTCATGTCCATATGTCACATCCTGTGTTTTTCACCAGGACAGCAATGCACAAACAGCAATAAAGGTATTATCAGTTGCCCTAATTCTTCTTGAGTCTACTAAACTGTGTTGTGTCTTTACTTGCTTCCACCTGAAGGCCCCATAAACATGGGTGTTATAAAAAAGAAGCTGTAAAGCTAGTTCTGATGCCAGAAAAAAAGCGGTGTTAAAAACGTGATTTTAAGCAGCATTTTGCATTGGCATTAATGCACGTTTAGCCGCGCTTGCTTTCAGCGGCATTTCTCTGCCCCTATGGTAGCCCATTAATTTGAATAGAAGTCGGATCATGATGATCTGACTTGGGGTGCGACTTTTGTGCTGAGGATCTTGAAGGGGAACCCCCCTGCCAAAATTTAAAAAAAAATTGGCGTGGGGTTCCCCCCAAGACGGTAGCGGGCCCTTCGGTCTGGTATGAGTTTTAAGGGGAACCCCCATGCCAAAAAAATGGTGTGGGGTCCCCCCAAAATCCATACCAGACCGTTATCTGAGCATACAGCCTGGCATTTCAGGTGAGTGCCCCCCCCTCCTGAATCATACCAGGCCACATGGACTCAACATGGGGGGTGGGTGCTTTGGGGCAGGGGGGTCCTGCACCCCCCCACCCAAAAGCACCTTGTCCCCATGTTGATGAGTACAAGGGCCTCCCTGGCCAGTGGTTGTTGGGGTCTGCGGGCGGGGGGCATATCGGAATCTGGAAGCCCCCTTTAACAAGGGGGCCCTAGATCTCAGCTCCCCACCCTATCTGAATGAGTATTGGGTACATTGTACGCCTACCCATTCACCTAAAAAAATGTCAAAAATAAACACAGTACATGGATTTTTAAAGTATTTTATTAAGGCAGCTCCAGCGTCTCTTCCGAATTCTTCTCTCCTCTCCGGCTCTTCTCCCTCCTCCGGCGATTATTTCTCCCTCTGCCAGTTCTTCTACCCTCTCCGTTTTTTCTCCTCTCTGCGCTGTCTTTTCCCTCTTCTGCCGGGTGTTCTCTCTTCGCTGTTTTCTTCCTCTTTTACTGGGTCTTCTCTCTCCGCTGTCTTCTCCCTCTGTTCTTCCTCCAATGTTGCCTCGATGCACTCTCCCGTGTAATGCTGGGTCCACATGTGCAATGACTTATAAAGCCGTGGGGCCAGACGGTGATGTCATCCAGAGGACCCACCCCCTTGTGATGTCACCGGCCCATCATGCCCCGGGTGGTGATGTCACAAGAGGGCGGGACCTCCGGATGGCGTCAGCTGGTGGTCCTGTCTCATGCCAATATAAGTATTGGCACATGGCGGATCCAGCAGTATACCGTTAGAGAGCATCGAGTCAACATCAGAGGAAGAACAAAGGAAGAAGACAGCAGAGAGCGAAGACCCGGCAGCAGAGGGAGAAGACAGCGGAGAGAGAAGACCCAGCAGAAGAGGGAGAAAATAGGAGAAGAACCGAAGAGGGGGGGAAGAACCAGCAGAAGGAGAAGACATCGCTGAAGGAGGGAGAAGAGCCAGAGAGGGAAGAAGAAATTGGAAGAGACTGCCTTAATAAAATACTTTAAAAACCTATGTACTGTGTTTATTTTTCACACTTTTTTAGGTGAATGGATACAATGTACCCCATACTCATTCACATAGGGTGGGGGACCAGGATCTGGGAGCCCTCTTGTTAAACCGTATATTTGATTGCGTTACTGCAAGTTTAATGTCATTTACTTCTTTGTGCATTACTGCCAGTTTAGCACCATATAGTTTTGTGTGTATTACTGCCAGTTTAACGCCATATAGTTTTGTGCATTACTGCAAGTTTAACACCATTTACTTCTGTATGTGTTACTGCCAGTTTAACGCCATATACTTCTGTATGTGTTACTGCCAGTTTAAAGCCATATAATTCTGTATGCGTTACTGCCAGTTTAATGCCATATAGTTTTGTGTGTGTTACTGCCAAATTAACGCCATATATTTTTTTGCGTTATTGCAAGTTTAACACCATTTACTTCTGTGTGCATTACTGCCAGTTAAACGCCATATAGTTCTGTGTGCGTTACTGCCAGTTTAGCGCCATATAGTTTTGTGCGTTACTGTCAGTTTAACGCCATTTACTTCTGTGTGGGTTACTGTCAGTTTAACACCATATAGTTCTGTGTGCATTACTGCCAGTCTAACGCCATATAGTTTTGTGTGCGTTACTGCCAGTTCAACGCCATATAGTTTTGTGCGTTACTACAAGTTTAACGCCATTTAATTCTGTGTGCGCTACTGCCAGTTTAACGCCATATAGTTCTGTGTGTGTTACTGCCAGTTTAACGCCATATAGTTCTGTGTGCGTTACTGCCAGTTTAACGCCATATAGTTTTGTGCATTACTGCAAGTTTAATGCCATATAGTTCTGTGCATCACTGTACATTTGACCCATTATATTGCAGTATATTATAGTGTATTCGTGGAGTGTGTCTGTATAGTGTAAGTACTCAAAGTAAAGTGCACCAAACACCACTTTACATTGGTTAAAGTGCACATACAGATTTCCACTTCTTCTTTACATTTGCTAATAAGCATTGCCCCCTCCCTTCCAATAATGTCTGGGAGGACAACAAGGAGAGGCAGACGTTCCTTGGCACTGTAAGGGGGGTCGGCAACAAATGTGTCCACAGGCAAAGGTCCTCATTTCCTGTTTAGTGAGTTTGCCCGTGCTAGCCAGCCACAGCATGCAGAGGAGGTGGTGGACTGGCTTACTAAACCTTCCTCATCCTCCTCCTCCTCTGTCATGCAAGCAGAGACAAGTGTGCAGTCCTCTGCAGTTTCCAGAGTGGATAAACCTGCCTCCTTGTCCACATTTATTCCTGCCATAGTCCCAACATCAGCCATGGAGGAGTCAGCTGAGTTATTTGACCACAGCATCAGCCACTTGCTCCTTGATGATGCGCAGCCATTACTGGATTCAGATGTTGGTTCTGAGGTTGAGGATGACAGGAACATGAGACAATGTTTTACAGCAAGGCAATTCTTCCTTTCATCAAGAGTACCTCTATAGTGTTACGGTGGGAAGGCGCCACCGACACCCAAAGGCCAATTTGTCTGCACCTGTTTGACAGTTGCATGCATATTTTGCAATTTTTTTTTACAGAAAGGCCAATTCTTGCCTTCATGAAGAGCACCTCTATGTGGTTATGGTGTGAAGGCACCACCGACACCTAAAGCCCAATTTTTCTGCACCCGTTACTTCTATCCCAGGTCAAAGTGACACCAGAATTTATCCAAAAAAATCTCTAATCTTGTTCCCAGTGCACTACATTGTGGCCTCATCATACACTCTGGCTCCCCAGCTGTTGCTGAGCAAAATAAAGGCAGCTTGCAGGGAAAATGTCATTTTTTTGGCTTTATAAATGCAATTATTGCTGCAGCAGATTCTAGACGTGGTACAGATCTGCCACTTTACAGGTAGACTAAGGTAACCCCCAGGCACTATATTGGAAGGATTTTTTTCATTTTTATACTTTCACTTTAAAAATAAAAAAATCACTGCTCATTTAAAAATTATGTTTTTTACAAACTTTTTTTTCATTGATACATGTCCCCCAGGGCAGGACCCAGACCCCTATAACCATTGTATGCCCAATTACTGGGCACTTTTGATTTTTGATGTTCGGGTCTCATTGACTTTAATGGGGTTCATTAGTTGGGTCCAAAGTTTCACGATATTTGAAAGTTCTGGTGCGAACCGGTCTGTTCGACCCATCCCTAGTTAAGACATCCACCAAGTTTTTCTTGCTGTTTCTGTTCCTTTTGAGATATAATCTCTCTATTTGTCCTGGAGACCATTGCTACCAGGATTTGCATTTTTCTCAATGAATACAAGGCATTCTCTGAATGGCGTCCATGCCAAGTGAGTGACCCTGTGTGCACTATACAGTAGGGCACATATAACTCAGTTATTATCACTGTAGTAGTGGTGGCTACTACAGTGATTCTCTAATTCTTCAGCATTCCCGCGGGTGTATGCATACTTATAAACTTACACTGGACCAATGTAACTTTGAAAAAATGTGGTTTTAATGTTTCCAAAAAATCTATTGACAATTATTATTATAGCTATGATCTTACTTGTCCTATCTGTCTTCTGTGTATCTGTCTATCTATCCATCTATCTATCTGACATTTTTTACTTGTGATTTATGGCTAGCTAGCCCTAAACCCTTTTTTCCAATTAGAATATGCTCTAGACGGGTATCCCCAGGGGTGAGCAATTTTAATTGTTTTTAGCCCTTTTTGTGTTTGATGTGTCTCTTGTGCTATTATTCACAGTATTCTTTTGAGTTCAGAATGTTTTCTTTTTGTGTTACATTCTTTATTTATTTGCTAGGTTTGTTTTTGTTTTTTGTAATGTTTTTGAATTTTTGCTGGAATACATTTTGAATTACAATTGTATTAATACAATTTAGATCTCTGTTTGTACATTTTATATACTTAACATAATCATTTGTACTGGAATATCTCTTTCCATGAGGCATAAATTAGTTTGATTTACAGTGGTTGAAGGGAATCTATCCAGTGAATGATAGAATGTATAATAATTTTTATGAAGATTAAACATTAACACAAACCCCAACCCCATCTATCTATCTATCTATCTATCTATCTATCTATCTATCTATCTATCTATCTATCTATCTATCTATCTATCTATCTATCTATCTATCATCTCACATTTTTTTTCTTGTGCTTTATAGCTATACCCTTTTTTCCAAATGGAATAAATCTTGAATTACAAATGTTTTCATACAGTTTTGGTTCCTGTTTATATATTATATTTTAAGTATTTAGTATAGTCATTCTTACTGGGATAACCCATTTTTGGGCATATATTAGCATGATTTACAATGGTTGAGGGGAATCAATCCAGTGAATGATAGTATTTATAAGGCAGGCCATACATGATTATTTTTTTTTTTTTTTTGTTCAACCAGAGGGTTGAATGAAAAAAAAAAAAAAGAACTGATTCCCCCATCCATACATTCAATGTGGATGGAAGAATTTCTCCTGCTGAGCTATCGTATTCTGCCGGTGAGGAGCCTTCAATTCAATCATCAACGTTGCCTGCAATAGGCGGTGGCGCTGACCGTTTGGGAAAAGCCCAACAGGCTGGTTGTCCACAAGTTGATACACTGACTTGTGTCCAACCAGCAAACCCATACATGAATCGAAATTCTGTCTATCTATCTTTGTGTCTGTCTATCTGATCTATACATCTATCTATCTATCTATCTATCTATCTATCTATCTATCTATCTATCTATCTATCTATCTATCTATCTATCTATCGATCGATCTATCTATATTTGTGTCTGACTATCTGATCTATACATCTATCTTCCTATCACGATTGTCTGTCTGTCTGTCTATCTATATATCTATCTATCTAGGCTCTGTGTACTCTCTGATGCCAGTATCCAGCATTTTATATTACGGATCAATGTATAAAATGCAGTAGTCCATTACAACCTGTGTGCCAGTCTGTATTTTTCTGGAGCTGATGAGGTGAATCTGGGTGGTTACTGTGGATTGCAGCACTGTATATCATCAAAGCTCCTTGCATGTCATTCCAATAATTCTAATAGTTCTATTACTCCCATAAAAATGACCTTTTCAGGTCTTGCGGTGGAAGCCCACCCCCTGTGATTAGAAACAGGTTTGCAAACATGTGTATGGGAATCACTTTATCCTTGTAAATGATTTTATCACAAGACTATTGGAGATGAGCATCTCACGTTGCCATGGAGACCCTGGGAGCTGGAATAGGGAGAAAAGGCCTGGCTACGGCATATTCGTATATTCCAGCAGAATTAGCAAAGTGAATGAGCACAAGCAATTTAGCCATATGCTGATCCCTTCCTCGGGGACACTGCAAACACACACATTGACCCAGGACTACTTACCTATTGCCATTTCTATTACCTCTTTGATGAACTATTTGCATCCTTTGCTGTGTGTGTGATCATCATTCACAACATTAGTGCTACCAGTTCTAAATTCCTCCTCTCCTGCCTGTGGTCCTCTCTTCAGCATCCTCCCTGCTTTCCTAATAGAACATCCTCCCCACAGAATCATGGACCAGCCTGGCTGTGCATCATTTTTGTATCAAAAAATATGAATATTATAATATAGATGGTGAGAAAAGAAAAAAATCTCCCTATATTTTATCAGCTTTACTGAATTTAGGGGTCACTGCTGATCTTTCTGATCCATTGTAAATTATTTCCCTATTTTTTCTCACCTTCTCTTTATTGCTATCCCTCCGTTCAATCCATATTAAACCGACGTCTATACCTCTTTGTCCCACTCTTTTCCTTCTGCTTTTCTTCCCCCTCCCCCACCTCAATCCCAATGCTGTGTACATGCTCTCGCCTCATTCTCTCTCTCTCTCCATCTCTCCCCTTTTCTCTCGTGTACTTTTTTCACAGTGGTTTCTCCCAGTGACATAATAACAGGATGCTGAAGTCTTTCTCCTTTTCTGCAAAATATCCCCTCTTAAAATAAATGCCATTCCACAGAACCTTCCAGGGCATGAGGGAGAGACGCTAATACATCCAGGGATTTATATGAGCATCTCCTGATCATCCTATAGACACACAGACATACATTCTCATCCAAGCACACGATTTAAGCAAGGTAAGAGCATCATTCTAGCAACATGGTAGCTAGCTACAGGATCAGCTTTTGTCAGCTGTGCAGCACTTTCTATGTGTATTACCCAATTTCATTCATGTATATAATACCCAATATTTCCAATCATAATTATTTAAATGTGTCTATCTGTATACAGTGCCTTTCTAAAAAAAATTGTTGCATGACTATCAGTTTTTTTCTTCCTTCTAGCCCATCTGTAATCAGCGGTCATAGAATTTTGGAAAATGCAACAGATACTTAGTAACATGCTTAACAATTGGCTTTATTTGGATTTTCAAAAGGGATTGGACAAATGCTGGCAATTAGCAAACTGGTTTTCTAATGCTCTCTGCTAAAGAGGGACAGATGGTTATTTTTTTATTTTACATGGATATCATTTAGTTTTAATGTGCCTCTGTATCAGCTGGTGATGTATGACATATAGTGAAAGGCTGATTAGCAAGTGGTGCTAAATGAATAATTACAGTTGTGAGGTTAGGAGTTTGGATGGCAAAAGGGAAATGTAATATATATATATATTATATATATCAAATGAACATATGTATCTAATTGATTTAATTAACGCTCATATGTCATATATGTAATTAGGATATGATCACTACAACACAAATGTGCATGTATATTCATATGTGCTGGTATCTATCTATCTATCTATCTATCTATCTATCTATCTATCTATCTATCTATCTATCTATCTATCTATCTATCTATCTATCCTTTTTATTTTTCTATGCATTTATGAAATGTGCAGTGATCTGTTTGACTTAGCAATGCCCATACATTATACATGCTTATGCCATGCCAGACAAAATGAAGCATGGATAAGTGTTATGCAAGTGAATTTGACTTGCCTGTGCACCGGTCCCTAAACAGATATATATTACTTAGATGAATGTCTCCTAGAAAGGGAGAGGGCTCAGGAAGCCGCTTTGTTTTATTTCCGTTGTCCTTTCCCTCCTCCTAGCTAGTGGTGGTTGAAACACTGACATGATCTTTATCATTCCATAAAATGTACATGTGAAGTAGAAGTGCCCTCTCTAGCCCTTCAGCAGGATGTGGGCAGGTGGCCACTGAACTAATGCTAACAGACCGGGATTTTTCTTCCCACAGCAAGACTGGATGTATTAGGTGAGCTGTTTTTGCTCTGTGGGTGGCTGTGCATAACTAATTAGGTCTTATAGATCTGTTAATATAGTTTTCAGCATGGTATGGTGTTAAAAGCCTATTTTATTTTAATTCTTATGGCTTAACATGGATAGATGGTTATGGTAATGCTGCATGGCTGGTTATAATGAAAGAGTATATTGATAAATTATAGCAAACTACAGCTTATCATAGGAAATGGAGTGTGCTTCTCTCAATTTTAAGTTACATCCATAACTGCCCGTGATTTCGTATGTGCCCTTGATGGTAATCTAACTTAATTTCATATTTACGTATTAAAATTGCTTCAATCATAATGTGACATCTACCCTTCCAGATCAATCTCATTAACAGGAAGATCAACAAATAGGCCTTTTAAAACCCAGAGGGAACGTTAACTCTTGT
Organism: Glandirana rugosa; assembly: GCA_018402905.1. Classification (NCBI taxonomy): domain Eukaryota; kingdom Metazoa; phylum Chordata; class Amphibia; order Anura; family Ranidae; genus Glandirana; species Glandirana rugosa. Next base: position 420,531 of record BLSH010214667.1, on the reverse strand, counting down.
TGCCTACGATGCCTTGCTTAATGATAAACTGCAGCCCCTACAGGATATCAAGTGTTAATAAGGTCATATTTCACACTGGCACCTCATAACTCATTGTTGGTGCTATGGAATTGTTGTGCTTAGATAGCAGTAACTGGTATAAGCCATGAAATATTTTGCCATGTCTTTTCATACTGTGAGGAGGAAAGGTGAACTATTCTGAGATGAATGCCTAACCACTAAGCATCAATCAGTTAAATTTTCTGTGCCCCATGTTGGCTGATTGTTCGTCTTATTTAAAAGATCAATCCAATCAAAATGGATATTTAAATTAGAGGTGGACAGTAGTGGGTTGAGTCATTCATTCTTATGTTGCCTGGGCCCTCCATCAACAAGATCTCCCGCTGGAGTTTCCGGCTCTGCTCCCACCGATCATGCAGTTTGATTCATCCTACTGTAGCAGGATTGGCATACTGTTATGTTCTCTGTTTTGTAAAATAAAGGAAATTCCAGCTGGGGAATTGAGACCCTTAATGACCACAGCAGGTGGGCTAACTTGAGAAGCCAGGTACAGAGGTCTGTCAGACCAGTACACATTTCTGATTGCTTGATAGGAGTTTCTACACCTGCAAATTCACTTTCTGTATTGAATAATAATGCCTTAATGATATAAGAAGGGTACACTGCGTATATATCTATAAACAAGAGCAATATAAGATTTAAATAGAATGAAATTATATTCATGAAGCTATGGCACTGTACCATAAGACGTGGTATTCATTTTACGCTCAAACTATTGCTATGCCAGAGCAGTAATAACCAATGAGAGGATTTCCTATGAAAAAACTCAAGGAGTTTTGTGAAGTATAAAGTAGACTTATCTCAGATACATACTGTTTAGTCATTTTTGTGACTAGTCTTACGGTTTGTTTATGGTGTTACTTATTGACTGATATGTTAAGTTGGTCACACATCTAAGAGTCTTTTATTACAGTGTAGTTTTTTTTTATATGCGTTTTACTTGTTGTTAATTACTGTCTTACAATATCACCATTCACACCATTAAATGTTGTCATCCAATGGACCTTGTATATTGTAAAAGATTATAAGAAATTCCTCTTTGTTTGAAGGTTTCAGCAGCTACACAGAGAGTGTAATTTAGCATAGAGCAATCCATTGGCAGGCATAGTCCCTAAATGGCCCCTGTGTGGGACAACTATTGCCCAAGTACAGACACTTAGGGGTTGATTTACTAAAGCTGGAGAGTGCAAAATCTGGTGCAGCTGCACATGGTAGCCAATCAGCTCCTAACCTCAGCTTTGACAATAAAACCTTGAAGCTGATTGGTTTCTGTCCGGAGCTGCACCAAATTTTGCACTTTCAAGCTTTAGTAAATCAACCCCTTAGCTTGGCCATAGGTCAGTTTTTTTAATCAGCCAGCAGGTTTATCAGAATAAAATAAACAGATTCCCCTATTACCACAAGTGAGGTGGATAAAGGAATAATTCCCACTGTGCTATTGTATTCTGACAGAAGGGACTCCTCCACTGTCAGAATACACTGATCAGAGCTGCAGCCAATTGGCTTCATGTGCTGACCAAATTAAAAATTCTAACATTTCCCTGCTAGAGAAGCCGATCATTAGATCATCTTCTCTCTAAGCCATAGATGGGGCAAAATTTGGCCTTTGCTGAACTGGCTGATTTTTAATCCATTTATTCATGATAGATAGATAAATAGATATATACTCTTAGCTATCTTATGGTTCCTAATATACAACTGGGGTCAGTTCAATAAATATAGAAAAGTGGCATGTTATCAGGTTTTATGTAAAGCAGGGGAATCCAAATGTTTCTGAGCATGGAGAATGCTCCACAGACCTTGACATGAAGTGTTGTTGAACACACAGACTTGTTAGAAAGCATACAGAGGGCCCATTTCTCTACTGCAAATGTAGGGAGTGCTGCAGGCCATCCAGCCATATGGGCTTTGCAGCAGCCTCCCCCCCTTTTACCACCACAGTTAAACCTGTAAATTACATCATTCACTAATATGTTAGTTATGTATATAAGCAAAATCAGGAAAGAAGGCATGTGCAGGGCTTAATCTATTTGAGGAGTTTTCCTATTCGTTGACACAAGACCAAAGTGTAGCAATCTTTGTGTTTTGTGACTAGTGCCCTTTATGTTATATGACATAGTGGATGCTGATACAGTAGAACCGAAAAAATGAAAATAAGAGCATTGGAGTCGTTTCCTATAAGAACAAATCAGATATCACCTTTCATTTTATATATGTGAAATGATCACTATAGACAGCAACTCCAGTTTTATTTTTGTTTCCAATTGTATTATTCCAATTTGTCACATACATGGAATATTTACATTATATCCATCTTTCACTTCTTAAATGTACCGACTTAGTAAATGTAGGTTAAAACAAGCAGGGGTATAAGCAAAGATCAAGTTGTACATAGAGATAAGGAGCAATCTAAACAATTAGCATATGTGAATATCAACTAGGATCCATCAAGGAAACCTTCAGATCGAAAGCCATAATTCAAAGTAGATTTCCAGACAAGCTGTTGGGTTTAGAGTTCTGTTCGGAAGGTATCATGCCTTATATAAACCTGACAACTTGCACAGCTGGACAGGCAACAAACCAAATTTTAGGTTCTACTTTCTAGCTTCCTGTGTCCTGTCCTGTGCATCTTAAGTAAGGTAAGGCTGTGATCACTTCAATCATCCAATCACGTGTTAGAAAAAAATCCTTTTATTTTTTATTTCTTTTATTGCATATAATTGAGTATTCAAAATGAACACAGTTTTAACTAATTTAAGTTTGAAGAACCCTTGCACAGTCCCTGCACCTTTATCAATCAATCCACATTAATCAACAACATAACCTCTGTTCAAAGAGCAGGGAGATAAACCAAAAAACTGTAATTTGGAGCTAAGGAAGTAGCATTTTTTCACCTGTGCAATGTGGCAGGGATGGGTAAATTGCAAGCGTGGATGAACAGAATTAAAAAAAATTGCTGACAGTATGCCAAAAGTTAAAAAAACGAATAATTATGATTGGCTGTGCCAGAAGGAGCCTTAGTATTTTAACTTGTATTGCCCTATGTGCTTTTAAGGTACCCTTATGTTTGCACTTAAAAAGTGGGGCCGTATTGAAACATAATAAGATAAATTAGTGCCTGTTAGCACATATGTGGAGAAATATTAACTCCCCAATAGGGGTTATACATTCTACATCCATTTTCTTACATTCTTAAGGGCCCTATATCATAAATGAGCTTAGGCAACAATCCATAGGAACTCTTATTTTTTGTCCTGACTAGTTTGTCACAAGGTGGTCATTTAGGCTTTTGGAAGCCAAGGAATGAAGGCTGGCAAATTGTGAAAATCTATCACAGATAAAAGGAAATAAAAAAAAAAATAAGGGAAGAGGTTAATGAAGACTATTTTTACAGGATTGGACTACCCAAAAGTAATATTTCAGTTTTTGGTAGACATTGCAGTGTTAAACCCCATGACAATTTTTTTTACATCTCTCAGGGACTATTGATGACGTCTCCACGGTTGAATTTCTGTGTATACCTGCTGTGGCCTTTATGAGGAGCTCCCATTTTTATGTTGACATTTTTATATACAGTAGGTCAGGGGTAGGCAACCTCGGCCCTCCAGCTGTGGTGAAACTACAAGTCCCATGGGACATTGCAAGACCTTGATAATCACAGGCATGACTTCTAGGGCCAGAGGCATGATGGCATTTGTAGTTTCACCACGGCTGGAGTGCCGAGGTTGCCTACCCCTGCAGTAGGTTATGCTGAAACACACAAATAGTGGGCAGAAATGCCCCAAACCCCCAGGAGAACAGGACCATGGTCAGTGATAATGACATGGAGAATGTGTTATTGGAACATCCAGGACATAAAGGAATCCAGTGCCTGTCTCAGCCCAATTGACTCCACCTATAACTAAATTATCACTTTTAAGTGGACCATCAAATATATGATGAATTTATCACCGATAACATTTTTAAAGCTTAAAATTGGACTTGAATGGGGAACAACATTTAAAATGCACCAGATGATGCATGAATTTTAACAATACAGTACATATTATTTTAAAACTGTGCCCTTGACTTGTCAGTATGATCACTCTTGACTCCGTTTCAGCTTGAACTTGTATGACTTCCCCAGGAAATGCAACATTGTCTCCACTTCCTCTGGTCAAACACTTCCTCATTAATGTGTGTCATGCCATGACTAATGGTCCATGTCTTTTAACAAATAGTGAAATAGATGTCAACAAAGCTTGACCTATACTACCAAAACAGCTTCTGAAAGCTGTACCTTAACTGCACCCACTGTCACCCACACAGCCTGTGTCTATAGATATATTAGCAAGAACTAAGGAATGCACTTATGGATGCAACTCAATTTACATTTGTATCATGTGTTTTTCTGGATTTTTGGGTGATATTCTGTCTCTAGCATTTAAAATACACCTATGATACAAAATTATAGACCCTTCATTTTTTTGTAAGCGGGCAAACTTACAAAATCTGCAGGGGATCATATAATTATTTTCCCCATTATACGGCTTCACCTATAATGTCCAGGAAATCAGTGTTTTCACTGGCCCTTTAGGGAGGCTTAGTAAAGTTAGACTTCATCATACAGTACCTGCTTTCTTTTGAAAGTGTCATTCTATACATGTCTAAAACATGTCCATTTTAAATGCCAACTATGTCTAAAACATATCTATTGGGTATGGTTGGTAGTAGACCCCAAGCACATAGTAACTTCTTCAGTGACCATAGTAGCAAGACAGACATGCAACATTCATCTATTTTGCCAATGTTTTTACACAAAGAATACAGTCCTGCTGTCCCCATGAGCCTTAGTGAAAGAAAGCCTTAACTGTTGGAAATGTGGCATTTGAAATTGGAGGTTTTGGTTTACATGCTTTAAAAGGCAAATGAATGTTACGTGTAAATCAGATAAACACATTCTAAATACATCAGAAAAAAAGTGTGCAAAGCATTGTTTTTTTTTTCTAGAAGATGCTCTAGATGATTCTCTGTACACACAATACACCGGTCATATGACCGCTTGTTGGTACGACCAAGTTTTCTAGTTTGCTCATACAACTCCCGTTGTATGACTGTCGTATGTCGGCTGTTCTAATCGCGCGTACGAACGATCGATTTCGCATACAACGGTCATTCGTACGACCTGTTGTATACGATCGTCGTCCCGTGAGTACAAGGCTTTACTTTTCTGGGGAAAACTCAAAATTTGGGATTTTCATTTACTTTCATTTTCAATGATAACGGTAAACAGGACAAATAGAGAGGAAGAATCTTCTTAATGGGGGCACAGACCGCAATAAAAACTGACAGGTGTTCTGATTCCTCTCCACTTTATCCAAAACTAAAAATAAAGTATTGCCTTTAGTTACACTTTAAGGATACTGCTCAGATTATTCTCCAGGTATGCTAACAGTATACAGTATGTGTGACTGGCACAAAGTTATGGCTACAAGGTTCTTCCCTGAACTTGGTATTAAACTGTACTTCTTTAACAAATCTGTCTCTTTGGCCCATGCAGATTAAACTGTTTTTGTATCATTATTTGGCAAGGCTAACTTTAGTTATGGATTACTACACCTATGACTCCCAATAGACATATAGTTGGATTCCCCATCCAGTATATTCTGTATGGAGAATGCAGCACAGAAAGCATGACCAGACTTGATCTTGATGATAGTGGGTAGGGGTCAAAGCTGAGAACCCTAATGGAGTAATCATCATTGGGGATGACTTACTAAAACTGGAGAGAATGCAAAATCTGGGGCAGCTCTGCATGGAAACCGATCAGCTTTCAGGTTTTATAGTCAAAGATTAAACGAACAAGCTGAATCATTCTAGAAGATGCAAAAAAGGAAAAAATAAAAATGGGTATGGCGCTGTCACAAAGGTATTGAAATCAATAAACCATGAGATGTGGAAGTGACTATAGTTATACCTGCTGCATATAATACTAACATCAGAAAATGCAATAAAGAATCAGACAATCAAACTCCAAAACAGATAGTGAATCATGCAGTAATGTGGCGTTATGCACTATCTACCCCTGAATATAGCGTGTGATAGCGAAAAAATAAACCAGTTGGTAAATAGCTTAATTATTATCTATAGCAGTCCAATCTTAATTAGGCAGTAAATGCACAACAGTAAAAAGTGCAGAGTTCAGAAGTGGGAAGACAGACTGTTCGTATGTGAAGTGCTCCCCTCCAACACACCCCACTCACCAACCCTTCTGCTGAGACTTGTCCTAGGGATGAGAGTGGCTCCGGTCCCGGTATTCCCATTGACCTTATGCGACTCAATCCAATGTGTTCAGAAGGTCCATATGTGAAGGGAAAAACTCCATAGAGTAGGGTGTCAGATAGAGTGTGGCGTGGTATAGTAAACACTTACTCTTACTCAATGAGAAGTCAGACGTGCAGACCCGGAAGTTCCGTGCGTTCCACCAGCTAAAAACCGGAAGTGCGTGTGACGCTCTCTGGCTCTGACTTATGCATTTCGTCATATGACGTCTCTATGACAAAATGCGTACGGCGGAGCCCGAGAGCGTCACACGCACTTCCGGTTTTTAGCTGATGGAACGCACAGAACTTTCGGTTCTGCCCATCTGACTTCTCGTTGAGTAAGAGTAAGTGTTTACTATACCACGCTACAGTTTATCTGACACCCTACACTATGGAGTTTTTCCCTTCACATATGGACCTTCTGAATCTGAACACATTGGATTGAGTCGCATAAGATCTGTGGGAATACCAGGAGCGGAGCCACTCTCATCCCTAGGACAAGTCTCAGCAGAAGGGTTGGTGAGTGGGGTGTGTTGGAGGGGAGCACGATTATATCACCATCTACCTGCTCCACCTTCCCCCCCACCCCCTTCACATACGAACAGTCTGTCTTCCCACTTCTGAACTCTGCACTTTTTATTGTTGTGCATTTACTGCCTAATTAAGGTTGGATTGCTATAGATAATGCTTAAGCTATTTACCAACTGGTTTATTTTTGCGCTATCACACGCTATATTCAGGGGTGGATAGTGCATAACGCCACATTACTGCATGATTCACTATCTGTTTTGGATTCTTTATTGCATTTTCTGATGTTAGTATTATATGCAGCAGGTATAGTCACTTCCACATCTCATGGTTTACTGATTTCAATACCTTTGTGACAGCGTCATACCCATTTTTTTTTTCCCTTTTTTGCATCTGTACACCTGGGAGTTTTTCCAGTTGTTTGTGGGGACAGCAGTCACAGTTTTCATCCTTTTTCTCTCTCCCTTTGTTGCCATATAGCAGCGCCATACCACTTTTATTTCTTTTATCATGAATCTAGAAGATGATTGGCTGTCATGCACAACTGCACCAGATTTTGCACACTCCAGTTTTAGTAAAACAACTCCATTGTGTTATCTTTTAGAATAAACTGGCATGAGAAAGTTGGAGGACATCAGTCCAACTTTTGTGTTGCTTGACAAATAGATGTCTTACATTGATTTTACTGTATTTACATGTTTGTGGCTTTTGGGAGACACCACAAAGAATTAATATGTATTGTTGGAAGTGGATGTTGTTTGTTATGTGGTTTGAATGTGAAAAAATTTGATTATAAAATAGTTCAAATCCATATATAGTACCAAAAAAAACATAAATTATATTTCATTTTATATTAATGTATAGTCCAACAGTAGCCATATTGCTACATACACTGTATTACCAAAAGTATTGGGCCACCTGCCATTCCATGCACATGAACTTTAATAGCACCCCAGTCTTGCTCCATAGGGTTCAATATTTATTTGGCCCACCCCTTGCAGCTATAACTGTTTCAACTCCTCTGGGAAGGCTGTCCACAAGGTTTAGGAGTGTGTCTATGGGAATGTTTGACCATTCACATTTGTGAGGTCAGGCATTGATGTAAATGAGAAGGCCCGAGTCGCAGTCTCCACTCTTTTTCATCCAATAGGTGTGATCGGGTTTAGGTCAGGACAAGTTCCTCCACCCCAAACTAGCTCATCCATGTCTTTATGGACCTTACTTTGTGCACTGGTCCAAATCATTTGATGGAGGGGGGTTATGGTGTGGGGTTGTTTTTCAGGGGCTGGGCTTGGCCCCTTAGTTCCAGTGAAGGGAACTATTAAGGGGTCAGCATACCAAGACATTTTGACCAATGTCATGCTCCCAACTTTGTGGGAATGGTTTTTCCAACATGACTGCTCACCAGTGCACAAAACAAAGCCCATAAAGGCATGGATGAGTGAGTTTGGGGTGGAGGAACTTGACTGGCCTGCACCTCAACCCAATAGAACACCTTTGGGATGAATTAGAGTGGAGACTGCAAGCCAGACCTTCTCGTCCAACATCAGTGCCTGACCTCACAAATGTGCTTCTGGAAGAATGGTCAAACTTTCCGATATACACACTGCTGCATAATGCATCTTTAAAAATCTCACGAGAGACTCAGTCAGTTTCTCTCAGGTTGCAACACCTGCTCTCTGTTTAAATTAGAAATACCTGCTGAGTGCTGACAGGAAAATATAGAGAAAGAAGGTAGAGTATCCCTATGAAGCTCAGAGTATAAGTGAAATACGTCAATGCAATGCATCTGCCTGAGTCCCCTGACATGCAGACCAAACTGGAATTTCAGCACTTATGCTGGGCACATATATCTGCAGTGTTTTCTTATCTCTCTTCAAAGCACTAAGTCCCGTGGCTTTCTCCTGCTTCATTCTTTTATTAGCATGATAACTTCTGTGCCTTTCCTCCGATCAATTGTCTTGGCTATGTGCTCAGACTTTACTCTCAGGGCCGGTGCACACTGCAGCGATGCGGGAACCCTGCAAATCCTGCATCGCATAGAACTCGCAGGCAGCTCACACTGCCATATGCAAACTGCTGGGAGTGTCAGTAGAAAGCTAATGACACCCCAAATCTCATATCGCAGTGCGAACTGCCAATTCAAACAGGAATCGGATCACATGGGTATGAAAACCCATGCGATCTGATTCTGGTGCGGACCAAAAAAATGGTCCTGTGCGAGTTTGGTCCGAATGTGACGCAAATTCAGCCATGCAATCTGTATGCAGTGCGGTGCGAATCACATCCGGTGTCAGACAACACAGCAGTGTGAACCGGCCCCCAGTGCTGAACAGGAAGAGAAAATCTCTAACACGATCTGAACTTGCTAAAGAATATATAAAGCTGAAGACAGCAGATATACATGTAAATCTTATATAGGGAGATTTGTTTCATCTCTGTGTATCATCTGAGGCTGTTCACTACACTGGGTATATGTGAGGGTTTACATCCACTTTAAATGACTAGCTGGCATGAATTATGGCTCACTGATCCAGCAAGAAAGTTTACAAATAGTTTGCCTGTGACTGAGCAATAGGAGATGGACATCTCAGATAATTGGAATTTGCCTCCTGCAGCTGGTGTAGCAGTCGGTACACAGCAATACACAGCCCTAAAATAAGTATCCATCATAATGCTTGAAATGCCAGGCACTCATTGGTCAGCGCAGCCACGTGCCTGTGCTGACCAATGAGAAGTGCATCTGAGGCTTATCCTTCCAATAACATGACCCAGAAGAAAGAAGCGCTTTCCACTGGTCAGTTCGGTCACGTGGCCACACTGACCAATTACTTCTTGCCTTTACAAGCATTATGAATAATACTCAATATGGGGCTGTGTATTGCGGTGTGTGGACCACTCCAGTGGCAGCATGGGGCATCATGGCTGCGATGGGCAGGGGGGTCTGAAGAGGTGGCCAGGATATTTGGAGTTTTTTTGTGTGAAAAGGTGAACTTATCCTTATCAACAGCTTGCATTGCATGGTGGTGACACATGAATAAGCAGTGCTATATTGTGTATGCCTAGAAAATCTCAATACCCGCAGTTGTGTGGTTCTGAAAAAGAGAATTTTGAGATGTGCATTGTTAGCAATAGGCAGTTACTTAATTGAACACTCTGTGAAGTGAAGATTTTGAACCCCGTAGGGGGAAGTTTAATCTGGGACTCATCTACATGCCTTTGAAACAGAGTATGTGAGCCAATATGCACACAAATAAATGTTCACATACAATCACATTGCACAATTTATTTTTTAATTGATCTATATTATCCCAAATTATTTGGAATATGGAAAATTCCGTCAAGTTTGAAAATGTTATTGGTGGGATGCTAATGTCACAAACTACCCTTTGCGCCTGTCTAATATTTAAAATATCTGCCTGGGCAAATGATGCAGTATTCCATCTCAGAATTATCTCTTTAAATTGGTATTCACTCCAAAAACAAACAAATATTATAGTTCAGCTTACCAATTCTTAGATGTGGTGGCTGCGTTAATTTTCATTTTTTAGGCTTATTTCCTTCATTTTCACCTGGTGATTCAGGCAGTAAAAGGTTATATTTCAACTTCCTTTAACAGACCAAGCTGTCCAGCAAAAGTGGCAGTTAGAGGATTGAGACAAAACATTTAATAATGACTGGGTACTTTCAATGGTCAGCTATTATTTGTTTATGTAAAACTTTTATCCTAAAAGGAAAATTAAACTGTAGCTGTAACTGCTTAAAAAGTGTTAGCTAGAGTTCAGCTTTATAATAGCTGTAAAGGCTAAAGGTTGCTTACCTGCATTCTCTGAATTAAGGTAAAAAAACCTTTCATGTGCAACCCCCCCTCAGCCCCCCAAAAATACTTACCTGGGCCTGATCTCGATCCAGTGCTGTGCCCAAGAGCACATAGGCTCATAGACAGCAGCAGAAGCCATTGGCTCCTACTGCTGTCAGTCAAAACCAGTGAGCAGAGAGCAGGGGGCCGGACAGGGCAGGTCTGAACCGCACTGTGTGTGTGTCCTTTTACACACAGAGCTGGCTCGAGAGAAAGCCTGCACACAGGACCGGACTGGGTATAAAAAACAGCCCTAGAAATCATTTCATACCAGCCCTATAGTATTATTATACCAGCCCAACTGCATAACGCCATTATTTTCTTGTTCATAAATGGGAAAACCATGCATTTTAAAGCACCTTAGAAGAGTGTATTATACTCACCAGCGCCAATCTGCACAGCCTCATCAGTGCTTATCAGTGCAGCCTCATCAGTGCCCATGAATGCAGCCTCACCATTGCCCATCAATGCAGCCTGATTAGTGCTAATCAATGCAGCCTAGCCAGTGCCCATCAATGCAGCCTCATCAGTCCCATCAGCTTAGCCTCATCAGTGCCCATCAATGCAACCTCACCAGTGTCCATCAATGCAGACTCACCAGTGCCCATCAATGCAGCCTCACCAGTGTCCATCAATGCAGCCTGATCAGTGCCCATCAATGCAGCCTCACCAGTGCCCATCAATGCAGCCTCAGCAGTGCCCATCAGCTCAGCCTCACAGTGCCCATCAATGCAACCTCACCAGTGCCCATCAATGCAGCCTCATCAGTGCCCATCCGCTCAGCATTATCAGTGCCCATCATTGCAGCCTGATCAGTGCCCATCAATGCAGCATCACCAGTGCAAATCAGTGCAGCCTGATCATTGCCCATCAATGCAGCCTGATCAGTGCCCATCAGTGCAGCTCCACCAGTGCCCATCAGTGCAGCCTCACCAGTATCCATCAATGCAGCCTGATCAGTGCCCATCAATGCAGCCTCACCAGTGTCCATCAAGGCAGCCTGGTCAGTGCCAATCAATGCAGCCTCAACAGTGCCCATCAGCTCAGACTCATACCAAGTCCCACCTCCTGGACCTGCTCATATGATTGACATCCCGGCATTGGACCAGTGTGATGTACATCATAAGAACCGGTCCAGGAGACAGGACTTGGTAGGACAGTGGCTGCCGGGTAAGCGGGAGATCACTACTCTGTGTAATCCGGCGGCACTCACCCCCCCTTCCTGTCAGAGGCAGCCCAATGGACCCAGCGGTGGGACCCATGGTAGGGCCGGCCCTGGGCACCCCCCCATCCCTCTGTTGGTGTTGCTGGTTTTTACTGACAGATGTGTCAGGTTTAACGGTGGTGGTATATAGTTACTTTGGTAATGGTGCTAAAATTGGATCTTTTTTTTAATGACAATAAAGAGTTCATAGAGTGCAAGGTGTGTTCTTTTCTTGTTCTTGGACATTATTGTGTTAATAGGTTTTGAAGTTGTTTTCCACAGCATCTAATTGTGAAAAAAACATTTTTTTCTTTGAGAATGGGATTAGCACACAGTTGTAGAACCATGCTACAATAATCTAAAAAATGGAAGGAAAAAAGCCTTTTTTAATACTGCATATATAACATAGTATAACTAGGTCAATATATGCAATTCATATAAGAGATTTAATTATTACAATTCAACAGAGGTGAAGATAAGCTTTTTGGTGCTCCATTTCAAAATGTGAACAAGAATCCTCTACATTTTGTTTAACAGCTACACGTGCGTTTTACAAGTGTGAACAATGTGATAAATCTCTCAGTGCAGTTAAATGGGAAGAAACAACCCATTTTAAAGTGCACCAGTGCCCAGATTAAATTAAATATTTAAACTATTTTTAACAAGCAGTAAAGGAGCTTTAAAATGATCCCTCACTAATGTCTGTAGCTTCAGGTATTTTGGAGTAATTCATCTTCAAAAATCACAGCAGAGACTCCGAAGAGACAAAAACTCAGATTTCTTTATTTCCCCAAATGAAACATGTTTTGTCACTATAATTTGCCATGCCCTCAGTTCATGGGTGGTAACACTGATTTTATATGTGAAGGGGTGATGTCATCAGGTTTGATTAGATCTCTGGGACTTGACCTAATGTTTCAGAATGGGAACCCCCAAGGCATAGAGAGTGACCACCTTTATACTGCATGGAGACAGGTTTTCTCCACCCACAAACCTCGAAGGCTGCGTATTCCTCACCCTTGGGGTGACCACAGCCTCAGATGTAAGTCATTTTTAAATGTTTTTATTTTCTCTTTTCCTATTGTGGAACCACTCCTTCATTTATCATTTTTCAAACAATTCATTATACTATAGGGGGCTCTGTCTCCTCCCTCTTTTATCACTGGCCAGCGCTTAAGGACCAAACCCTTCAAGCTGCAGTTTGCCCACCATACCGAAGATTCTGTTAAATTGACTTGGCTACCCTCTACCAATTATCCATCAAGGGTTGCTACCTTTATGTCTACACCACTGTGGTAAAATAAACATGTCAAGACAGAGGCATATACAGTATATATATATATATATATATATATATATATATATATATACATATTATTATTACACAGGATTTATATAGCGCCAACAGTTTGCACAGCACTTTACAAAATAAATAGAGACAATACAGCAACAGTACAAAACAAGAGGTTTAGAGGGGCCCTGCTCCTGAGAGCTTACAATTAGAGTTGAGCGGACACCTCGATGTTTGGGTTCGGCCGAACTTCGCGAAAAAGTTCGAAATTGGCCCTGAACTTGACCCCGAACCCCATTGAAGTCAATGGTGTCCCGAACTTTTGGGCACTAAAATGGCTCTAAAAAGTCCTGGAAAGGGCTAGAGGGCTGCAAAAGGAAGCAAAATTGGGGTAAGAGTAGGACAAGTGCCCTGCAAAAAAATGTGGATAGGGAAATAACTAGCACTATTTTTTTTTCTTAAACCAGCAATATCGACGCACTTTTTAATTTTGTGCAAGAAATGCACCGCTAGCTGCAAATGTAGTATTTAGAATTGTTTTTTCTTTTAAACCAGCAATGTAGACGCACTTTTTATTTTTGTGCAAGAAATGCACCGCTGGCCGCAAATGTAGCATTTAGAATATTTTTTTTTTTAAACCAGCAATGTAGACACACTTTTTATTTTTGTGCAAGCAATACACCTCTGGCCCCAAATTTACAATTTAGAATATATATTTTTTTAAACCAGCAATGTAGACGCACTTTTTATTTTTGTGCAAGAAATGCACCGCTGGCCGCAAATGTAGTATTTAGAATATTTTTTTTTGTTAAACCAGCAATGTAGACACACTTTTTATTTTTGTGCAAGAAATGCACCGCTGGCCGCAAATGTAGGATTTAGAATATTTTTTTTTTTCAAACCAGCAATGTAGATGCACTTTTTAATTTTGTGCAATAAATGCCCCGCTGGCCGCAAATGTAATATTTTGCACGAAAAAAAAAAAATATTTGTCTAACTGCAATGTAAAAGCAGTATTTAAATATGCCAAAATGTTGCCAACTGAACTAACAGAACACGATTAAAGTAGTGTCCCTGACACACAAGCAGTTGCAAGTGCATTGCACTTGCAAAATTGCTTGTGTGTCAGGGACAAACGCCCACCAAACAGAAAAATTGCTTAGGTTTTATATGAGGCCCTTTGCTTAGCAAACAAAATGTACTCTAGCAAACAAAAATCTCCTCTAGCACCCACCCACCAATAAATTGCTGATTTTAACTGATTTTCTAAAGCTAATCTGTCCCTCACAGCAGCAGCAGCAGCAGCAGCAGCAGCAGCAGCATCCTCTCCCTACACTAGTATGAATTGATGTGACATGCAGCACTACGTCACTCCAGCTTATATAGAGGCTGGGTCACATGATGCACTGGCCAATCACAGCCATGCCATTAGTAGACATGGCTGTGATGGCTTCTAAGGGCAAACAGTGAAATGATTGTTGATTGGCTGCCCTGCAGCTATTCAACAGGCGCGAAAAAATACCCAATTTTTGGGACTTTTTCTCAAATGTCTGGGTTCGGGTTCGGGACACGGACACCTTAGAGTCCGGTACGAACCTGAACTTTACAGTTCGGGTTCACTCAACTCTACTTACAATCGAATCCATATATATATATATATATATATATATATATGTCAAATATATTGGGACGCCTGCCTTTACATGCACATGAACTTTAATGGCATACCAGTCTTAGTCCATAGGGCTCAATATTGAGTTGGCCCACCCTTTGCAGCTCTAACAGCTTTAACTCTTCTGGGAAGGCTTAGGAGTGTGTCTATGGAAATGTTTTACCATTCTTCCAGAAGCGCATTTATGACATCAGGCACTGATGTTGGATGAGAAGGCCTGGCTCGCATTCTCTGCTCTAAATTCATCCCAAAGGTGTTCTGTCGGGTTGAGGTCAGGACTCTATGCAGGCCAGTCAAGGTCCTCCACCCCAAACTCACTCATCCATGTCTTTATGGACCTTGCTTTGTGCACTGGTGCACAGTCATATTGGAACAGGAAGGGGCCATCCCAAAACTGTTACCACAAAGTTGGCAGCATGAAATTGTCCAAAATGTCTTAGTATGCTGATGCCTTAAGAGTTCCCTTCACTGGAACTAAGGGGCCAAGCCTAACCCCTGAAAAACAGTCCCACACCATAATTCCCCCTCCACCAAATGATTTTGACCAGTGCAGCAAGGTCCATAAAGACATTGATGAGTGAGTTTGGGGTGGAGGAACTTGACTGACCTGCACAATTCCAGTGAAGAGAACTCTTAAGGCATCAGCATACCAAGACATTTTGGACAATTTCATGCACCCAACTTTGTGGGAACAGTTTGGGGATGGCCCCTTCCTGCTCCAATATGACTGCACACCAGTGTACAAAGCAAGGTCCATAAAGACATGAATGAGCAAGTTTGGGGTGGAGGGACTTGACTGGCTTGTATAGAGTCTTGACCTCAACCCAACAGAACACCTTTGGGATGAATTAGAGAGGAGACTGCAAGCCAGGCATTCTCGTCCAACATCAGTGCCTGACCTCACAAATACGCTTCTGGAAGAATGGTCAGAAATTCTCATAGACACACTCCTAAACCTTGTGGACAGCCTTCCCAGAAGAGTTGGAGCTGTTATAGCTGCAAAGGTTGGGCCAACTCAATATGGACCCTATGGACTAAGAATGGGATGCATTAAAGTTCATGTGCATGTAAAGGCAGGAGTCCCAATACTTTTGACAATAGTGTATCATATTAAAGCAATAACAAATGGTGCAGCAAACTAATTTTGCACATAGCTTTAACAGAAACACCTGAACTACTGTGTATAAACAACATCCAAATGGTTCTAAAGGCAGAAGGTTTTTCTTAACCTTAATGCATTCTATGCATTAAGGTAAAAAACTTTCTGGGTACAGCTCCCCCTAGCCCCTTTTACACTTACCTTAGCCCAATCTTGATCCAGTGATGTGCATGAGGGCAGCGGCTTTTCCAGTTCTCTCTCTCCTCATTGGCTTACACAGCAGTGGGAGCCATTGGCTCCCGCTGTTGTCAATCACAGCCAGTAAGCCAATAAGGAGAGAGCAGAGAGTGGGGTGGATCCACGCTCTGTGTGTGAATGGACAATGTCGATACCCACGAACATGGCTCAGAATCGAGCCTGCTTGAGTGGCTCTATAGCAAGAGACTTGCTTTCCGTGGCACTAGGCAGGAGCCAGGACCGCCAGTGGGGAACCCCAAAAAAGAGGATCAGAGCTGCTCTGTGCAAAACCATTGCACAGAGCAGGTAACATGTTTGTTATTTTAAAAAAAAGACACAACCTTTAGAATCACTTTAAATCAAATGTATTTGTTAACTCTATTGCTTCCTGATAAATGTTGCTTATAACACACACACATATATATACAAGTCAGCTGGTCATGATCTTGTTGGCCACAAGACCATGTGGACTTCTGTAGGCCAGAATCATAATTTAAGAAAAACAATATTTTTTAATGTAAAGATCACATATGTATGGTTTGTTTTTGTATAAAGGTAACAAAAAGACACTAAGGGGCTGATACGTTAAAACTGGAGGAAAGAAAGCACAAAGGCACATTTGTTGTCCATAACAACTGGTGAAAATGGTTCTTCAATTTTTCCATAATATATACATTTAAATCTTTTTTATTTTTATGGACTAAACCAGCCTTTTTTAACCAAGGTGCCCAGGCACCATGGGGTGCCTTCAGGGGTGCCTCGGCAAAATACCTAGAAATTTCCCAAAAACTTTATACAAGCCAGTGGGTGAATCAAGCCTGCCTATTATAGTTACACAAAGCCACAGGTATTCATTGTGCACCATTACCACCTTCTAGCTGCCAACATCCATTGATGCTATTGGTTGATAATGAGTACGTCAGGCACCTGCCCCTCTCCTTCAGCACCAGGGTCACATTAGCTGAGTGAAGAAGAGAGACTGAGGGAGAAGAGAAACATTGGAATACTAGTCAGTACCAGTGTGCAAAGATGTATTTGCTTTGGAAGAATAAATCACCGCTAATGTTGGGTGTCCTATGTGTGGATGTTGCTACCTTATGTAAAACTATTAGTGGAGTTTTTTCAATTTTAGAATAGGGTGCCTCGAGATTGTGTGGAATTTTAAAGGCTACCTTGACTGAAAAAAGGTTGAGAAACATTGGACTAAACCCTATTTTTATTCCATTCTTTTTTCTCCAGTTTAAATGAATGAAGCTCATAACAGGTTTTTTTTATCAAGGCAACAAGGAAAGATGAGGATGATACCAATATCAGTAGCCTATAGCAATCAATTTTTGTTGATGGTGGTCAAGTCAGTGAAAGGTAAATTCATGTTATTGGCTATAGGTAACTGGTGAATGACCAAGACTGTGAGTGGTTAGTGGCAGATAAACCCCCATATTTATTTATTTTTTGTGTGCATTTCTTTAATTTTCGCTACTGACTTACACACCCTAGCCTCTATAGAAGATTTCACACCCCATCTGGAATTCAGCGGCTTTAAAGGGGTTGATTTTCTTTAACTAGCATCATTCTGGGGAGGCATAGAAGCCAGAGACTTTATGCGATCAATTTGCAGTTTCCTAGGAAACAGAACTGCTTTGTGGAGATTACAAATTGGAAGATGCAGTACACAGAATAGAGCCCGTGATGTCACAGTATACATGAGCCTTTTCTAGTGTGCTGAAGAGGGGATTCCCTGCATGAAGAACTGTATCTTCTACCTATTGGATACTAAAATTCAGTTCATCCTTTGAGAAGAGTTGAGGAAAACATTTCACTGATATGCTGGCAGCTGGGTGAATCAGGTGTGTTTTTATTTCCCAAGGAATCGCATTTTCCCTTGGAATTAGCATAGTGGTCTTTTTAATGTGATTTGTCTGTACATAGGCTGTTTTTATGTTGAATGTTGTCATGAAAGAAATATATATGCTTCCCTTGCTGACCTCTCTTTCTGAGTCAGTACCTGGCTGTCATACTGATCCATTGACTTCAATACTTTCTGCATTACTGACTTATGACAATCATTAAGATGACTTTTCTCCGAGGTCCATTTGCTACATGCTTTTTAGAGTAATGGCAAGCCTCTGTATTTGTCTCATGACAGGTTTACTTCAAAATTCTGTTCCACTTAAAAAAATATCAGGGTTGAAATTAAATGCCCAAAAAGCCAACTATGCCAAACCAGCTGTGTTTGAATATTGAGATAGCAACTGAGCTGCATCAGGCCTTATCCTTGTAGTTTATCAACAGCTAGAAGGCTCCTTCTTGTCTAGGTCCATCATGCAGTTTGTGGTTTTCAATCTGGCACTAAACCAAAATCAATAAGCATCCCGTTATTCATTTAACTAAATGTAGATATTTAAACAATGAATTACTTACTAAGTGGTTGTTAAACATAACTATATAAAATGAGAGAGACACGTTACGAGAGTTTTGTTTATCTCAAAGTACACCTAAAAAGAACAGATCAATATTTCAAACACACAAGGGTCACTTACAGTAGTTGCAGTGCAAATACATCATTGTAGCTAAACATGTTTGTATATCAAAGGCACAATTATTCTTATGGGTGCGATACACGTAACACTACAAAGATTGCTAGCAAATATTATTAAATGGAATATGTTTGTTAACTGCAAATGTTCCCTCCTTTTAGTCAAGAAGAAATTAATGGTTATTTGCAAGTAGTCAAATTAAGGGGAGATGTCCAGTTGGCATTTCTGTGAATTTAGTGGCCTGGCAAACTTTGACTTTGTTGCATTCAGCGAGAAATATTTATGGCAATCCCACTACTTATTATGTGATGGAATTCTGGTTCAATCAGTTCATTGGTTTGGCTAATCTGACAGATGCCTTGCTTTACAGTTTGCAGATATTTTGACCTACTAGTTTATAGAATAGAATGTTTCTTATTATTCTTGGGAAATATGAGCTCCATAAAGTAGTATATGCATTAAAGACTACTCACATTTTTGTTCAGAAGAAAATTCCCAATTACAGTCAGATGTCTTCATCCACCGAGACACTGTTGGCTCATGTCCAGGATCAGATAAAGAACTGTACTGCAGCACAAATGACTGTCAGGCAGGATAATGTCCACAACTTGCAGCTCAGTGTGTGGTAAATACACCTGTCAACTGATCAATCTAACCAACAATGCATGTTACCAGTCTCTTGACTCTGCTGCCTGTACATGAAGACACAGATTTGCCCAGCATTGCTCAATTTGTGAAACTAGAGTAATATACTAGAGATGTGTAGACTTTTTTTCAAATTGAGAATACATATAAAACTGCTCATTATGTGTAACAGTACATGGCTTTCATCCACCTCTGTTAAAGTAAAATGAAAACATATGCCATTTTGTTTTTAAATGTTAAAAAGAAATGCCAAATGAATATGTCCTTAAAGTATAACTAAAGGCAAAACTTGTTTTCTAGCTTTGGATAGTGTGGAGAGAGATTAGAACACCTGTCAAGTTATTGCTAACTGTGCCCCTGTTAGGGAGATTTACCATTTCTATTTGCCCTGTTTACTGTTATCACTGAATGGAAAAGTGAAAGAAAATCTCACATTTTGGGTTGTCCCCAGAACAGGTATATAGGAAAGTCTGCCAATGGAAACACTAGTTCTAGAGATGCTGGTGACAACTAGTGATTCCCTAATTTTTGGAGTGATTTCCTATCATTTCCTGTTTTGGCAATGGGACAGAAAGTGAAGGGAAATCTCCCCAATAGGACACTGATGGCACAAAAAGAAAACTGGCAGGGGTTATAATCTTTCCTTACTCTATGCAAAATAAAAATAAAAATCTTGCCTAATGTAACCAATGTCCCTCTTGGGGTTCGCTGGAAGTTGTGGTTCACCTGCTCACACTGCCCTCAGTCACACTCCTCTCTTGCTCCCGAGTCAGTATACTGGCTGTCTCATTTTTTTCTTTTTATTAGGGGATTTGAACTTGGATGGGGTAGGGGGGATAATGGGATGCCCAGAGATCAGCAGTTCTTTACACAGGACCTCTATATACACTCAGTATATACACTCTCCTTCCTCCAGCACAACAGTTGTTGCTTCTCCTTGTTCCTCTCTCCTTCACGACACTTGCTTTTGGCCTAGTAGCACAGGGTGAGGCCTGATCTGGCTTTGACGAGGGCCTAGTAACCGCCTTTGGCAGGCAGGAGACCACAGGCCCCTATAGTGTAGAGAAAGTTTGTAGAATGTGCTACTTGGCCTAATGGACTACTGCTCCCAGCCCATCTTCTTCCAGGTCTCCACAGTCCTTCTAACTGCAAGTACCTGTACACTGCCCACTGACACCAAAGTCCCAGTCTCTTCCTGCACCTCTTCCAGACTGTCTCTCTCCCAATCCGCAGCAGAGTGCATCGCCACTTCCCTGGGCAGTGTCACTCACCGACACCTGGTGAACTCCTCCTGGAGACCTTGCTGTAGTACCCTCCTCCTGCTGTCCTCTCCTGCTCCACTTTGTGCCTCTCTGCCACGATCTCACTTCTCCTGGATGCACCCGAGCCCCGGGCCAAGGTAACCCCCCCCAGACTGGGGACTCCCTCAAGGCCCACCGACAGCCTCAGCATTACGTCTCCATTCTCCAACTTGCTCCCGAACTCTCCTCCCCCACTGAGCAGACCACAGTATTTAAGGAGTCCTGCCCCCTGCCAATCCAGGTTGGGGATTGGTCAGGGCTCTTTAACATACTTCAGAAAGCCTCACCTCCTCTCTCCATCCCCCCTTCCATAACTTTCTGAAGAAAAGGGGAGGAGTAACCGAGGGGTGTTTGTTCCTGCAATCTCCAGCTCTCCCTGGGCCACTCCCCTGCCCAGAATCAAAACAAACAGGCCTGACAGCAGCCAAGCCTGCCTAATTTTACCTACTCTGACACAAAAATCCTCAACCAGCACCTACCTAACGTAGAGTGTGCTACACTTTAGTTCTACCTTCACCGTTTTAGGACTGTAACAAGGTTTTGGAAATATTGGTACTTACCTCAGACTGGGCCTCAACAGCTTTAGATTATGAAAGACTTTTCTCTATGTTGTGGTCTGCTTGCTGTCCGTTAACCTAGTGTTTGCACTTGGTTTGGGGGAATCAGCCTTTTAGGAAGCAAAGAAAATATATTTTTTTGACATAACTCATCTTCAAGGCACGACTATGTTTTTATCTAATTTTTTAAAATTAATTTAAATTAAATTTTAATTAAAAAATGGTTATGCATACCTCTATCTAAGGCTCCACATTGTCAACCTCTGGTAGACATCACTGTATTACATATTGATTGGTGAACAGTGACCTGATGATTTCATCCAAAATGGGACACTGCTGCTAGAGGACATCACTGTATTATATCTTGGTGCACATCGACTTGGATATGGCATTCGAAATAGGGAAATGCCTCTTGCCTAGCTGTAGGACTTCACTGTGTTATATTTCTGTGTTGACATCTGTTGGCCTGGCAATGGTCTCCAAAGTTTACAAATGTTAAATTCCCAGTAAGGTTTTAGACATTTGAGGTTGTAATATCTTCAAAAAGTATACAAAAAAAGTTAAATAATAAACACTAGCTACATAATTTACAAAATAATGACTCTAAGTCATGTGATCATGCAATACTGCCAACTGTAATTAATTTAAAGTATAACTACACTTTTGTTGAGAAAAAAAAATCCCCCTGGGTGATCTATGTTCATTGCAGAGATTATTACAAACTTTGTTGCAGATTCCTACCTTTTGTTATTCTAAAGAAATTCCCCTGTGTTTCTCTGTGCCTCTGTGCTGAGTGGGTCTAATGGGAGTGTTTTCATAATTATCTGTCAGCTGTGCAGCTGCAGGGCACTAATGAGGAAAGCTGCTGGGCTTGTTTCCCTTTAGGCATGTTCCTACTGAAAGTATCTCTCCAAAAATTACATTTATGTTGCAGGGGATGCCTGAAATCTGACTTGTATCTTAGGCAGACTTCTGGGAAAATTGGTGAGCCAATCACACAAGCAGGACATATGTTTCTTGGGTGTGTACAGTACAACTCCAGGTAACCATATTTCACTGCATTTTCAGAAAATTACAGCGGCTGCAGATCAAAAAGGAAAGGTAATTTTTAATAACATTCAATAACAATATGACTTGTGTTGCAATTATATGAGCTATATTAGTTTTTCTTTATATGCTATTTTTTCCCCACGAAAGTGGAGTTACCCTTTAATTATTTTGCACTCAGCAAGCTGACGCTCCACGCTCCTTGTTACATGCTGTACAGTATTTCCTTTGTAAATGTCACTGTAAATTACATATTCAGCCAGCAAGTAGAGCTCTCAGCTCATTTTTACATGCATTAAAGTAGGGCATGTGTGGCTGACAGCCTTTCTAGAAAGCTCTGTATAGTGAGTAACCCCCTAATTATTGATCCAGTCAGTCTCCTTCCAACAGGATATTAGTTAGATAAGTCTTAAGCCTTGTACACACAGGACGACGATTGTATACAACAGGTCGTAGGAACGACCGTTGTATGCAAAATCGATCGTTCGTACACGCGATTAGAACAGCCGACATACGACGGTCGTACAACGGGAGTTGTATGAGCAAACTAGAAAACTTGGTCGTAACAACAAGTGGTCATATGACCATTGTATCGTGTGTACAGAGAAGTTGGTACAACAAGTTGTATTGTGCAAAACACGCATGCTCAGAAGTCAGGAACGGGCGGATGCTAATTACATACACCTGAACGTTCATTCTTTGGTCGTACGATCATGTAGTGCAGTCAGTATGCTAGATACAACAGCCAACATACGATTTGAGACGATCGTACGTACGATCGTCGTCCCGTGTGTACGAGGCTTTAGGCAGGCCATACATTATGCAATTTTCCTTCCTTCAATCACAGGTTGAAGGAAAGAAATGTGCTTGATTCCTCATCAACGCAGTCAGTGTTGATGGGAGATTCTCTTCTGCAGAGATATGGTGCCAGCATGGGAAGCCTTTTCCATCAGCAGAATACATGATCACTGTGGGGCGACTATTGTCGCTGGCAGTGATTGGGCAATAAGAACCCGTCAGGCTGGTTGTACTGAAGTTGATAGATGGATCAACTTCAGTACAACCAGCCTGCCCATAGTTGGATTGAAATTCAGACAGTTCCTGCTGAACCGGCTGAATTTTGATCTGTCTATGGCCTGCTTTAGGCTCCATGCACACTAGGAGCTTCAAAAGATGTGAGAAAACCGTTGGAACCTAACATTCATCCCAGATCCTTATCCAAGTATGCAGCCTGACAGGCCAGGAAATGGGGGGTTGGACAAGAGAGTGCCCCCCCTCCTGAACCATACCAGGCCACATTCCCTCAACATGGGATGTCCTTTGGGGCAGGTGGGGTTCCCCACCCAAAGCACCTTGTCCCCATGTCTCCGTGGGGACAAGGGCCTCTTCCCTATAACCCTGGCCCATGGTTGTGAGGATCTGAAGGTGGGGGCTTATCGGAATCCAGATCTCACACCCCCCATGTGAATAGCACATAGTACCCCCACTCATTCACCAAAAAAAAAGAGTATTGTAAATAAAGACAGAAGCCAGTTTTTGACAAGCCCTTTATTAAAATGTATTATTGTGTAGCCCACCAGAGCATTCTCCAGTCTACTGATGGGCCAATCTGCCCATGTACCTAAATTTGTATCACACATTATATTCAATGCATATATTTTTTTACAGGTCACAGTGACAAAAAATGTATCTATGTGGTACAGTTCATGCATACGTTTTCAGTTGCTCAATTAGAAACTGAATGTATAATGCAGACTGGCAAGAAAAAAAAAAGAAAAAAAAAACATATATACAAGATTATAGACAAGTATAATTAGTTTACTGCTGTTGACTGGCAAATACCAACTGAGTTGTGTTTGATTGTATCCAACTTCCTAACACAAAAGGTAAAGAGTTCCACCCCGTATGTGTATTTTGTACATGTAAGTTTATATTCTACAGTTTGCTGCAGTTTACACTTCTTGACTGACACAAATATGAGTCAATGGCTGTTGGCATTGCAATTTCAGCATTGGTAGATCTCAGCGCAGGAGCGAAGTTTTTAGCACCAAAACTTTGGTAATCAATCATGCAGGTTTGAAGGTTAGTTGTTCAAGGTTTAGTTTGGTTAAAGCTGAACTCCAACTTATTTTTCACTACAAATGAACGGAATGATAAATCCCAGTATAGATCACACCTCTGTTTCATGTTACTCAGTTGTCTGCAGATCCCCTAAGGTCTCATACACACGGGCGTATCTAAAAAAATAAACAAAACGTCGGGTCCGACGTCAAGGAAAAAAAGTCGACGTTTTTCAGCGTTATGCATTGGCGTTTTTGAGCGTTAGTGAGCGTCGGCGTCAATAGGCGTTTTTTTTAAAAATCATCCCTCTGCTATTTTTCAACCTAAAAACGTTGGCGTCAAAAAACGCCGGAAAACACCGGTACAATATTAGGTGGTGTTTGTTGGCGTTTGTTGGTGTTTTGTGGCGTCGGCGTCAAAAAACGTCAAAACGTTACAGCCTCAGAACACGATGGCCATGAGTTCTACTTTCTGCTCACTAACACCGACGCCACCTACAGCTCAAAAACGCTGACGTTTTTATGGGGCCATTGACTAACATGGAGAGCTGCAAAAAATGCCAGAAAACGTCGGCGTCAAAAAACGTCCGTGTGTATGAGGCCTAATACTCTAGGTTAAGAGCCGGTTCACACTGAGGCGACTTGTCAGGCGACTCAAGTCACCTGACAAGTCGTCCCCATGCAGTGCAATGGAACCGTTCTAATAGGAGCGACTCAGGTCGCTCCGACTTAGAAAAAGGTTCCTACACTATTTTCGGGGTGACCTCAGCGCAACTTGCATTGACTTCTATGTAAAGAAGTCTCCTTGCAAGCCACGCTCAGGTCACCTCGAGTGGGGCGACTTGCTTTGCCCTGCAAGTCGCGCCGCTCCAGTGTGAACCGGCTCTTAGTTGTGTCTTTGGGGGAGATTTACTACAATTGGAGAGTGCAAAATCTGGTGCAGCTGTACATGGTAGCTAATCAGCTTCTAACTTCAGCTTGTTCAATTAAGCTTTGACAATAAGCCCTGGTTCACACTGAGTGCGGGAATGAAATGGTGCGAGTTTCATTCCTGAATGTCAGTCCCGATTCCAGGAATGATTTCACAGGCATCTATGCGGGTTTCTGCACAGATGCCTATGGAAATCGCACCTGTAAAATCACAAAAAGTAGTACAAGAACTACTTTTTGAAATCGGCACAGCACCGCAAGTGCAGCGTCGCACCAATTAGGATGGTTCCATTGTCGGCTGTTTCTGCCGATTTGGTATGCGATTTGACATGTCAAATCGCATGCCAAATCGTGTCAGTGTGAACCAGGGCTGAAACCTGCAGGCTACTTGGTTTCTGTGAAGAGCTGCACAAGATTTCACACTCTCCAGTTTTAGTAAATCAAGCCCTTTGCATCATGTGACACTTTGTATATCCTTCTGATAGACTCTGTCCCTTCCACAGCCACTTCTTGCAGCAGCTAGAGTCTGTAACACTCCCCTCTCCCCTTTGTAGTCTTTCAGACTCTGCAAATAATGTAACTTCTTTCACCTCTCTGATGGTGGGTGGGGTTGAACACATCATAATTACATAATTACATAGTTAGGTTGAAAAAAGACAAGTCCATCTAGTTCAACAAAAAAAAAAGAAAACATAGAAAAAGGGTATATAACCATACAATCCCATATACAGTCCTTCACCCACTGTTGATCCAGAGGAAGGCAAAACACCCCAGCAAAGCGTGATCCAATTTTCTATAGCGGGGGAAAAATTTCCTTCCTGATCTCCCGAGAGGCAATCGGATTTTCCCAAGATAAACTTTACCTAAAAATGTTAGTACCCAGTTATATTATTTACATTAAGGAAAGCATCCAGGCCTTTTTTAAAGCAATCTACCATGCTGGCCAAAACCACCTCTATTCCACATTTTCACAGCTCTAAGGCCCCTCTCTATTCGGGCGGCAGCACGGCACCTTTAACCCCCCCCCCCCACAAGGGGTTAAACAGGGGTTAAAAGTGCCGGTGCTCTGCATTCCCAGAGCGGTGTACAGCTGCTTTGGGAGCGCTGCCCATTCAATCCAATGGCAGGGGCGGTGGAGGAGCGGTGTATACACCGTTCCCCACATTCCTGAAAAATCATGCTTGCAGGAGTTTAATTTTACTCCGCCCTGAGCCGCCCCAGTGTAAAAGGACACACTGGGTTAAATTGGGAGACGCTTTTAGCGCTATAGCGCCTGTAAAGCTCCCCAGTGTGAAAGGGGCCTAACTGTGAAGAAACCTTTCCGTATTTGGAGATGAAATCTTTTTTCCTCTAGACGTTAAAATTAGAATTCCATCCTGCCCAGTCACACCTACAGGAAGAGTCCAAACTTCTCAAGTCCCACCTCACAGATCACAGCAATACTCAAGAAGGAAACTCCTTTATATACACAAATACACAGCCTGTTCTGAAAGCTAGCTGTGCTGCTCCTGGGCAGGATTGCATGGATCACAATTAGAATTCAATCCCACTCAGTTAAATATGTTGACCCGTGTGAACAGGGAGAACCCCACACCTCAGATCCTGCCCACCCAGAGCCCTGCTCTCTGTGAACTGATTTCTGTACATATGAAGAAGACGCCTTCATAATAACTTCCCATAGCCCTTCCTCTGTAGTCTTGCAAAGGAGGAGGTATGACACATTTACACCTTTCACCACCAACATGTAGGCCAAGGAACAGCCACAGTAACCCTAGAACCCACCCACATCAGCTCCCAGAACTTGTACAAGACAAAAACTACCATAGCCCACTCTAAAACTACAGAGGCTCAAAGGATCATGGGACATGTAGTATCAGGTCTGCAAAAAAGGAAGGAAACAGAAAGTCAGAGAACTTAGAAATTCGGCCAGGAGAAGGAGTGACGTCACAGAAACCTGCTGTATGCAGCTAAAGGAGGTAAGTTACACATAAACTGAGAGTGGGGTTGTGATTCATTTACAAGCACAATGCATCTGTTGTTTTGGGGAGGAAAGCTGGAGTTCTTCTTTAAGATTGGCATTTGGGGTTGACATTTGTGGTTAAGGTAAGGTTAGAGTTTGACGAGTTTGTAAACTCAAAAATTAAATTTCCATACAGTGCTCTCTTTCTAACAGTTAAATATAATATTGCATTTTTTTCTTTGTAGTAGTAAAGCCATAGTAATTGCCTGTTGATAGCAAGTAACTATTGGAATAAAACACTCCTAAGAGAAATATCGGGCCTTTAACCACTTCAGCCCCGGAAGGATTTTCCACATTAGGACCAGAGCAATTTTTGAATTCGGCACTGTGTCGCTTTAACTGACAATTCCACGGTCGTGCGACATTGTACCCAAACAAAATTTGCGTCCTTTTTTCCAATAAATAGAGCTTTCTTTATCGGTTTTGGCCGATTTATATTCTGCCTCATATTTTTGGAAAAAAAAAATCACAATCTGCGTTTACTCATTGGTTTGCGCATAAGTTGCCGTGTTTATGGATGATGAGATTTCATTTCTGGGGTTTTTATTTTTTACTAGTAATGGCTGCGATCTGTGATTTTTAGTGGTACTGCGATATTGCGACGGAGATGTCGGACCATTTTGACACTTTTTGGGACCATTGGCATTTATACAACGTTCAGTGCTATAAAAATGCACTGATTGCTGTGTAAATGTCATTGTCAGTGAAGGGGTTAACCTGCAGGGGGCAGGGAAGGGGTTAACTGTGTTCCCTAGGCGTGTTCTAACTGTGAGGGGGCTGGGCTACCTTGGGCATAAGAGATCTAAATGATCCCAGTGACAGGGATCAGTAGATCTCTTATATCCCGACTGACAGAGCGGAGAACCGCCGTGTTTACATTGGTGGTTCCCCGTTCTTTCACTCTGACAGCTCATCGTGGCTCGCCGGCGGGCATCGGGTCCGCCCGAGCTGCGGGCACATTGCTGCAGAGTGTGATGGGCACGAGAGCACCCCCTAGCTGCGCGTCCATGAATTGTTGCCTATTTACGGCGATTCGCGGAATAGAGCCACACTGCCACAGTAAAAAGGCGGCACACGGTCGGCAAGTGGTTAAAGGCTTCGTACACAAGGTGATAACACAATCAATTTCCATAAAAACAGAGTGTGTCTATAGGAATGTTTGACCATTCTTCTAGAAGCGCATTTGTGAGATCAGGCACTGATGTTGGACGAGAAGGCCTGGCTCTAATTCATCCCATAGGTGTGCTATTGGGTTGAGGTCAGGATTCTGTGCAGGCCAGTTCTTACACCCCAAACTCGCTCATCTGTGTTTTTATGGGCCTTGCTTTGTGCACTGGTCCAAATTATTTGGTGGAGGGTGGATTATGGTGTGGATTTGTTTTTAAGGGGTTGGGCTTGCCCCTTAATTCCAGTGAAGGGAACTCTTAAGGCATCAGCATACCGAGATCTTTTGGACAATTTCATGCTCCCAACTTTGTGGGAACAGTTTGGGGATGGCCCCTTCCCGTTACAACATGACTGAGCATCAGTGCACAAAGCAAGGTCCATAAAAACATGGATGAGCAAGTTTGGGGTGGAGGAACTTGAGTGTCCTGACAGCAATCCGATAGAACACCTTTGGGATGAATTAGAGTGGAGACTGCAAGCCAGGCCTTCTCATCCAACATCAGTGCCTGAACTCACAAATGTGCTTCTGGAAGAATGGTCAAACATTCCCATAGACACACTCCTAAACCTTGTGGACAGCCTTCCCAGAAGAGTTGAAGCTTTTATAGCTGCAAAGGGTGGGCCAACTCAATATTGAACCCTACGGACTAAGAATGGGATACCATTAAAGTTGTGCGTGTAAAGGCGGGCATCGCAATACTTTTGGCAATATATTGAATATCTTTTATTCCCACATAAATGAATGTTCAAAAAAAAAAATCTGGTATATCTCACTGTACATATTTCCACAGTTTGACAAAACACTATTTAAAAGAATAAAAGGGTTCTGCATGAATACAATAACTGCTGCTTGTATGTTCCTGCTGAGTCAGTCCAACGCATTTCACAGTATGAACACTGCTTCATTAGGGACATTGCAGGAGTATCTACAAAACTAAAAATAACCATAATACAAAAAATTCTCCTAAAATATATAAACAAATATATCACAAAAAACTTATATATAGCACACGATAAAAAAAAATCCTACCGCTTAATTTCAATGTACTAGGCATACACGAACCCAACAAGCTCCAATAGGCCACCACCCGAAACAATGTGCACACCAAGACCCTTACAAATGCAGGGGACAGTGTTAGAGGCACTGGGCCCTACAGGGAAGAGATGGAGACTGTAACCAGCCAAAACGCCAACACTGGAGAAAAGATGTACTGTGTACACCATATAGCACTAACCAATGCAACCTTCACAGAGGGCACACAACCAATGTACTTAGGTAAAGCATTGGCAATGTTAGAAGCCCACCACAAGGCTGCCCAGAGATAGTCTCTACAAAGATCACAGAACACAATTGTGCCCCATACATGGAAGATGTGCATTCGGGTCATCAGATGGAAAAAGGAGGAGAAAGCAGCCCTCTGGAAGGGTCACCACCTCCCCCTATATACTCCCTCTGGGCCATTAGTCTCTTTTGATGTAATTCCTTATAGAGATGAGCTCCAGGAAATTGGACTTAACTTTGCTTGCTCAAGCTATCATCTGAAGTCTAGCCTGTTTGACGGGAGCTAAATGTTATATAAAGTAGCATTTTTCTATTGCTAATATACAAGATAGCTTCCTTCTTCTGCTGTCAGCGGTTGTTAAGGAAGCATCGGGTGCAGGCACCTTAGCAACCAGTGATGTCACTCAGTCCCATTCATTTGCTGAAGGGAATTCCTGGCCATGTAAACAAAAGACAGAGATAATGGCTGACATCACTACCCCTTTGATGGGCAGGTTTGGTCAATGACATCACTGGGTATACCCCACCCTTTGTTTACATTCTAGATGTCAGCTCAGCAAGTTGTTGTTATTGTTGTGAGATGGGATCAGACGGCTAGTGGGATTACTTTCAGCCAATCAGCAGGCATCATTCAGTGTGGCTGGCAAACCTTCATCACTGCATGACATGCATGACTATTGGTTTACATAGTGGGATTTTTTTATTACTATTTTAAGAACTTTTCAAAAAATGTAGTATATTTACATTTTACATTTTTTAGTGAGTTGGGGTTACAAAATGCAGGTTGCTGTTCACTTTTTTCTCTTTTTTTAGCTTCAACCTGACATTTCATTAAACGGACAGTAACTTCAGGTAATCAACATGTCTGCATTTTTCCACAATGCACTGCAACCCTCCTGCAGGCAGTGTTGCAGTGTGAAAAGGACACATAGAAAATAATTGTTTTCTATGTGCCCTAGCAGTGACAGGCGTTGATCAAGTGCAGAAAAACACCACTCACTGCAAATAGTGTGAACAGGCCCCTAAAGATTAAACAGCCCTAAAACCAAGCAGAAAAATTCCTATTATATTTCTTTAGATTTTTACTGCTTGAGTGAGTGAGACATAGATCCAACTCTACAAAAAGATGAAAAACAGTTACTGCAGCCTTCAAATGAAAAGACATACATGTGTACGCTTCTATTCCAGAGTCTGATTTCCTCAGAATCTCACAGCAAAAGCAAGCACAAAACTCGCAAAAGTCATAGCAAGCATTAAAAAAGACTAGACACCTCTGTCTTGTTGGTTTACTGTCAAACGTGTTAAGCAAAGTGTTAAACTGTGAAAAGCACAGCTAGGAGACAAAATGTGCTACCTCTCTGTTCTTTGTTATCAATCGACAGTATAAAAGATTTTATATTTTGGAAACTATATATTTTTGCTAATAATATGTAGGCTGCAATGGACACCATTTTTATTTTTATTTTTTACAGGTCACATAACACCTTCTATGCCCTGTTCAAGATAGATGTCTGCAATGCTTTGCTGTATTACTGCTGCACCCTGTTAAATTGGCAGTGATTATGTGCTGTGTAGCTGCTCAGGGAAGAACTGGAAACCTTTAACTTAGGGGCAATACAACATGACTTAGACCCCTTTCACACTGAGGCGCTTTACAGGCGTTTTTTAGCTAAAAATAGCGCCTGTAAAGTGCCTCTTATTTAAACTCGGTGTGTCCTTTCACGCTGGGGTGGTGTGCTTGCAGGAGAGGAAACAAACTCCTGCAAGCAGAATTTTTGGGGCTCCTTCCCCACCCCTGACATTGGAATGAATAGGCAACGGCAACACATCGATTTGGAAGTGCCCTGCGCTGGCGCTTTTAACCCCTTTTTAACCCCTTTCTAGGGGTTAAAAGCGCACCACTGCCAACCAAATAGCAGTGCCAAAGCGCCACAATAACAGAGGTGAAGCAGCGTTAAACTAGCGGCACTTTACCGCTAATGCTCGGGCGGCCCCAGTGTGAAAGGGCTCTTAAAGAAGTGCTGCAGTAATTGGTGATCATGGTAAAAGCTGGACGGTGCAAAGGACATTTTTTATGTTGACACAACTGCTCACATCATCTAGCATCAGCTTCCTTTGTGCCTCTTGGCAGTTGATCACATGACATCTCAAAGCCATCTGTGATTATAGGTCTGATAGCTACATATTGCCCACCATGTATCACTGACTGTTCATCTTGCTCTGATCAATGGCTGAATGGTGTCTCCACTCAGGGCCACCATCAGTGGTGGCCCATCCATTAAGGTCCCCGGACGCCGCCCCCTCTACCCATGCCACCACCTATATGAATAATGGATAGATTCATGCATAGCATGAATCTATTCCCGGCCGCCTCAGCCACCCCCTATTTATGTGTCTAGCCCCTTTCAGAATGCCGGGCGCCTGAAATACAGCGGCAAGGGTGTTCTTTGAAGCACCCGATTAGAGCCATAGGCTCTAATTGGCTTTAAAATAGGGTTGGCTCATGGTGCAGAGCATTGTGCCATGAGCCCATCCAGGTGACAACAGTGAATGAATATTCACTGATGTAACACTGATCCTCAATCCGGCCAGTCAGAAGCAGGTCTGAGACCCGTTTTCCGATTGGCTGAAAAGAGAAGAGTCCCAATTGGCCGCTGAGGAGGAGGGCAAAAACGGAAGCCGTCAATGCCCGTGGAGAGTAGGGGAAGGGAAAGCTGTCACCACTGTCGAGCAAGGGAACCCGCCGGTGAAGTCCAGGAGAAGCACTGCATAGATGGGGTAAGTGCACCAGACCCACCCGCTGACCGACCGATGGGGGGGGGTACTGTTTGCTGCCCCCCCAGAAAAATTACCTCTGGCTGCCACTGGCCACCATCCTAATATATTCTATTGGTACTGGCTCATGGGACAAATGCCTCCCTGCCAGCCAGATCAACCTAGCGCTACCTCACTACATAAATATTTGTCCTGCCCAGGTTGAAAGCTCCCAATGCTATAGGGCTTCTGTAGAGAGAGGTTGTTTTCCTGTGCTTGATGTGCATTTAAAATGGGGATCAGCAACCTGTAGATTTTGATCTACCAGTAGATCGCAGACAAGGGACTGGTAGATTGCGGTCTGGGCTTGCTGACTTGCCATCCGAGAGCATCAAACAGAGTGCAATTCAGAGGGACTACATGTAAAGTTGGAGCTGTAGTAGGGAGCAAGAGCCGCATAAGCTGATGCCTCCTCTGTAGCGCCAGCTCCTGTCCCATGCAGAGTGATACCAACTGCACTCCACCTCTTATCCCAGCTAACAGTCTCCAGAATGGTCCTAGCAGCAGGAAAGAAGAGATATTCAGGTCAGTGTGAAGCAATACACTGGGCATAATAATATAGGGCTGCTTTCACACTGATGTGCTGCAGTTTACTCAAACTGCAGGTACAGTGTACCTGCAGCTTTCCTGCGGGTTTTCTGCGCTTAGCCATAGACTTTTATTATATCCTGCTGTTTTACTACCCCCCACCCCCCCAACTTTACCTGTGGTCAAGCCCTAAGAGTGCCGCTGCTGAATGCAACTAGGGGCTCATACACAAGTGCAGAAGGCACTACTGCTCCTCTAAAAGGGACCTGAGCGTGTTGCCAGGTGGTGAGGAGGTGATAGGTTGCCTCCTCACTACCTGATTTAAACCAATGATTGCCATGCAATGCAGGGGATTGCGGAATAGCAGTATGGCAATTAGAGGTTTAAATCAGGTGTGAGGATATGACACTGTGCCCGGTGATCTTTGACGTCTCCTGTGTCGTTCAGGTAGATTTCCACCTCTTTAAGGTTGCCTACCCCTGGTGTAAAACATAGGTCAGCAGATTCCCATTTACTTTGATGATGGTGGATAATAGTTATGTTCCTTTGCATTGCATTTGTTTGGATGCAACTGGTCCTATTGAAATTGAATTTGGTTTGCAGAAAAAGCAGATTAAACATAGCTATTTCCTGCATTACGCCTCTTTTGAATGCAAGATATTTGGTCCCATGAACACTGGGAGTTTAGCCCCAGTGCAAGAGATCACAGTGTCTTGGTGTAGGCAGAAGCCACAAAACACAATGTCCTGCCCCATTGCTGGCAGCCTGTAAATCTGTTTGAGGCTGAAAGATGCTATAGCTGAAAGGGGCTGTACGGTGCACTAAATGATATTAGTGTTTATGCCCAGGAATGCCCAGGGATGAATGTGTAGTGTATTCCCAGGGATGAATGCCCAGAATGCAAATAGTCTGTGTTCTGGGCATTTGTTCCTGGGTGCATGCTGCTACAAACATTTGTTACTGCACCATCCAGCCCGTACAGCCACAGCAGCTTTCAGCCTATCATAGAGCTTTACAAGCTGATAGCATTGAGTGTAGACCATGTGCATGGGCCTAATACCTTCATCTAAAGGCCAAAATCTCATGCAATGAGACTAAGGCCAGGTTCACATATGTGTGGCCACGGTTCCCAGCATGGGGTCCGATGTTTCACCGTTCATCAGTTCAGATGTGAATCAGGTCAAATTTTTTGCCTGAATTCACAGCTGAACCAGACCCAAAGACGCACCGGACCCTTTTGGAATATGGACCGTGGCCATCCCAGAGCTGTGTGAACCGGCTCCATTGAGAGCACTTGCATGTCATGCAAATTGGATGCGGGGAAATCCGCATCCAATTTGCACATATATGAACCCAGCCTAAACACCAAGTGTGCATGAGGCTTTTAATAGCCCATGTGCACAAGCCCTAACTGGGCAGCTGATGCACCCTATAATTAACACCTATTATCTTCCCTGTCTGATTCAGGTCAGGTTAGGAATCCATATCACTTCGCTGAGGAACTGCTACTTTCAAAAGCAATCTATTTACAAAAAAAAAAAACACTTACAGTAAATCATGGATAAAAGTCTCTGTTGTTTCTCTTCCAGTCCAAAATGCTTTCAGTTGACCCAAAGGGGTTGATTTACTAAAACTGAAGAGTGCAAAATCTGGTGCAGCTGTGCATGGTAGCCAATCAGCTTCTAACTTCAGCTTGTTTAATTAAGCTTTGATTAAAAATCTGGAAGCTGATTGGTTTCTATGCAGAGCTGCACCAGATTTTGCACTCCCCAGTTTTAGTAAATCAACCCAGAAGTCTCAAACAATATGCATTTGCCCTATGATCTTTACATATGGACATATTTACAGGTATGGTATGTGTACAGGGCAACATGTGCGGAAACTCAGAAGATAACAAACATTGTCTGCTTTTATATTTTCACTATTTAAAACTCCATAAGGTGAACAAATGGTGGTAAATGTTCATGCCACAAGACATGTTCCCTCATCTCTACAGTGACTGCCAGTAGATTTTTGGATGTTGAGGTACTTTTTTGAAACTATTAAAATGTAAAAAGAACATATGAATTCCATGTACACTGGATCGTGGACAGACTGAAACTCAGAATGCCCGCTAACATAAACTTCCCAGTGCTCCCTTATACTGCCTTGCTCTGGAAGTCACCCCATGTAAGAACTGTTGGATGGTGTCAGAGCTTACACAGGGTTGATAGCCTCACAGTGTTCAGACTAAGTGACTGGTTGCTAGGCTTAAAGAGCACAACCTGTGTGCAAGCTTTGGGCATTAGAGTCTTAATATTTTCCCAACAAACAGTAAAAGAGCTTTAAATCAATCTATCGCCGACCTCTGTAGCTGCATGCACTATAAAGTAATTCATCCACAAAGATCATGTGATAGCTTGGTTCTTGGTCTTAGAGCCAGGGACATAAGTGAGTATAAATGTTATTATTTTGGAATTCCCATACTTCTCCTTTTAAGGCTTCTTTTTTCAGCTTGGAGCATGTGCAGAGTTCTAATGGAGCTGCAGAGCACCCGAGATGGTGCAATTGAACTCTCATGCTCTTATGCTGGTTCCAGAGGCACAAAAAGTGCTGATGCCAGGGACAGCCCAGCAGCTAGAATTTTCAGAAAGAGGTCAGAATGGCACCTGCTCATTTGTGTACATAAAATATTTTTTATTTCCCTTCCATTAAAATCTATTTTGGGTGGAGATTTGTATTGAATGGGGTAAACTAGCATTTCAGGAATTAAACAGAAATATAGATAAACTTTCTATAACTAAACGATATTGTTTTAGCAGCTATTTCAATGTGGTTGCAGCAGAAAATATTTTTTCTCTGTAACACAACTGGGGACCAGAAAACAGACTCCTGGTTTATGTTCTATATAGAATTACAGTCGTATTTCTAACAGAAAACTGATTTTTAATAAAATGAAGGTACTGATCCTTGCAATGCCCGCTATTCTGTTTTAGCCTTTTTTCAATACATTCATACATTTCAAACAACTTTAAAATCCTGGAGTTGAAAGTTTAATAACTACCATCCATAGACGAATAACAATGAAGGATACAATATTGATGTCTTTATTCCTCTATTTTTACTCCCAAAGCAGAAGAAGTTGCATGTATTGATTTTGGTTTTTATGTCCGACAAATGTTGCAGTGATCCTGAATAGAATCAGCACGATATGAACAATAGCAGAACTGGTAACATGACTCGTTTCAGCTGTACACAATAGTCTGTTTCTGTTTTATGTCTACCATAGTCTTTACTAGATAAAGTCTTCTTTTTTAATATGTTTTGATTTTTTTTAGATTGTTATTGTTTTGTAATCATTCTATACTATGTTATGTACTAATGTTAAGCAGGGGTGGGCCTAGCAAATAAGCAGAAAGGGAACAATGATTCAATGTGCTTTATGACAAAATGTTTGCTCCTACGCCTAGGAGCCATCAATAGGAGGATACAGTTGGTGAGTGCAGTCATGTGGGTCATATATTGTAAACGCATATTCAAATCCCCTTCAAGCAGTAGGTATAAAATAGTAGGCAAAAGTGGACATATAATCAGGTCAAAAGTGTGTGTCAAGCCAAATGTATTTCAATCTTTTGGATAGAGTGGGGAAGTATTAGAATTCATGCTTGCTTTTTACTGCTGTCCAGGGCTCCATTGGAAACATTCTCTCTAGCTTTCTCCCCTGCCAGCAACAGTTTTACCAGACAGAAAATGAGGGAGTATTTGCAACAGGATCACATTTGTTAATAAAATGTTCTTTCTTGTTATGAAAAGAAAAGTTCTAGCTGTAGCCCCTTCCTAGTGTAGGATGGTAAATCTAGTTCTTGGCTCCTACTGTAATCAGGGGAGCATTATTCATCTGCTCTTATTGATTGTTTTCCCCTGCCTCTCAGAGAAGTTTCCAGAGCTTAGGGCGGGAAATTCAAATAACTAATATTTACCATGCTCTGGTGAATCCCTCGGGAGGTGTGCCCAGAAGATGGTCAAGGGCATGGTAAATAGCTTGGAGCCCTAGGAAGACTGTATTTTCCCCATCAAAGAAGGTTCTGAGAGTTGTTTGTCCTGAAGCACCTTTTGGACTGAGTTGCTGTTTTGCTGGGTCTCGGCTGTGGCAGGGCTGGCACCTGGGACAAATCTGAAACTGGGTGCAGGATTTCTTTATCAGGAAATTTGGTCTGGAAGGAGATCGACACTCACTGGGCCTTGGCCTGAGGAGGCTGGATAGAGGCAGCTGTCCTGGGGACTTGTGAGTAAGAGACCCTAAATGACCCCTTTGGCTGGGCGGCACCCCAAAAGCTTCTACATATAGCTGTGCAGTCATGCAGGGTAACCAGATCCCAAGAGGCCTGCCCCAAAGTTCTCATCTTTGAGGTCTTAGATTGATCTGAGACTACCTCCTGGTCCCTAGCTGTGAGGGTTTAGCCTGTGCTACATCCGCAAAGAGAAGAGTGTCCTCTGCTTAATGTTACTGAGCATTTTGTAGAACCCCATGCCCCAATCCATCTCCTGCTACCAATTCTGCAAGCAATGAATTACAAAAAGACAAACTCCTAGACTGTTTATTGGAGCCAGAGTGATTGAACTTGGGCTTAGGTGAATGGGCAGCCTCTACACTATTGGGGAAGAACTAGCTAACTTCAGCGGCTCTGGGGCTTCAGCGCTGCAGGGGTAGCACTATATAGCCTTCCCCTTTACTACTAAAAAAGTTTTACTTCTGTCTGTTTTGCTGTCAGAGGGTTACCCTTACTTCCAGTCTGGTAAAATGTTGCCAACAGGACAGGAAGCTAGAAAAATATTCCAAACAGAGCCTGGAAAGGCTCAGTAAAAACCCAACAGGTGCTATAATCCTTCCTACATAACTGTCGATTCCTATTGATCCTCTGAAATCCAGAAATTCTTCTTTCAGGTACATGTCACATGACCAGATGCCAAGATTTTTGTCCACATGGCCACTTCTTGCTGAAGGAGCTTGGAGGAATGACATTTGGTGTGGCCACTAAAAAGTTACTTAGCCTTGTTTTGCGACCAAATTCCAGCAGTATGCCAGTATGGATATGTAAGCATAGATATCTCATACCTGAGCAATTGCTGTTGAAGCATCAAATCCCTGAAGTTGTTGGTGCTGCTACAGTGATAGCAGCAGTCTTATGGGTCCAAGTCAAGCAACTGCCCTTCTGTGTAGTAACCACAGAGGGTCACTTGTTTGGCACTGCCTACATTCACAGAATTCCTTGTATTTCTCTACAAGGCATTCTCTGATTGAGCTGAAGGTGGATAATAAAAATAAAATAAAAATAGTTTTACACTGTCTCTTTGTTTTTTGTTTTTTTTTATTATCAACTTTATTGCTACCACAAATAGGGTTGCCTCCTCATCCCTTTAAACCTGAACACATATGAATTACACAGGTTCTGAGGCTAATTTAATGCAGATAAGGCACCAAGTGAGTTTAATTACCACCTTAATCAGCCACAGAATCTGTGTAATTCATATGTGTTCGGTTTTAAAGGGATGAGGTGGCAACCCTAATCACAAAGGAAGAACAACATCGCTTGTGACAGCATGGGCCATGACAGGTACTCTTTATTGAGAGATTTGGGGTTTATTAGACCACAGACCTCTCCTCTAGCCTCCAATGCAGCCAGTAATGGCCAGGAAAACAAAGAACAGAAACTGGAAGTGGCAAAATCCTTGTTGCTTCTGGTTGCTGACATCACACAGTGCGAGGAACAATATCAGTTCCTCGTAGGACATTCCTTTCTACAAGATTCTGCAGTGTGTCTGTGGGAATTGGCTGTCATTCAGCCAAAAGAACATTTGTGAGTCAGGACTCCATGTAAGTCATTTGAGTCCCTGAACACCAAATCCATTCAATCATGTGTGGCTTCCTGTACAAAGCTATTACACATAAGTAATATATTGTCATATTTAGTCATTTCTACAACTCCTCATTTTAGATCAGTCTAAAAAGTTGTTTAAAAACACAACTCCAGAAAAAAATAACAAGATAAAAACAAATAGCTCACTGAAATACAAACCAGCCTTTGCTCCAATATTTACCTTTAAAGTGATTGTCAAGGATTACATTTTATGCTTTAAAGATAATAAACATTATACTTACCTGCTCTGTATAATGTTTTTTACACAAAGTAGCGCTGATCCTCCTCCTTTGTGGTCCCTCACCAGTGCTTCATGCCCCCCCCCCCCCTCCATGGATAAGCAAGGTTGGGAAGGACGAACTTGACTGGCCTGCACAGAGTCCTGACCTCAACCTGATAAAACACCTTTGGGATGAATTAGAGAAGAGACTGCATACCAGGCTTTCTCATCCACATCAGTGCCTGATCTCACAAATGCACTTCTGGAAGAATGGTCAAACATTCCCATAGACACACTCCTAAACCTTGTGGACAGCCTTGCCAGAAGAGTTGAAGCTGTTATAGCTGCAAAGGGTGGGCCAACTCAATATTGAACCCTATGGACTAAGACTGTGATGCCATTAAAATTCATGTGCGTGTAAAGGCAGGCGTCCTGGTACTTTTGGTAATATAGTGTGTATATACAGTGCCTTGAAAAAGTATTCATGCCCCTTGAAATTTTCCACATTTTGTCATGTTACAACCAAAAATGTAAATGTATTTTATTGGGATTTTATGTGATAGACCAACACAAAGTGGCACATAATTGTGAAGTGGAAGAAAATGATAAATGTTTTTTTACAAATAAATATGTAAAAAGTGTAGGGTACATTTGTATTCAGTCCCCCTGAGTCAATACTTTGTAGAACCCCCTTTTGCTGCAATTACAGCTGCAAGTCTTTTTGGGAATGTCTCTACCAGCTTTGCACATCTAGAGAGTGACATTTTTGACCATTCCATTGTAGCTCTGGCTGTATGTCTAGGGTCATTGTACAGCTGGAAGGTGAACTTCCACCCCAGCCTCAAGTCTTTTGCAGACTGTGTATAAACAGTTTGTATATGTGCCTCCCACTTTTTAAAGGACCAAAAGTAATGGGACAGATTAACAATCATTAATCAAACTTTCACTTTTTAATACTTGGATGCAAATCCTTTGCAGTCAATTACAGCCTGAAGTCTGGAATGCATAGACATCACCAGATGCTGGGTTTCATCCCTGGTGATGCTCTGTCAGGCCTCTACTGCAACTGTCTTCAGTTCCTGCTTGTTCTTGGGGCATTTTCCCTTCAGTTCTGTCTTCAGCAAGTTAAATGCATGCTCAATCGGATTCAGGTCAGGTGATTGACTTGGCCATTGCATAACATTCCACTTCTTTCCCTTAAAAAACTCTTTGGTTGCTTTCGCAGTATGCTTCGGGTCATTGTCCTTCTGCACTGTGAAGCGCCGTCCAATGAGTTCTGAAGCATTTGGCTGAATATGAGCAGATAATATTGCCCAAACAGAATTCATCCTGTTGCTTTTGTCAGCAGTCACATCATCAATAAATACAAGAGAACCAGCCATACATGCCCACGCCATGACACTACCACCACCATGCTTCACTGATGAGGTGGTATGCTTTAGATCATGAGCAGTTCCTTTCCTTCTCCATATTCTACTCTTCCCATCACTCTCGTACAAGTTGATCTTAGTCTCATCTGTCCATAGGATGTTGTTCCAGAACTGTGAAGGCTTTTTTAGATGTTGTTTGGTAAACTCTAATCTGGCCTTCCTGTTTTTGAGGCTCACCAATGGTTTACATCTTGTGGTGAACCCTCTGTATTCACTCTGGTGAAGTCTTCTCTTGATTGTTGACTTTGACACACATACACCTACCTCCTGGAGAGTGTTCTTGATCTGGCCAACTGTTGTGAAGGGTGTTTTCTTCACCAGGGAAAAAATTCTTCGGTCATCCACCACAGTTGTTTTCCGTGGT
This sequence comes from Glandirana rugosa, assembly GCA_018402905.1. Taxonomy (NCBI): domain Eukaryota; kingdom Metazoa; phylum Chordata; class Amphibia; order Anura; family Ranidae; genus Glandirana; species Glandirana rugosa. The sequence goes on along the minus strand of BLSH010214667.1, from coordinate 379,480 downwards.
CTTCCGGGTCTTTTGGCGTTGCTGAGCTCACCGGTGCGTTCTTTCTTTTTAAGGGTGTTCCAAACAGTTGATTTGGCCACACCTAATGTTTTTGCTATCTCTTTGATGGGTTTGTTTTGATTTTTCAGCCTAATGATGGCATGCTTCACTGATAGTGACAGCTCTTTGGATCTCATATTGAGAGTTGACAGCAACAGATTCCAAATGCAAATAGCACACTTGAAATGAACTCTGGACCTTTTATCTGCTCCTTGTAAATGGGATAATGAGGGAATAACACACACCTGGCCATGGAACAGCTGAGCAACCAATTGTCCCATTACTTTTGGTCCCTTAAAAAGTGGGAGGCACATATACAAACTGTTGTAATTCCTACACCGTTCACCTGATTTGGATGTAAATACCCTCAAATTAAAGCTGAAAGTCTGCATTTAAAGCACATCGTCTTTGTTTCATTTCAAAGCCATTGTGGTGGTGTATAGAGCCAAAAAGATTAGAATTGTGTTGATGTCCCAATATTTATGGACCTGACTGTATATATATATATATATATATATATATATATATATATAGTTGCATAGTCAGCCTTCAAATAACAGGGGACAGGGAGCTGAAGTTACACCCTACAGATCTCAGTGGAGCTCTGAGAGCTGATGATTGGAGGGAAGGAACACATCCCCCTTCTCCCAGAACATAGCAATAGAGCTGAGGCTGTCAGTCATGGGCTGGGATTCCTTCCTCTGTCACCTTTTGTAGCTCTTGCTTGGTTTCAGGAAAACCTGTCAAAAGTGACTCATGCAGATAGTAGAGTAACAAGGCAGCAGACAGAAATGACAATTAATGTTCTAGATTGAGACAAGTACACACGACAGAGAGATATGCTTTGTTCATGTTTCATATCAGAGGTTTACAGCCACTATAACTGTTCAATGGGGAAGATTCAATGCTGGATAGAATCACACTGAGATAGATGAGTTGACTTTTTATTAGAGTTGAGCGAACCCGAACTGTAAAGTACCGAGCTTTCGGGTATCCATGTCCCGAATCCGAACCCGAACTTTTGAGAAAAACATTCGGGTTCGGGTTCTGGGTTCTGGTATTTTATCACGCATGTTGAATAGCTGCAGGGCAGCCAATCAACAAGCGTTTCATTGGTTTTCCCTAGAAGCCACCACAGCCATGCTTACTAATGGCATGGCTGTGATTGGCCAGTGCATCATGTGACCCAGCCTCTATATGATACTGGAGTCACAGCGCTGCGTGTCACATGCTCGCAGGTTAGTGTAGGGAGAGGATGCTGACGGCGCTGTGAGGGACAGATTGTGAGGGACAGATTGCAGTGATAATAACTAGGTAGAGATCACTACTACTGCTTTGAGGGACAGATTGTAGATCTATAACATCTCATCCTGCATTACAGAAAGATCTGATTACAGAACGATCTCTCATCCTGCATTACAGAACGATCTGATTACAGAACGATCTTATACTGGACTAGGTAGAGATTACTACTGCTTTGAGGGGCAGATTGCAGATCTAATAACATCTCCCATTTTTCTTCCTTTTGCAGCCCTCTAGCACTTTCCAGGACTTTTTTACAGTCATTTTTGTGCCGAATAGTTCATGTCCCCATTGACTTCAATGGGCTTCGGGGTAAAGTTCGGATAACGTTCGGTACCGAACCCGAACGTTTCCGGAAAGTTTGGCCGAACCCGAACGTCCAGGTGTTCGCTCAACTCTACTTTTTATGTTTGCTGGGAAGTCTAGCTCTAATACAGTAGTTGTGTGCTTTCACAGAGGAGCTTCTTAGTGTCTGCTTTATACAATGAGTAAATACATGGTAGACTTTATGAGAAAATTAGATTAGACATAAAATATTTTGCTTGAGGTGTTCTTGAGGCAAGATATTTTTACAACTATTCAGACAAAGGTGTTACGAGGCTAGAACTGGATTTGGGGTGAGGGAAATACCTATTATTATTATCCCAAGGGTCTTGCTGATTATACAGTACAACATATATGATCTTCAACTGTGTAATTTTGTTTTTTTTTTCTTTTTTCATTTAATTATTTTCCTTATTTAAAGCGACAATTCCATAAAAGGAAATGACAAATATCTTATATCTTGTAATTCAGCTACGTAATTAGTTATTTGTCAGGTGCTTAACTTTGGATACAAAAGAGGTGACCATAAATGTCCAATCCTACTCTCAATTTGACACAAGTTTTGGGTGAGGACTGGGCTATTTAGGGCTACCCTAACAGGCAGCTTTAATTGTCCAAAACAATTGTTATTGCTCAGATATTTTCCAGGTTTTTAAAGATCTTTGTGTGACCAGGCAGAATCCTTCCTTGTACCCAAACCTGCAGATTAGTTGCTATGGAAAAACAACAGCAGTTTTTATAAAGGACAGTTTGAAAAATGAAGCCCAGAGACCCACTAATGTACAACTGGAATTTTTACACTACTAATATTGTAAGAAAGTTTAGAAAAATAACATCTATACCAACTCATCATTCTCTATGTAGCTTAATATGCATGCAAAACCAACTGGCACAGTTCAGCATTTCATTTTAAAAGTTAATGTTAACATAAAAATCTGCATAATGTAACACCACAGGGAGTTAAATGATCTTATTTAGGACTGAACTCTCATCATTCATTCATTGATTACGCTCAAATATCTGCTGGAACCAGTGCCAATATTTAGTCGCTTTAATCTTTAAACAAGACAGCTTACAGTGCGTGAAATTGGTCTGGTCAAGACGACCTTCAAAGACATTTTCTGTTCTTATTTGCCTTTGAGGTTGGGGGATGGAGGGAAGAGGATCAAGCAATTTTTGTGTGAATGTTTCATTGCTTTAAACACCTAGATGTGCATTTTACTTGATGAGAGTCCTTTGAACTTTCATTTATGCAAACATATTATTGGTTCTGTAAAAACTGAATCTATAACTTGACAAACATTTAGGTACAGACTTACTGGAACCTTCCTTAGTATTGTAATATAAAAAAATAAAACACAGCTATAGTAGAATAGCATGGAGGATGCTATTGTTGACCTCTCCTTTATGAAAAATACAATTTTTTTTGGCTGTCATGCTGATTTAGTGGCTTCAGGACTTTCAGGAACTTTCTGGATCCTTGACCACGAAAAAGATGCGGAATCAGAATACCTACTTTGCAGTAGAAGCAAAACCTGTTCATTGCCCATTCCTTCTGCCAGCAGTATATACATATAATCTGTGACATTCAGCCACCAAAAAACACTCTAATTCCAAACATGGAGAAGCATTTGACACATTCTAGTACTGGGCCAGCCACCAAACACCAGCACTATCACACAGAGGGACCTTAGTCTTGAGCAACTTGTAGTTTACTTGTAGCGATGCCTACTGTATTATAGTGATTTCCAACTTGCAAAGGGTTCGGCCAAGTGCAGGATGTGCATGCTTACTTTAGTCCAAGCTAGACCAAGATAACTATGCAAAAGAAAGCCATACCTAAACTTTAGCTTGAAGGGCTTGTTCACACCATACATAATTCTAATGCCTTGCAGTACTCACGTTTTTCCTTTTTTACTTATTTAGTGTTAACATCTTATTTCTAGGCACTGCAGCACATTGTGATGCATTACAGTACACAGCAATATAGTGTGCAAAATTAGAACATATATTTTTTTTCATCACACACCAAAGCAGCATGCTGGTGTAAAATTAAGATATGGGGCACAAAATATCATGATCTTGTGTTGTTCTCTAAAGTGAGCCTAGTCCTTTTCCATGCATTAATGTAGCTTTAATGTAGAAGAGATGTACTGGTATTTAGAAGTATTGATTTTATTGTATGCACTTGTATTTGATTGTATATATTATTTGTATTATTCACTTTATAGAGCAGCATGCACAAGGGGTGTAAATAAATAAACAGCACGGATTACTGGGGTCTCATATTTAAAGGATAACGGTACTAAAAATATAGTTACCCTTTAAGTCTAAAGAGTGACCTCTATTCACTGCATATCATTGTCATTTACCAGCACCAAACAGGCCAACACTGATAAACAACTGCTGTGCTTTAACCCCAAGTAGCAATTAAATGTGTCTAAAGAAATAAGTTTAAAATAATGGAAAGATAGGTTACGCTGGCTTCTCTTTATTGAAAATCCAATGTACCTTGCTAATTAGTGCTGTGTTGTAAAGCGGCAGTTTAGATGCAATATGCAACAGCACCAGTGTCAGTCGCTTGATCTATTTGTTCCTCTGGTTTGAACAGACTTATTTTCTACTTGTATTACACCAACCAGATATATCCTCAGGTGCATATTTCTCACTCACGCACTCTTTACAGGTCATGAAATCAAGCAGGAATCTTTCTGTGTAACAATTATATTTATGCTGTTTTATCTAATCTATTGAAATCTATAAAAGGAGGTAAATATATAATTTAAAGCCGATTTGCTAGGTTCAGTGATGTTATAGTTTCTAATACTACATGATGTAGGCCCATTAGTTTTGTATGAATAATACATTTGTCAGGGTTTTAGTGGAAGAAGAACTGCCTGGAAAGGGTGTGCTACTAGTATGGCTATAGTCTGTAAAATAGAAATCTCTGTATATTAGAGAACCACTCCAGTCAACAAAATAAAAAATCTGTTGTACAGTACTTTAAATTTCTTCTGCCTACCAGTAAAAATATTTTTTCTGTACAGCCAGTCTTTGCATCCATCAGTTCCTGCTCTTTTACTTTGAGACTTCTTTTTGCTCGTCTGTATATTCATTTTTGTAGAAGTCTTACGTTACCTCCTCGCATTAAACATTTAATTTGCTTTTTTTTCTTTTGTAAATTCTTCAAGATTAAAAGGTATCGGACAAATAATTTATGTAGAGTAATAAAAAAGGACAAACATCAGAAGGTATAAGATTATGGCTCCGTATATACAATACTCTATACATGCAAACACATTTTACCAAACTTCTCTTTAACCACTTCAGCCCAGGAAGGATTTCCAGCTTTAGGACCGGAGCCCTTTTTGCGATTCGGCACTGCGTCGCTTTAACTGACAATTGCGCGGTCGTGCGGCGTTGTACCCAAACGAAATTTGCGTCCTTTTTTTCCCACAAATAGAGCTTTCTTTTGGTGGTATTTGATCACCGCTGCGTCATTTCTGATCGCCGCTATAAACAAAAGAAGAGCGACAATTTTGCAAAAAAACCCAAATTTCTTACTTTTTGCTTAAATACAAATCCAAAAAAAAATATATAAAAAAATTTTTTTTTCATCAGTTTTGGCCGATTTATATTCTTCCTCATATTTGTGATAAAAAAAATCGCAATCGCCGTTTATTGATTGGTTTGCGCAAAAGTGGTCGCGTTTACGGATGATGAGAATTCATTTTGGGGGTTTTTTATTTATTTATTTTTTTTTTACTAGTAATGGCGGCGATCTGCGATTTTTAGCGGTACTGCGATATTTCAGCGGACATGTCGGAACATTTTGACACTTTTTTGGGACCATTGGCATTTATATAGCGATCAGTGCTATAAAAATGCACTGATTACTGTGTAAATGCCATTGGCAGTGAAGGGGTTAACCTGCAGGGGGCGCTCTAAGGGTTATCTATGTTCCCTGGGCGTGTTCTAACGGTATGGGGGCTGCCCTAGCTGGGGAAGGGAAGTGGTCACAGCCTCCATGTACAGGAAAGCTGTGATCACAGCCCTTCCCCCTTCACAGAACGGAGGTCCGTGTTTACTTACACGGACCTCCGTTCTTTCACTCCGGGGGGGGGGCATCGCGGGTGGCCGGCGGCAATCAAAGCCGCCGCACCCGCTCCCTGGCCCTCCCCGAACACAGTGAGTGCGCGGGCGCGCCTCCGGCGGCGCGTGCGCGCTCACTAAGCTAGATCCCGCAGCCGCCGTCGTATGACGGCGTTTTGCGGGAAAGAGCCACTCCGTCGCCGTCAATTGCCGATCAGCGGTCGGCAAGCGGTTAAAGTGAAGCCATTTGAGATTATTTTGGGACTGTTGTTTGGCCAACATGTCAAATAAAAATGTGAAATTTTGATAATTTTCTAAACCTTTTAGTAGCTAATGCCAGCACACCCGCTGTTAGCTTGAGCTAAAATGTCAACTGGATCATTTGAATGTTCTATGCAAAAGACTACACAAAATAAAACATTGAACAGTTTCATAATAACTTTTGTAACAGTTGTTTACTAACCATACACGTAGTGAGGAATTCAGTAAAAACTAACTAGAAGTCACTATTAATAAGAGCAGTATTCTCATAAGGGTGACAGATAATTTGTCACTAGCCGCGGCTAGTGTTCTTTTATTGTATAGTGCAGAAAGCTGCTATATACAAAATTTGCAAATTGGTTATTTGCTTGCCCCAAAAACCTTCTACATTTTTTTATAGATTAAGGCTGATTAACTACATTACATTTTGCTCCTTAAAGAGACGCCATCATCAATAAACCCTTTCCTGGCCTCATATTATCCCTCATATTATCATATTATTTTATGAGGATGGGATCTCTCAACAACTTTCAGGCCATCACATTTATAAGGTATTGCCCAGTTATCCGGTACTGGGTTTGAAGAAAAAAAATTTGTATTTTTATAGATGGTGTCCTGCATGAGGGTATTACCGCTAAGGAAATATTGACGTTCCTCAGGGTCCAGTATCCTATCGTACTTGTTTTCTACACATTACCTAAAGTGCATGAACATACCACCAGTCCTCCAAGCAGACCGATATTGGTGGCGGTGGGATGTTTATTTGTTCCTTCAGCTACACTTTTGGATAAGATATACATTGAGGGGAAAAGTATTTGATCCCCTGCTGACATTTGCTCCGACAATGAAATGTTCAGTCTATAATTTTATTGGTAGGTTTATTTTAACAGTGAGAGACAGAATAACAACTAAAAATCAAGAAAAACATATTTCAACATATTTCAAAAAAGTTATAAATTGACTTGTATTTTAATAAGTGAAAAAAGTATTTGACCCCTTTGCAAAACATGACTTAATACTTGGTGGCAAAACCCTTGTTGGCAATCATAGAGGTCAAATGTTTCTTGTAGTGGGCCACCAGGTTTGCACACATTATTTTGTCCCACTCCTCTTTGCAGATCCTCTCCAAGTCATTAAAGTTTCGAGACTGACATTTGGTAACTTGAACTTTCAGCTCCCTCCACATATATTCGATGAGATTAAGGTCTAGAGACTAGCTAGGCCACTCCAGGACCTTAATGTGCTTCTTCTTGAGACACTCCTTTGTTGCCTTGGCCGTGTGTTTTGGGTCATTGTCATGCTGGGATACCCATTTACGACCCATTTTCAATGTCCTGACTGAGAGAGGGAAGCTCTCACACAAGATTTGATGGTGCATGACCCTATCTATTGTCCCTTAGATGCGGTGCACGGGTGCAGTTGTCCTGTTCCCTTAGCAGAAAAGCACCCCCAAAGCATAATGTTTCCACCTCCATGTTTGATGGTGGGGATGGTGTTCTTGGGGTCATAGGCAGCACTCCTCCAAACATGGCGAGTTGAGTTGATGACAAAGAGCTTGATTTTGGTCTCATCTGACCACAACACTTTCATCCAGTTCTCCTCTGAATCATTTAGATGTTGGTTAGCAAACTTCAGATGTCTGTACATGGGCTTTCTTGAGCAGGGAGACCTTGTGGGCGCTGCAAGATTTCAGTCCTTCAAGGCGCAGTGTGTTAACAATTGTTTTCTTGGTGGCTATGGTCCCAGCTGCCTTGAAATCATTGACAAGAGTCTCCCCTGTAGTTCTGGGCTGATTCCTCACCATTCTCATGATCATTGAAACTCCACGAGGGGAGATCTTGCATGGAGCCCCAGACAGTTGTTTTGTGTTTCTTCCATTTGCGAATAATCGCACCAACTGTTGTCACCCTCTCACCAAGCTGCTTGGTGATTGTCTTATAGCCCATTCCAGCCTTGTGTAGGTCTACAATCCTTGGACATCATTGGACAGCTCTTTGGTCTTGCCCATGGTGGAGAAATAGGAATCTGATTGATTGATTGCTTGCTTCTGTGGACAAGTGTCTTTTATACAGGTAATAAGCTGAGATTAGGAGCACTCCCTTTAAGAGAAGACACCTGGGAGCCAGAAATCTTGCTAATTGATAGGGGATCAAATACTTATTTCACTCATTAAAAGGCAAATCAATTTATATGAGAATATGTGGTCAGTGCAAACAAAAACCTATAAAATGGGACTTTATTTTTACATTTAAGGTCAGTATATAACTCTATATCCATACACGAGAACATACATAAGGAATATATAATATATATATATATATATATATATATATATATATATATATATAAAATGTGTGTTATGTACATACAGATCCTATATTAATGCCACCTCACGGTCTTAGCTCAGCATTTCCCTATTGCAGATTATCTTTGTCATTATTTTAACAATTACCTAATAATCCATGTGTTCATGTCCGTGGAATCCTCAGTAGCTACAGAGGAAATGGAAGAGGGGCCATGGCTTTCTGCGTATTTCTTGAATCTGATTCCATTTCATCAAGACATATGAAGGTGGTTCTGTAAATTTTATATTAACAAGGTAGTTAGATATCACCTGTGTTTAAGCTAATGTCATAATATCCTGCTTATCCATTATAAACTATTTACACATACAAAGCCCAGTTCCTGGATCTATTTACAATCTTGAAATAAAACTAAATATGATTATATTATACAGGATTTATATAGCGCCAACAGTTTGCACAGCACTTTACAATGTAAGGGGAGACAATACACCAACAGTACAATTCAAAACAAGAGGGTTGGAGGGGCCCTGTGAGTTTACAATCTAAGAGGGAGGGGCTTGTGAAACAAAGGGTAGGGACTGTAAGGTATGAACTGATTAGCGGAGTAGAAGTAGGTTGTTAGCTGTAGGCAGGATAGGCCTCCCTGAAGAGATGAGTTTTCAGGGATCGCCTAAAAGTGGACAGAGTAGAAGATAACCTGAACAGGTTGGGATAGTGAGTTCCAGAGGATGGTAGAGGCTCTGGAGAAGTCCTGGAGACAAGCATACGAGGAAGAGACAAGGGAGCTAGAGAGCAGAAGGTCTTGGGAGGAACGGAGCGGATGGTTTGGGTGATATTTGGTGATAAGATTTGTGATGTAGCTCGGGGCAGAATTGTGAATGACTTTGTATGTTATTGTTAGTGTTTTGAATTTTATTAGTTGGGCAATGGGAAGCCAGTGGAGGGTTGGTAAGATGGATGAGTTTGGCAGCGGTATTCATGATAAACCAAAGAGGGCATAGCTAGGGGAGAGGTAGGCCAATGAGGAGGGAGTTACAATAGTCAAGGCGAGAGATAACAAAGGAGTGGATAAGTTGCTTAGTGGTGTCAACGGTTAGGAAAGGGCATATTTTAGAGATGTTTCGGAGGTGAAGTCTGCATGATTTGAACAGTGATTGAATTTGGGGCTGAAAGGACAGGTTCGAGTCTAGGATTACATCTAGCACATTAGCATGAGGGGAGGGACTGATGGATGTATTATTGATCTTGATGGAGAAGTCGGGGGGGGGGGGGTGGTACGGGCTGGAAGAAAAATGATAAGCTTGGTTTTAGAAAGATTGAGTTTGAGGAAGTAGTGTGACATCCATGTTGATATGTCGGTTAGTAAGTTAGCAATGCAGAGTGATAGATTTGTGTGTCGTTAGCATAGAGGTGGTACTGGAAGCCATGGTAATTTATTAACAGACCAAGGGAGGAGGTGTAAATGGAGAAGAGAATGGACAGAACCTTGAGGTACTCCTACAGCAAGAGGAAGTGGAGAGGAGGAAACTGAAGGAGCGCTGTGATAGGTAGGAGGAGAGTCAGGAGAGAGCAGAGTCTTGAAGGCCAAGAGAGTGGAGTTTTTTGAGGAGGAGGGAATGGTCAACAATATCAAAGGCTGCAGAGAGGTAGAGTAGTATGAGTATGGAATAGTGGGTTTTAGCAGTTAGTAAGTCATTAGTGAGTTTCAGTTGAACAGTTTCAGTGGCATGTAGCAAGCGAAAGCCAGACTAAGCATTCTAAAAGTTTTGACGCAAACGGGAGGAAGGAGATGGGTCTTAAGTTGATCAGGCTGGTGGGATCCAGTGAGGACTTTTTATGTATGGGGGTGTTTTAGAGGGGAGGGGAAGGTGCCAGTAGAGAGGGAGAGATTGAGAATGTGAGTGAGGGAGCATATGATAGAAGAAGAGGGTGACCATAGTAGATGTGAGGGAATAGGATCCAAGGGACATGTGGTAAGGCTGGATTCTGGGAAAACTTTAGAGACCTTTTTGGTAGTAGCAAGGTCAAAAGAGTCGAGTGTTGAGAGCGAATTTGTACAGGGTATGTTAATTGGGTTAGATGTATGTGCAGTGGAGATCTTCAGACGCATTGCATCAATCTTGTTTTTGAACTGATTGGCAATCTTGTGAGCAGTGAGCGAGTTACTGGGTGGAGATAGTGGTGGAGAAAGTAGAGAGTTAAAAGTAGAAAAGAGACAACGAGGACTGAAGGACAGTGTATTAATAAGGGTGACAAAGTAGGTTTATCAGCATGGAGGGAGGAATTGTATTTTCAGAAGGCTCTGCTATGCGCTGGTACTTGACCTTAGGCAAGAGACGGGGAGGGCCACAGCAGAATACGCAAAGGGTTTCTGCCACCACAAACTACACCTGAGCAGAATATCAAACAGGGTCATAGCATATTTGCAATCATAGTCACACAATCACATGCAAATATGCCCCTCTATCCTTATGCCTACCATAAGGCAGGATATTAACCTTAGGTAATCACTTTAGATACATACACAGATTCAGTAAAATCTATTTAATGCCCTTATTCCAGGGCCATTCTACAAAATGCAAATAATATAATCAATATATCCCTCATTACATCCACTCATATTATAACAATATATACAAGAATGTATACATATACCACCCCTTTCATTACCTTATAAACTGCTGTCCATAGCTATTGCTGATGACCACAAGATGACAATCAGGTAAACATTAGCTCAGCTGTATAGCTGTCCAAGGTTCAAAAAATTTCACAAAAGTACATTCTTTAAAGAGGAGGTTCAAACCCCCCCCCACAAAAAATTATATGGACACTTACCTGTCCAGGGAGCCCGCGATGTTGGCACCCCAGCCA
>BLSH010214667.1:342230-356016 GCA_018402905.1 Glandirana rugosa | reverse complement strand
ATTTATCTATTTACATCTGACAGTCACAGTATATGGAGCTCCAGAAGGATAGCTCTGAAAGGTGGTGCAGAGATGCTGTGTGTGTGTGTCTTCTTGCATAGCCCTGGAATGTATCCCTTGGGAGTGCCATAAAACTGTCAGATCTAAATTAAAGAGATAAGTCCAGATGTGTCCTAGCCTGTGTGTATCTTTGCCTGACACATTATGTCTGCTTCCAACAGCTATTGGAACTTCAAATTAGTGTTTATATCTATCTCTAGCAAAGCTTATTTGAGCTTATCAAACAGCAGTCCATCTACAAAATTTACCTTCAGCCTGTTTGCATCATCCCAGCCAGGCTGTCATAATTGGCCCCTCTCCCTATGGCATATTCCTGCTGCTTTGTCTTGTGGTTCCAGTGCCTATTGCAGATGGATTTTACTCCTTATGGTTTCAACTGTTAAAGCGGTCTCTAAAGTATCCTAATGATGCCACTTGGATCTTGTATATATATATTGCTTCTAAGCAGTTAACTATCTTGACAAGACCTTCCTGTGAGAGGTGCAGGAATAACCTTCTTGCTTTTACCGCAAAGGTATTACTAGCCAATTCTTCCTAATGGGCAGTCAGGATCCCATATGAGGCCCAGCAATCTCATGGTGCAATTAACCAGTTACCCAAGTCGTGACCTAGCTTTGTGTACTTGGATAATTGTTGTAGCCGGAAACATGCCTGGGAACAAGGGGGTAGTACCACTGTCATGCCACTTTCATCACTATTGTCTGACATGGTCAATATTTTTCATAGCTGCCAAATTCAGAAAATTAAAAAAATTAAAAATTAGAGTATATTGTGGGAGAGACAATAGCCAGTAATATTTTTCAGTGCTTTGACACAAAGTAATATTTACTGTACAGATATTACATTTGTGTCTACTGATTTCCAGCTGCAGAAAAAATGTGTGCCACATTTACAGTGCAGGGGCACCAGAATAGGTCAGGAAAGGTGGCAGGAGCTGCTTATGGTTTTTTTTTTCTTTTTTTGGGCTGGCTGACAATTAAAAGTTTAATCTGTAGCATGAGCAGCAGGGAAGGGTTTTGTAGTTATTGATCATTCAAGTCTGATTCATTAAAATATAAGTGCATCCACTCAGGTCAGGTCACAAGTGCAATCCCTCTCCATAAAAAAAAGACAGTGACAGAAAGATGAGCTTGTCACCGTACTGCTTCTCCTTTACTCTCCAATAACTGGTTGGGGGTGGGTACATGACAGACTCACAGGAAGTAATTTGAACTGAAAATAAATATTGCTGCAAAAGCTGTTTTTTTTTAGTTATTTTTTTCCTGGAACTGAAGAACGAAAATATATCCCCTGCATCATTCATTGCTACTGTGTTGGCAGGGGTTTGCCAGCAACATGGCAGTGTCTGACTCTAATCCAGGGCCGGTGGCCCTGCATGGGCCACCCCCAGCATTCAGGAGAGGAAGGGAATCTGTATCCTCCAGACCACTTCCTGCCCTCTGCCATGCTGCTGGAGGCAAAATTAGGGCTCTGATGTGAAGAAGGGGTTGTGTGATTAGGGGACTCTGTGATGGGGGATCTGTGTTACTTGGAGACTGAGTGATTGAGGGGGGGCTATGTAATGGGGTACTGTGTGATTCAGGGGCACTGAGATAGTGGGACTCTGATGTGATGGGGGGCTCAGTGGTTATAAGGGAACTCATGTATAGGGGTGTCTGATGTACAGAGGTCACTCTGATGTGACAGGGCTGTCATGTATAGGGTGGCTTCTGAAGTATAGTGGGGACTCTGTTGTGATGGGGGGCTCTAACATGAAGGGCTGACTCTAATGTGAAGGGGGACTCAGATGTGATGGGGACACCTGACCTCTGACATGATGAGGGACCTCTGATGTATAAGGGGGGCCTTAATGACCAGATATTTCACAACTTTGTATCGGCAAATAGCAAAATTGTTACACTAAACACTGGAATTACCAAAAACTCTGTGGTATTCTCTTCAGTTCCAATACAATCATCCATGCTATGATAATGAGCAGAATAATGAGAGATGCAGTCTATACTGCACAAGTTTTACATAAATTTAAATTATGAGCATAACATAATACAACTAAACCAATGAATAATATTATACAACTTGGGTAATGCTGTGATTTCACATTCAACTCATATTATGCCCGAAGTACCTAGTAAGACATGCCTTAAACTGTTGTAGGAATTGCAGAAAATATAAAATGATCCTTCTGACAGTATCTTATTATTCCTATTATTATGGGTTCTGTTTATGTTGTTTTTATATAACTATGTAATAATAAGCTTAAAAATGATTTCTCCCTAGTTTTCTTTGCTGACCTACTCTTAATATGTGTGTGTCTCTAGGGCTGCTGCACAAAAAAAGTAACTGTAGTTAAATGAATATTAAATATATAAGACTGCACCCCCCACTTCTCAATATGTAATCTATTTAGTGTCTTATGTTCAAAGTATTATCTTCCAAAATGCTCTCTGCTTAAAGTGGTAGTAAACCGCAGCCTTTAAAAAAAAACAAAAAAGAAAAACAACTTGCAGGACTGTGGCGTAATGGGATAGTATGCACTGCAAGTTAGTACATTGTGAATTACTTACCATATAATGAAGCCCTCCATGCTGCCACCGCTGACAGGGCTTCCATCTTCACCTGGTCTTCCTTCTGGGCTCTCCAGCCATCTGAGCTGCAATGACGTCACAGACCGTGGCACATAGCTCTGACATGACGGCACGGGTATGCTGTCTCTTCAGAGCGCATGTGACAGTCACGTCACCGGCTGCATGCAGTGTGAATATCTCCTAAACAGTGCAAGTTTAGAAGATATTCACTGTACCTACAGGTAAACCTTATTATAGGCTTACCTGTAGGTACAAGTAAAAAAAGAAATTACTTTACTATTAGAGTTGAGCAAACCCGAACGGGTGTCCGTGTCCCGAATCCGAACCCGGACGTTTGAGAAAAACGTTCAGGTTCGGGTTCTGGTATTTTATCACGCATGTTGAATAGCTGCAGGGCAGCCAATCAACAAGCGTTTTACTGGTTTTCCCTAGAAGCCATCCCAGCCATGCCTACTAATGGCATGGCTGTGATTGGCCAGTGCATCATGTGACCCAGCCTCTTTATAAGCTGGAGTCACAGTGCTGCATGTCACATGCTCTCAGGTTAGTGTAGGGAGAGGATGCTGCCGGCACTGTGAGGGACAGATTGTGAGGGACAGGTTGCAGTGATAATAACTAGGTATAGATTACTACTACTGCTTTGAGGGACAGATTGTAGATCTATAACATCTCATCCTGCATTACAGAAAGATCTGATTACAGAACGATCTCTCATCCTGCATTACAGAATGATCTGATTACAGAACGATCTCTCATCCTGCATTACAGAATGATCTGCTTACAGAACGATCTCTCATCCTGCATTACAGAACGATCTGATTACAGAATAATCTCTCATCCTGCATTACAGAATGATCTGATTACAGAACGATCTGATACTGGACTAGGTAGAGATTACTACTACTTTGAGGGACAGATTGCAGATCTAATAACATTTTTCTTCCTTTTGCAGCCCTCTAGCACTTTCCAGGACCTTTTTACAGTCATTTTTGTGCCGAAAAGTTCGGGTCCCCATTGACTTCAATGGGGTTTGGGGTCCGGGGTAAAGTTCGGATAACGTTCGGTACCGAACCCAAATGTTTCCGGAAAGTTCTGCTGAACCCGCTGAACCCAAACATCCAGGTGTTCGCACAACTCTATTTACTATCACTTTAATTATATGCACAAATAAACAGAGAAAAAATGCATCTATAGGTACAGTACTGTATGTATTCTCATTATACCTACAACAACCCGCTAAATACTAAAGTGACAAAGTAAGGAATATTGCATGTACACAATAAGTTTAAATAGTGTAAATGCATAACATAGACTTTTAAGAAACAATCAGACCTCAAAACAACATTTTAGCTGCCTGTTGACATGCTAGAAAAGAGGAAGAAAATCTGTAAGTTGGCAAAAAATATAACCAATGGACTTTTCCCCTTCACTACATTCACTTAAAGTAAAATATTTTTCTACATTTTATACATCTTTATACATTATCTGCATTAAGGCATAAAAACCTTCAGTATGCAGCTCCCCCAGCCAGCCTCCCCTTCCTTCCTTATACTTACCTGAGACTGATCTCAATCCAGCAAGCATAAGAACTCCCTCTCTTGGCTCTCTTCCAGCTCATTGGCTCAGACACAGCAGCGGGAGGAATTGGATGTTAATGAGGAGGGAGCGGGGGGCAGGACCAAGCCATGCTCGCTGTGCCTTATGGCTACACAGAGCCGGCTCAGGAGTGAGCATGCACGAGTGCCCCATAGCAAGCGACTTGCTATGAGAGCCCTCATGGGGGAGGGGGGCCAGGAATGCCTGTGGGGGGGACCTGAGAAGAGTAGGATCGGGGCTTCTCTGTGCAAAACCATTGCACAGAGCAGTTAAATGATAACATGGTTGTTATTAAAAGTAACAAAATAAGCAAACATTTATAATCACTTGAAATACCCAAACCTGCCTTTACATTGGTTTAGCTCAGAAGAAGAGCAACCCCCCCCCCCCCCCACTTTTTCTAGTAGCGATAGGCTCTGTGGATGTTTAGTCTCTGGAAGCTGTAAAAAATGCAATGCATTGCTAGTATAGCCCTCTTTTCTATTTTTTTGGGGGGGGGGGGGGGTTATGAGAAATGGTCCTCCTCAAACAGGATTGTGCACAAAACTCACAGAGAATTAGAACCTTCACTAAGTGGAAGAGTGGGTTTTAGTTGGCAGTGCCTCCACCCAAGATAGGGCCTCTGTGAGTAGAGAGAATTCCCTTCCTGATAAATTAAGCAGGCCTCCGGACCACCCATTGTGGGTAAGGGCTATTGGCTCCTGTTTGTAAAGCCATGGGCTCTCAAAGTGTAGCTAAGTACATTGGTGCTAGCCAGGTGTAGGATGGATTACAACTGCCAGCCCATCCATCCTCCAGTCCCCCCTGGCCTAACTCACTGTCCAGTGGCTCTTCTTTTCCTTGCTTGGCTTCTCCGACCTCTACAGACTGTACACTATCCTCTCCCAGCCTGTCACAGCCTTCTCATACAACTCCAAGGGGCCGCCACTCACCGACACTGGTGGATCCTTTAAAGAGACTCTTTTAATGTAGAACTCTGCTGCTCTCCTGCTTCCTTGTGCCTCCCCAGCTGCACCCAAGCCCCAGGCCTCTAGGTCACCCCTCCCCCCAGACTGGGGGCTCCCCTCCAGGGCGAGGCCTGATCTGCAGCACCGGCTACAACCTCCTCTCTTCCACTTGAACTCTCCCCCCCTGCTGGCAGATTGCTGTATTTAAGGAGGCCTGCCCCCTGCCAATCCAAACTGTGGATTGGTCAGGGCTCCTTGTCATACACCAGAAAGTGACATGTCCTCATCCATCCCCTTTTTCAGAGCTTTCCAGCTCAAACGGGGAGGAGTATCCAAGGGATGTTCCTTCCTGCCATCTCCAGCCCTCCCTGAGCCATTCCCTAGCCCAGATCAATACATTCAAGCCTGCACTCACTGTCAGGCCTGACTAGATTTTAGCTCTCCTAACAAAAATCACTATGGGGGCGCTACACATATTTATACATAGCATTGTGATATTAGTAGCTAACACTAGACAACAACAGATCCCTACACTGGTTTGCAGGGAATGTTGTAGTTTTCTAATGAGAAATCCCCAAAAACTGTAAATGAAAAGGTGACCCGATATTAATAGGTTCATGCACTCCTCCATCTTCCTCCAGCACAACACTTGCTGCACACTATATACAGTCCTGTATATACACTTCTTCCTCTTCACTCCAGCTCTGACACTTGCTGCATGTTTCTCTCCTTGTTCTTCACTCCTGCACAATACTTTTTCAGCACAGGTGAGACCTGAAACGATATTTATCAGGTCTCCAAACATTTCCTTGGGCCTAGCTAGCACATGGTGAGGCCTGCTGTAGTTGAAGCAGGGCCTCTGGACCGCCCATTACAGGCAGAGGCTAATAGCCTCCAGAGTGTAACAAAGTGCTAGCTGGCTTGATGGACTACTACTCCCAGCCCATCTTCTTCAAGGCCCTGCCAGCTCTTCCAGATGCAACAGCCTTCTCCACTACCACAGCAACATAGGAATCCCAAACTGGCTTCTGCATCCTTCCCAGACTGTCTCTCACCCCAATACCCTCCGGAATGCCTCTAACAGTATTCCAGGCTATGTTGCTCACCGACATCCTGACACTTGTAGTTCCACACTGAAGATCTCTCCTGAATAGTGCTCCCTCCCCCAGTCCTTTCTGCTCTGACTTCTGGATCTCTCCCCTCCTGGCTGCAACTGAGCACTTTAGGCCTGGGGTCACCCCCCCCCCAGACTAGGGGCTTCCCCTGGGCCACGACAGCCCACACCATTCAATCTTCAGATCTCCTCCCAGATTGGGCTGACCCTGGGTATTTAAGGAGGCCTGCCCCCTGCCAATCCAGATTTGGGATTGGTCAGGGCTCCCTAGAAGACCCCGAATGGCTACACCTCCCCTCCCACCTCTTTTTCCAGGACACTCCAGAAGCCTCTGTAAAGAAGTGGGAGGTTCTGTTGACACCATCTGCGAATCACCCAGTCCTACCTGAGCCACTCTTAGCCCAAAATCAGAACAACCAGGCCTGCACAAAGCCAGGCCTGACTAAATTTTGCCTCACCTAGCAAAAATCTACACTAATAACCTACCTAGCATGGAGGGTGCTATGCAGTGGTTAGAGTACTTCTCCTGACAATGCCTTCAGCTTTCTTCCTATATAAGGAGTATATATCCAAACACATTTTGTTGAGAATGAACAATAAATACAAACTCATTGTTACAGCCTTCCAATAATCAGAAAATATTATGACTGGAAAACTTTAGGCATTCACCACTGATAATGCCAGGGTTCATGACAGACATATAATATACAAAGAAGAGGGGATATGATGAAATAATAAGAATAGAGAAACCTAAACAATGGACTGGAGGCCTCTATCTTAAGAAATATAGTTACAAGCAGGAAAGCTCATTTAAAGCACATGATAGAAACAACCTATAAAAGGGGTACAGGTGGTCCCCTAGTTACAAACGACTCCTGCTTAAAAACGGAGGGAGACAACAGGAAGTGAAAGGAAATCCCCCCCTAGGGAAATTCACTCCTGTAAGAATTATTATGGGAAAAAGGTGTCTCCACTGATGCTTTATCACCAAGGTTTCAAAATCGAATTATCATTGGGACAGGAAGTGAGGTGAAATCTTCTTAACAGAAACATAATGTAACCTGAGGACCGCCTGTATATGCATATAGGCACAAAAGACTGACAGCTACTCGTTCCCGTATTGGGAAGGATACGTATTCTCGCCAGCAGAGAGATCTACTGCGGTAAGGTGTTCGATATACTGGATTCACTCTGGCCAATGTGGTCTTTTTATTAATAAATTATTCCAGGAGTTCAGAAAATCCAAGAAAGAGAAAAAAGGGGGGTATCGAAGGGAAAGAGGGTTAGAGTAGAAAGGGAGGAAGAGGAAGGGTGGGGAAAGGGTTAGGGACAGGCAAGTAAAAACAAGGGTAGAGTAATAGAAAAGAGAGGAGCGAAGAAGGAGAATCTGAACCAGGAATGGAAGAGAAAGTTTCCCTCAAGGGCATATAAGGGAAAAGAGAAAAGATAAAAGGTAGAAGGTTCTCCAACAAAACAGCCCTTCAGCTTCCTTTCCTCTACTTCCAAGATGTCTTAGCCAAGATTATTCAAGCTTTATTCTGGGTCAGCTTCTACTTCCTGGGCTGAAAGACTGGCCTGAGATAGTACCATGATGTAAATAATGGTGCAGTTTTTTACCCTGAAAAAGAGGAGACTGTGCATATTCCTCTTCCTGTTAGCAGATTGATGGCATCAATGAAGTGTAGCAAAGTCTCTGCTCTGGAGCTCAATGGCTGTTTTTAATTATAAAATGACAATTTAAATAAAATAATGCATATGCACTTGCTGTGAGTTTTAATATTGAAAATGCATTAATGCAGACTTGTAAACTTACTGATATATCCACTTTAACTTGGTTATACCTCTTGGTTTGTTGTTAGGTGTGTCTTGCTCTCTCTTTCTTATTCAAAGCTTTTAGAAATTGAAGTGAAGTTTTAATTGACCATTTTGTCCATCCGATGCAAATACCAGTGGTTCTCAACATTATCTGTTGAGTTATTTATCCTTTTCCAACTATTGACAGCTGAGAGCTCAAATTGTCATCTAATACCTCATTACTGTTATTATGAGACCCACAAATAAAAGGAAAGCTTTTGTAAAGTTCAAAAAAATAGTGATTCCCTTCTGGACACACAATGGAACTAATTTAGTAATTTACTAAAGGCAAATAGGCTTTTTTGTTGCAAATAAAGTTGCACTTTGTAAAGGCATTTTCCCAGAGCTTGGTAATTGTGGTGAAAATTCACTTGCAAAGAATATCCAATCACTTTCAAGGAAAAGTAAAAAATCACCATATTTACATTCACATGATTGGGTGATAGAAGTTTACAGAGTGTCACCTCATTCACTAAGCCCTGAGGAAAACTTTCCTTGCAAAGTGCAAACACGGCGGTTGCCCGCCCTGTCAATGCGGGCACAGGAGATCTACTGATCCCTGTCACTGGGATCAGTTAGATCTCTTATGCCCATGGTAGCGCAGTCCCCGTACAGTTAGAAGATGCCTAGGGAACAAGGTTAACACCTAGATCTCCCCGTGCAGGTTAACCCCATTCACTGCCAATGACATTTATACAGTAATCAGGGGATATTTAAATTTCTGATCGCTGTATAAATGTCATTGGTCCCAAAAAAGTGTCAAAAATGTCCGACATGTCCTCTGCAATATCGCAGTACCACTAAAAATCGCAGATCGCCGCCATTACTAGTAAAAAATAAAAACCCCAGAAATTAATTCTCATCATCCGTAAACGCGGCCACTATTGCGCAAACGATCAAACGCCGATTGCGATTTTTTTATGAAGAAGAATATAAATCGGCCAAAACCGATAAAAAAAAGTTTTTTATATTTTTTTGGGATTTGTATTTTAGCAAAAAGTAAGAAATTTGGGGGGTTTTTTTGCAAAATTGCCGCTCTTCTTTTGTTTATAGCGGCGATCAGAAATGACACAGAGGTGATTAAATACCACCAAAAGAAAGCTCTATTTGTGGGAAAAAAAGGACGCAAATTTTTGTTTGGGTACAACGTCGCACGGCCGCGCGATTGTCAGTTAAAGCGACGCAGTGCCGAATCACAAAAAGTGCTCTGGTCCTAACCTGGGAAATCCGTCCGGGGCTGAAGTGGTTAAGGGAAACCTACAGTAAGTAAAATAGGGATATATGGAATCTGCCATTTTCAACCTTCTTCTAAATACATTGGTTGCCTGGCTGTCTTCATTCTCAATTCTTTTTTAACATGAACCAAACAAGATCAGAGTAAAGTTTAAACTTTTGATTTTCAACCTTGTCTGACTGATTGACTGACTGAAATTTGGAATATTGATCAGTGTGACAATCAGGTAACTATCCATTTTTCATAATGTGCCAACTCAAAAACTGCGCTTGAAAAATTATGATTACCCACAGCGAAAAAAGATATTAATAATGAGGAAAAGCAGCGGCTCTGCTGCAAGATATTTTCCACAGAACAGATCCTAAGAGATTGGTAGACAAGGGGTTGAAACATTCTTGTTGAGTAAAATCTGATTAAAAACTAAAAAGCAAAGGCTGGATCTCTACAGAGAAGTGGATTGTAGTTTTCTATACTGGTGTATTTGCACTTGGACTCTGTTGTAAGAAGGTGTTATACAATAGATTATCACTGCAATATAGCGTGACTCTTTTTTAATACACAGTGCTCTGAAAAAGTATTCATACCCCTTGACATTTTTAACATTTTGTCATGTTACAACCAAAAACGTAAATGTATTTTTTTGGGATTTTATGTGATAGAACAACACAAAGTGGCATATAAATGTGAAGTGGAAGGAAAATGATAAATTGTTTTCCAAATTTTTTACAAATAAATGTGTGAAAAGTGTGGCGTGCATTTGTATTCAGCCCCCTTTACCCTGATAACCCTAACTAAAATCTAGTGGAACCAATTGCCTTCAGAAGTCACCTGATTAGTAAATAGAGTCCACCTGTGTGTAATGTAATTTTAGTATAAATGCAGCTGTTCTGTGAAGCCCTCTGAGGGTTGATAGAGAACCTTAGTGAACAAACAGCATCATGAAGGCCGAGGGACACACCAGACAGGTCAGGGATAAAGTTGTGGAGAAGTTTAAAGCAGGGTTAGGTTATAAAAAATATCCCAAGTTTGAACATTTCACGGAGCACTGTTCAATCCATCTTCCAAAAATGGATAGTATATGGCACAACTGCAAAGCTACCAAGACATGGCCGTCTACCTAAACTGACAGGCCGGGCAAGGAGAGCATTAATCAGAGAAGCAGCCAAGAGGCCCATGGTAACTCTGGAGATCCACAGCTCAGGTGGGAGAATCTGTCCACAGTACAAGTATTAGTCGTGTCCTCCACAAATCTGACCTTTATGGAAGAGTGTCAAAAAGGAAGCCATTGTTGAAATAAAGCCATAAGAAGTCTCGTTTGCAGTTTGCAAGAATCCATGTGGGGGGGGGGGGGGACACAGCAAACCTGTGGAAGAAGGTGCTCTGGTCAGATGAGACCAACATTTAAATTTTTGACCAAAAAGCAAAATGTTATGTGTGGCCTAAAACTAACACTGCACATGACCCTAAACACACCATCCCCACTATGAAACATGGTGGTGGCAGCATCATGTTGTGGGGATGCTTTTCTTCATCAGGGAAGCTGGTCAGAGTTCATGGGAATATGGATGGAGCCAAATACAGGGCAATCTTAGAAGAAAACCTGTTAGAGTCTGCAAAAGACTTGAGACTGGGGCAGAGGTTCCCCTTCCAGCAGGACAACAACCCTAAACACACAGCCAGAGCTACAATGGAATGGTTTATCAAAGCATATTCATGTGTTAGAATGGCCCAGTCAAAGTCCAGACCTAAAGCCCATTGAAAATTGCTGTTCATTGATTCTCTCTATCCAATCTGACAGCAAAGAAGAATGGGCAAAAATGTCACTTTCTTGATGTGCAAAGCTGGTAGAGACATCCCCAAAAAGACTTGCATTTGTAATTGCAGCAAAAGGTGGTTCTACAAAGTATTGACTCAGGGGAGCTGAATACAAACACACGCCACACTTTTCACATAGTTATTTGTAAAAATTTTGAAAACCATTTATCATTTTCCTTCAACTTTTATGTGCCACTTTATGTTGGTCTATCACATAAAATCCCAATAATATACATTTACGTTTTTGGTTGTAACAAGACACAATGTGGAATATTTCAAGGGGTATGAATACTTTTTAAGGCACTGTATAACCATCATTTTTTAATAGTGGAGATTAGAATTGGAACATACATATTTACCTTTACAGATTTCTTTACAAATACAAAAATGTAATGACAAATTATATCTACAGTGGATATATCTTTTGATGAAAGTTAGGACTATGCTCTCCCACACTCGCTATTTGTATGTCTGGCACTGTTTCCGTATTACATCTTGCAAATATATTTGTACATATTGTATTCCCATGGTAATACAATAAATCACAGCATGTTGGCAGTAGATCAATATTGATATCTCTATGTAGTATGCACATTTATTTCTAAGTTAGGATGATCATTTTTTATCAGTAGAGATAGCAGGAGGTGAGTCATGGCGAGTGTATATTAAAGCTTATGTCACCCCAACATTTCATATTCCTGATATGTGCCTTCTGTACCATGTACTTGTATGAGAAAGTATCCTGTTGTTTTTGTATTGCTTCCTTTGTGTAAAATCCATGGCATTCCTCCCCTTGCTTTCCTATTAAAAACTGACCATGCCAAGCAGGAGAACACACCGTGGTCAGTTCTCTAGCATTGCTGGGAACTCAGTCTGCTCTCCTCCAATGATCAGATTTGTCCTGATATGCCCCCCTGCACACCTTATAACTGGGAAGATCAGTGTACTGCTGCTTCTCCTCCCCCCAGCTCTTATGCAGCTGAGGACAGAGGGAATGTGATCATTTATAAAAAAGGGAAAAAAAGTATTTATATAATTTTTTTAAATCTATACCAAATGTTTTGCCTTTCATTTCCATTTTAAACAGAGTGGGTTGTTTTACAAGGTGACTGTTTACAATCCGTTTAAATTGTACACAGCATTTAGAGGGTGTATTAGACTAAACTTCATATTTCTGTATGATTAGGTAAACTTTCTTTAAATACACAGATTCTGTGTTCATGTGTAGTGTTCATTCCGCAAACTGTGTAGTATATGTCATACTACATACTATACCATCTAATAATGTGTGTTTTCTTTCATATTTAGGACAAAAAAGAGGAATATGTGTAAAAATAAATCACTTTCCTGAAGACACAGATTATGATCATGACAGTGCCGAATATCTTCTACGTGAGCCATTTTAATTTTTTTATGCATGCAGTATAGACATGTACAGTATATTGTTGATTTTTGGTTGTTCTAGTTTTATTTATTTTTACATTTTGTACCTATCATAGCGGATAGCACACTTTGAAGCACCATTCTGAAAATATTCCTGGTCTAGTTCCAAATATCTTAGTTTGTTATGTTGGCAGGACAGGCAGACTTTCGGGATCTTAGGCTACTATAACTATATACAGGATGCAAAGCTGGATAGTGTCTATGTTGAGAACTATGATGCTCTTGTTGCCTCTATGAATAAGGTCCTGGAAGCCTTCTTATACTTTTACTATATTCCTTATAGGAAGGATTCTGGGTGTGCATACTAAACAAAACCCAAATTGTAATTGGTACAGGGAGGACAGACACAATAGATACAATTAAATAGATATAAAAAAAGTTTAACTTCCGGTTCCGGCGCCGTATGGAGAGGAGCTAGGAGTCTTCAGCTCCGCTCCCTTGCCAGAAAATCAGCCTTAAACTCGGAGCACACCCGGCCGGACACCCCATCTCCACCCTCCCGCGGCCCCTTAACATCTCATGGACCGGTTTGTGGAGCGGACGGGCCACAGAATATCCGCCTCTCAGCAGCCTGCAGGAGGAGAACAGCCGCGAGCGGGAACAGACATGGCGGCCGCGGCTCAACAACAACAGCATCAGGTACAGTCCTATGCAGCCGCAGTCACGTCCTCCCCTACCTCCCAGTGTGCCGACAACACGCATCCACACACCACACAGCACAAGACAGGACCCCCCCAGGCTGAGACTTCTTCACCCGCGGAAATAGCTCAGGCTGTGATGTCTCTCATGCAGCCTGTTATCCAGCCGTGTGACCCTCCATCCCCTCCTGCACTGACGCCGACGTATCCTGACATGGACTACGACAACAACAACTCGGCGCCGGCGGTACAGACAAGGGCGAGCGCCGACAAGAGGAGGACGTCCGACGACTCTCCGCCTATAAGACACCGGGCAGGCGAGGTGTTTGGCCAGGTACTCTACAATTCCCCGGCGCCCTCCCACCTCTACCCCACAGGCCGGCCCACACGAGGCTCAAATTCCGACTAAAAGACCGTTCCCTCGCCTCGACTTCTGAGGATCGAGGAGAGGTATGCCGCGGCCTTGGCCTTCAATTTGAAAAAAATATAGATAAATTAAC
>BLSH010214667.1:280799-317980 GCA_018402905.1 Glandirana rugosa | reverse complement strand
TCAATAGCTTCCATCCTTGCTCCTAAATTCTGAAAATCAGCCCTTATGTCTCCTGTAATCTTGGCTGCAGTGTTTTCCAGGCCTCTTTCAAGAAGTGTAGAAAACTTAAGAAAGAGGTCTTGGATTTGTAGGCCTGGATCCGGGGCTGTATGATTAGGTGTATTATTCTCCATGTGACATGCTGGGCCTGGTCCGGGAGAAGGAAAGCCTTTGTCCTCCATAAATTGACCCAATAGCGATTCTGTGGATGCCGGGGAGTGCGGGTTGATAATAGGGTTAGGTGAGAGGCAGCTCCCCTGAATCGAGGGGGTGTAGTGTAGACTGGCCGGGGAGAGTACCTGCTTGTGATTGTGGATTGTCTCTCCGCTTCCCTCGCGTGCTGCATAGGCCGCGGCGGCCATCTTGGTACACCCTCCTCCGTCTTTCGTCTCAAATTGAGGCCTTAAATCCCTTCTGGCTCCCGGATCCGCCATCCGGAGGGCGACCTGCCCCTCTTGGATCGCTGGTCCGCTGTTCCTTAGGCCTTCTGCTCTGCTATATGTAGCGGGGTCAGCTCCGTTGCACTGGGGTGGTGCGGAGCTCGCGGTTCACACGTCCGTCCCGGAGCTCCCGCACATGCGCACTTCCTCTAGTAGTTTTTAATCTGTCATGCAACTGGATCTCTAACTACCAGAAATGGCCTTCGGATGCCTAACCTGGCTCTAGCCTATGCTGGTTAACGAACCCTAAGCTAAAACTTGTTATAGAATCCCTGACAAGATGAGACAGAGTCACTAAAATAACAGGAGTGTCATATAATTAGAACAACAGGAGCTGCATATAAACTCTATACCAATAAACAGGTTTACTTACTAATATAGTGAAAGGTGACCAATACATACATACAGTAGCACAGACCTAGCTATCTGGTTCTGTGCATGTGAGATACTAACTATAGGACGGAAACTTGTCTGTCACTAGGATACAGATTAAGAAGGCATGGGCAGCTACAGTTAAACAGCCAGAACCCAGGAACAATTACCTAATAGTGTTTATTTCTGGTCTGGATAAAATACAGTATTGCTGTAATGCAGCTCCTGTATGTGCACAGGGGGGTGTAGCATATCCCTTCATACATAGTTACCTTTGTAATCTACACACCCTGGCAGAATTTATGATTTCTTGGCCATTTTTCAGAGAATATGCATGATAACACAAAAATGTTTTTTTCACTCATGGTTAGTGTTTGGCTGAAGCCGTTTATATCCAATCAACAACAGAACCTACCCAAATGACCCTGATCCAAAGTTTACATACCCCAGTTTTTAATATCATGTATAAGTCTTTTGTGGTATTTGTGGATGAGGCTCCTTACCTCCTCAGATGGTAAAGCTGGCCATTCCTCTTGGCAAAAAGCCTCCAGTTCCTGGAACATTTTGGGCTGTCTTGCATGAACATTTGAGATCTCCCCAGAGTGGCTCAATGATATTGAGGTCACTCCAGAACTTTTGACTTGGCCTTGTGTTTTAGATCATTGTCATGTTGGGCAGCTTTAGACCAAATTCCCTGTGCCTTTGTAGCTCACACATCCCCAAAACATCAGCAATCCACCTCTGTGTTTCACAGGCCTTATTGACTCCTCTCCAAATGTAACATGGTTGTGGCCAAAAAGCTCAATTTTGGTCTCATCACTCCAAATGACTTGTGCAAGGTTTGAGGCTTGTCTTTGTGCTGTTTGGCGTATTGTAAGCGGGATGCTTTGTGGCATTTGCATAGTAATGTCTTTCTTCTGGTGACTCGACCATGCAGCCCATCTTTCTTCAAGTGCCTCCTTATTGTGTATCTTCAAACAGTCACACCACATGTTATCAGAGAGTCCCGTATTGCACCTGAAGTTATTTGTGGGTTTTTCTTTGCATCCCAAACAATTTTCTTGGCAGTTGTGGCTGAAATTTTAGTTGGTCTACCTGACCATGGTTTGGTTTCAATAGAACCCCTCATTTTCCACTTCTCGATTAGAGTTTTAACACTGCTGATTGGCATTCTTAATTCCTTGGATATCTTTTTATATCCCTTTCCTGTTTTATATAGTTCAACTACCTTTTCCCGCAGATCCTTTGACAATTCTTTTGCTTTCCCCAAGACTCAGAATCCAGAAACGTCAGTGCAGCACTGGATGAAAGATGCAAGGGTCTGTCAGGAGTCCAGAAACTCATTGACCTTTTAGGCCTCATACACACGGACGTTTCTTAAAAAATAAACAAAACGTCAAGGAAAAAAAATTGGTGTTTTTAGGCGTTATACATCGGCTTTAGTGAGCGTCGGCTTCAATAGGCGTTTTTTTTTAAAAAATCATCCCTCTGCTATTTTTCAACCTAAAAATCAAAAAACGCTGGTTAATGCCGGTACAATATTAGTTGGCGTTTGTTGGCGTTAGTTGGCGTCAAAAAATGCCAAAACATTACAGCCTCAGAACACGCTGGCCGTGGGTTCTAGTTTCAGCTCACTAACGCCGATGCCATCTACAGCTCAAAAACGTCAGCGTTTTTATGGGGCCATTGACTAACATGGAGAGCTGCAAAAAACGCCAGAAAACGCCGGCGTCAAAAAACTTCAGTGTGTATGAGGCCTTATACACACACACTAATTACAAACAAACAGATCACAGATGAGGATGGTTACCTTTACTAGCCATTCAAACTAATTTGTGTCAACTTGTGTACATGTTATCAGGCCAAAATCACCAGGGTATGTAAACTTTTGATCAGGGTCATTTGGGTAGTTTCTGTTGTTATTATGATTTAAAAAGACTAAACACAGTTGATTGATAATAAACGGCTTCAGCCAAACAATAACCATGAGTGAAAGGAAAGTTTTTGTGTTATCATTCATATTCTCTGAAAAATGGGCAAGAAATCATAAACTGTAAATGCCCATAGCAGGTAGCAGATAAAATTAAGCAAATCTTTATGTATCTTGTATAACCCTTTTGTAGTCAGGTTTGCACCCTGGCCCTTTAACCGCTTGCCAACCAGCTGCTATCATTATACGGCAGCAGGTCGGCTCTCCTGCGCGAACCGACTGTGACCCACGATTGTTCTACACAGAGGCAGAATGAGGATCTGCCTATGTAGACAAGGCTGATCCCTGTTCTTACAGGGGACATGTATGAGATCTGCTGTTCCCAGTGATCGGGAACAGCGATCTCTGTCACGTCCCTGGCAGCCCATCCCCCTACAATTAGAACACACCCAGGGAACACGGTTAACCCCTTGATCACCCCCTAGTCTTAACCCCTTCCCTACCAGTGTCAATTATACATTGATCAGTGCATTTTTATAGCACTGATCAATGTAATAATGTCACTGGTCCCCAATAAGTGTCATTTAGGGTTAGTTTTGTCTGCTGCAATGTCGCAGTCCCGCTAAAATTTGCAGATTGCCTCCATTACCAGTAAAAAACAATAAATAAATAAAAGTCCATACATCTATCCTGTAGTTTGTAGACGTGATAACTTTTGCCACTCAAAACCAATCAATCTACGCCTATTGCGATTTTCTTTTACCACAAATATATAGAAAAATACATAATGGCCTTAACTGATAAATACATTTTTTTTATTTTTTGGATATGTATTATAACAGAAAGTAAAAAAAAAAATGTTTTTTTTTCCAAATGGTCAGTCTTTTTTGTTTATAGAGCAAAAAATAAAAACTACAAAGGTGATAAAATACCAAAAAAAGGACGTCAATTTTGTTTGGGTACAGCACCGCATGACCGCGCAATTGTCAGTTAAAGTGACGCAGTGCCATATCGCAAAAAAGGGCCTGGTCAGGAAGTGGGTAAATCCTTCCAGGGCTGAAGTGGTTAAGGGAACGTGCTCTGTGAAAAAAAGACTGCATAGCCTTTAATTTTTCTGTCTCCCGCTGCTGGATAAGACATAGGGCTGGGAGATACAGAGAAGCAGTGTTAGGAGGACTCTGATTGACTGCAGAGCAGCCTGTGTAAGGAAGACCCACACACTACATCCAGGGACTAGGCAGAGTGCAAAGAATAATGGGAATAGTAGTCTCCAGGGACAGAGCTGAAGCAAGGAGTGACAGAGTGGGACTAAACGTCCCAGGAGCTGAGATGTCCTGGAGCAGGGATAGAGGACAAAAAGCCTGGGCTACAGATAGCCAGAGACACATGGAGTGGGAGTGGAATAAAGCACAGGAGCTGCGTTGTGTATGTATCAGAATGGGTAGGACTGTTTTGCTGCACCTGCCCATAGACTGTTCCTGCCCTGTGACCTATTGTGTGTACCAAGGCCTGAGCAGAAAAAGATGGCTGCTAACATGTATTGCACTGTAGGGGAAGAGACTCTGCTTAAGGGGCTGCTGAAAAATGAGTAGCCCTGTTTCCATCTACCAGATTTCCTGCAAGGACATGGAGACATGCTGCTCTGATCACTTCTAAGGACTGTTGTGTTGCATGTATTGCTCTATCTGCTGCTGCTCTGTGACCTGCTGTGTATGTGGAGAACCAGGGTCATTGTTTTGTCATGCAAATCCAAGAATCCTGAGCGTGCTGTGTCCAAATTCTGTAGCCCCTTAGACTGCTGTCCTAAGTGTGCATTTGGATGGGAAAGCTGTGTTCCATAATCACAGGTTTGAAAAGTGAGCCCCTAGACCTCTCACTGGGCAACAGCGGGCAACTCTAAGACAATGAAAGTCATGTAAGGCCTCTTGGCTGCAGGCTCTATAGCCTGTTCTGAAGGGCAGTTCTACATCCCTTCTTTGGGATTTGTTTTCTTGTAGAGCTTTCTTCCTTCTTTGGTATGACAAAACTTAATTTGAGCACTCCCCTGCAGACTTTGGGCCCCAATGCCAGCCACTGACAGCTGTTTACTATTGGCCAGCAGGAGAGGGGTAAGGAAAAATTATCTTTATGACCCCTGTGCATTCCCTGTCAGTTAGGTTATTTCCCTAGTTTAGGGACTAGGAGGTTTGAGCCATAGGGAAGATTTACTAAAACTGGTGCACACAGAATCTGGTGCAGTTGTGTATAGTAATCAACTTCAACTTGTTCAATTAGGATTTGGCAATAAAACCTGGAAGCTGATTGGTTTCTATGCAGAGCTGCACCAAATTCTGTGTGCACCAGTTTTAGTAAATCCCCCCCCCCCCATATCCTTTTGTCCTTTGAACCAGGTTATTGTTACATCCTGTGCATAACTGCTGTCATACTTTTTGCAAACTGTGCTGTTGGTATATGTTAAGTAAACCACCACTGTTTATTGCCAGTGTCTGTTGGTACTGTGTGTGTGAAGTGTGTCCGAGAGTGCGGTATAACCTAGTGGGTTGCTAACATTAGGAACAGGGGAGCTGAAACATAATCAGCTACTTTGGGGAGGAGTGCTACCCTTATACATGGAGATCTTGATAATAGACCCTTGTGAATATTATGTGTCAAAAACTATTTATCAACTGTAGTTAATATCAAGCTCATGACGTCAAAGCGTATTGAATTAATCATATTCACATAATTGCCCTGTTCTTCCACTTTTCTTTTTCATATGCGCAGTAGATCCTTTTATACAGATATACCAATGACACTTAAAAAAAAAGTAATTTTAAGAGAGCAAACTTTTTCCAAGGCTGAGGGATTAATGTCACTGAAGAACACAGGACAGAAATGAGAATGTTTCAACTGTTGCAAACATGCTTCAAAATATATTCCCACGGGCCATACATTTTAAAGTCTAAAAATAAAAACCTGTATGGCTTATGTCCAAAGTTAAAAAGTTATAAAGAATAAAAAAAAAGGTCATTTAAAAAATTTAAAAATGAAGGAACACTATCAGCATTTGAAAGTTCCAAAGAATATAACAGAATGTTTAAAAAGGAAGTCAAGGCCACATAAATTCAAAAGAAATGACAGGTTGCAAAAGAGAGTAGGCCAAACACCCCAAAAATCTTCAAATATATTAATAAAAACATGTCAGATCTGAACATGTAGGCCCTTTACAAGACAATTTAGCGTTGGTGAATGGAGAGAAAGAGAAGACAAATGTATTAAGTACCTTCTTCAGTTCTGTGTATACAAAGGAAATGGGAGAGCTCATGCCCGAAATCCATAAGTATTCAAATAACCCCAATAGAACCTCAATGGCTCAAAACCGATCTGCTCCTCAAAACATTTGGACAAAATAAAGAACCTGGACCAGACACCTCAAAGAGTTGAGCTCTGTTATTTTAAAGCCATTGTTTCTAAATTTTGGAGACTCTTTAATGACTGGCTCGCTACCAGTAGACTGGAGCAAGGCCAATGTGGTGCCTATATTAAAAAAGGAATTAAAGTCCTTCTTAGTAACTACAGAAGGGTTAGTTTAACTTTTACAGTCAGCAAGATGTTTGAGAGTTTGATAAATAATAAAAAACGTAGCTAGAGTTGAACTGTATCCAGAATAACTATTTACCAAAGAAAGAAGAAGAAACCCCCATAGGACTTTAAGAGCAGTAGATAGAGTGTAACCAAAGTATATAAAAAAGTATACATTTTATTACAAATAATTAAAACAATTTTGTCCATTTGCCTATTTGTGGGAAATACATGAAAAAAGAATAAAGAAAAAGAATACAAAAAGTATAGGCATAGAGGTGATGTTGCATGTAAATTAGAGATCCAACATAACTCACATTGGAGAAGGGACTTGTTAAGGTCCCCCCATGGATGAAATGAACTCGATCCAAGGCAATAAAAGAAATTTGGGGAAAATTTTCCAAAATGCAACAATGCAGCATGTCTTCCGAGCGGTAGCTCAGGATTTTTTGGTCGTATACTGAGTATGTGGCAATTCATATATTGCCAGAATCTTTGTATCGTCTTCCCCACATAAAAGCACCCACATTAACATCGCTAAAGGTATACTACTGCTGTGTAATATATATGAAAATAATCACCACAGAATACCAAAGTAAATACCAAGTAGCAGCTATACACAAAATCTAGATACCTGGCTCAATCAATAATATATATCAAAAGTGCATTGCTCTATAACTACAATACGTGCAAAATATCAAGTAAAACATGTGCAAACAACATACAAATACTCATAAATAATGTGATATAAATTCACTACTTAATTAATAAATAAAAGTTCTCTTGTGCAAACAGTTTATGTATGCTGGTTTCTTTTCACGCAAACAAGTATGTGGCGCAACACCCTGA
Source organism: Glandirana rugosa (assembly GCA_018402905.1). Lineage (NCBI taxonomy): Eukaryota > Metazoa > Chordata > Amphibia > Anura > Ranidae > Glandirana > Glandirana rugosa. The sequence goes on along the minus strand of BLSH010214667.1, from coordinate 310,789 downwards.
AAAAACATATAAATCCCATCAAGTCTTTTAAAATAGTCCATATGTGGCTGGTATAAGAACCAGCATTAGTAAAAAGTCCCAGCACAAAGGTCAGCCTTCTTTGGACCAGAAGCAAAGTCCTTGTAACACTGGATAAAATAGAAGAAAAGAGGCGCCTCTAAGTGCAGACTTTAAAAACAGTTTATTAAAACCAACAATTGGCAACTCACATGAGACAGAAGATAAAAGGCACATGAGCAGGTCCTCAAAGGGTCTGCACTTAGAGGCGCCTCTTTTCTTCTATTTTTTCCAGGTTTCTTTTTACGGATAAACCATTCAGTGAACATGCACCCACCAATGTGACAGCCTTCACCAAACAATAGATGGGGGCTTATCAGAAAGCCAGCGACCTCCCCTGTTAAGGGAGGTCATATAGTACTTGGTAGGTATCTCTCATCCACTGAAGAGGAATCCCGTTATATATCTCCAACAACCGTGGTTCACTGGTAACCAAGGGTATTATCCACCATACAATCCCCAATGCATCAGGATAAGGAGTCCTCAGAATCAGGAAGTGTAAAAAACAGGGAGTCTCCACATACTGTAGTAATGTCTCAAACTTCGGTTTATTAAAATTCAGTGCACTTACATAAAGCTCTGATCATGAATCAGGTCCTAAAACTTGCAAAATCCTTCACAAACTTGCATATACAGTTTAGCATATGGAACGGCGTGTGTGCATAGCTATCCTGACGATTGTTTCATAAAAAATGACATCCTCAGGGGTACCCTGGTCCACATATATTGAAAAGTCATCTTCCATGAACATCTAACGCTCCCACTCCCCCAGGTACAGGTTGGTATAAGCTGTGGCACAGCAGGTCCCCATAGCCACACCCTGCACCTGGAGGTAGTGAGAGCCATTGAAGGAGAACATGTTATGATGCAAAACATACTCCAGTGAGGCAATGATGAACTTGTTAAACAGTCAGTCATGGTCACTCATTTGTGAGAGAATACGTAGAATACAGGATATTACCTTGTCGGGTGGTATTGAACTGTAAACAGCTTCCACGTCTATGGTGGCCAAAATAGTGCCACTCGAGACGTGGATTCCATCAACCACTTGTAAAAAATGAATTGTGTCCCGGATATGTGATGGTAAGCCAGTAACGAATGGTCGCAAATGTTCGTCTATAGCTCAACTGAAATTCTATGTAATGGATCCATTACCAGAGATGATGGGCCTCCCAGGGGGAGTCTGTAGTGCTATTGTGTATACTTGGGTAGGGAGTAGAATGTTGGCACTCTAGGGAACTTGGTTTGTATAAATTCCCATAACTGTTTTGAAATTACATTATGAAAATATGCTTGATCAACTATCAAGTAGAACTCCTGATTAAATTAATCTAACACCCATTTATCAATGGGTCGATACCAATTCCTATTGCTTAGGATTCTCATACACATGCAAACGTAGTGTTCATTGTCCATCAACACAATGTTACCACCCTTGTCTGAGGGTTTGATGGTTATAGAGTAATTGTCAGTCAATGTATGAAGTGCCTTTCTTTCGCTCCTGGTCAGATACTGTTCGCACTTGAGCCTGTCCTTAAATCTCGAATTTCCTGGCATACCAATCTTAAAAAGGTTGATATGCCCTGGTTTGAGCTAGGAGGGGGATAAAGAGTAGACTTCTTTTTTAGTTTAGATGTTGGATTAGATAGGATCTGTTGGGGCCCAATATCATCCAACTGTTCTAGTATAGTTTCAATATTGATTCTGTCAATTAGGTCAGGAGAATCATTTGTCTCCAACAATTCAATACGATCATTCAGAGCCTGCCACTCTTGGAGCGAGCGAGCTGAATCAAAACCCACTTCTTGTTCTTAGCATATAGACTTTGGAGCAAATGTTTATGAGTATATAGATTCAGATCCTTGACAAGTTCAAACCTGTTAAGGTTCTGATCAGGGCAGAATGTTAGACCTTTGGATAGTATGTGATTTTCCTCAATAGTGAGAGTGTGAGAAGAGAGATTTACAATATTGAGTCAGGTGTTATTCTTTTTTTGTTGTGTTGAATTAGAGATTTTTTTGAGAGTCTATACTCTGAAATTGAAGGTGGGTGGCCCCTAGTCATACAATGGGGTTCACCAAATGACTCCTACTCCCAACATGTTTAGGAAATATAGGATCAGTTTCTTCATTAGGGAAGAGAGGCAGAGTATACCGTCTAAAGATATAAATGAAATAAATCAATATATGTATATGTGATATAATAACATATAACAAGGTTACAAAATATATCATACATAGCATGGAAATCGTTAGAATACTCACTATATATGGTTGTTTAGTGAAAAAGGTAGCAACATGACCCATGCAGATGCATCTCCAACATACACACATCAACAGCCACTGAGAATCCATCCAGTCAGCAAACGAGAGTTTGATAAAAGGCCACATTTTTTGCTAGAAAACAATAGCAACAGACAGCATAGATTTATGAAAGACCGAAGCTGTCAAACAAATCTCCTTTCTTTTTTGTTTTAGTAAAAATTTAGATGAAGGAATGGCTGTGGTTAAAGTTTCCTTCGACTTTGCAATAGCTTTTCACTCAAGCTTTTGGCACGCGGTTAATGTGTAAATTAAATTCTGCAGGCTTAGAAAATTCAGTTTTATAATTGATAGAAAATTGGCTAAAATACCATATTAGAGATTAGTGATTAATGATTAATACTCGGAATGGTCTAAGGTTATTAGTTGTATACCCCAAGGTCCAGTGTTGAAACCCTTACTTTTTTAACCACTTGCCTACTGGGCACTTTCATCCACTTCCTGCCTAGGCCAATTTTCAGCTTCAGTGCTGTCGCAGCCTGCATCCCAGAGCCAGAGGAATGAGGGGAATGTGTGCCTGTTATGAAACAAAATATTTAGCAGTGTAAGATATCTGCTCCTGATACTACTGTAGAGGACATTAGTTTGAATAGTTCTTGTACTCTATGGCAGTGTTTCTCAACCTTTTACAGTGAAGTACCCCTGCAGGTCTAAAAAAATTTCCTTAGTACCCCGTCTCAAAAAAAGACATTTCTATTGTTTGGGTGTCATGGTTTCTGCGTGTGTGTGTGTGTTTAATGTCAGTATGTGTTTCATTTCTTGATGTCTTTGTGATGGTTTTTGTTTGTGTGCAATATCACTGTATGTGTGCATGCTGCAATGACAGATACACACACATATAATGATAGATAAATGCACACACAATCACAAATTAACACATTGACACACACACAATTCCAAACTAACACACTTGCAGACATACAAATACCTACAAAATCCAAAATTAACAGACTGGCAGACACACACATTATCAAATTAGCACACTGGTGGACACACACACACACAATGCCAATTAACACACTTGGAGACACACATGTTCATAATCCCAAATTAACACAGTGGCAGACACACACACACACACACAAACACGTAATTCCAAATATACACACTGGCAGACAGACACAATCCACTATTAAAATACTTGGAAGCATACACACACACACAGAATCCCAAAAGAACACACTGGCAGACACACACAAAGAATCCCAAATTAACACACTGGCAGACACACATATAATCCCACATTAACACATTCAGAGGTACACACATAATCCCAAATTAACACACTGGACACTGATGAAGCTGCACTGATGGGCACTGATGAGGCTGCACTGATAGGTGACACTGATGAGGCTGCACTGATAGGGGCACTGAGAGGAAGCACTGATGGGCACTGATAGGCGGCAGTAATGGGAACTGATGAGGCTACACTGACAGAGGGAACTGATGAGGCTGCACTGATAGGTGGCACTCATGAGGCTGCACTGATAATCAGTGCACTGACTTTCAGTGTAAATATGCCCCTGTCACAGGAAAGCCACTTATTGACCTTCCTTTCCTCAGACACTGACAGCACTGAGGAAAGGAAATGCAGATAACCAGCATTTGTTTACATGTAATCAGCTGTGATTGGACACAGCTGATCACATGTTAAAGAGCCATGGTAAAGAGCCTACATTGCCATTGGTCGCTGATGCATTAGTGATCAGTGGCAGTTAATTAACACCTTTGTGCTGCATAAATGGTGCCAGTGTCAGTGTTAATTAACCCCTTCATGCTGCAGCATAAAGGGGTTAAATAACACTGACACTGGTGCCACTGCCACAAATGCAGCACAAAGTGGTTAATTAATTGCCACTGGTCACTAATGCATCAGTGACCACTGGCAGCATATTAACCCCCCTCCATGCTGCATATTACAGTACAAATAGTGTTGTATGTAGATCAATTAATCCCCCCCCCCCAAATAAATAAATAAAAAGTTAACCAGTAAGATCACACAGTTAATTAAGTCATTATGACAAAGCTGTGCAGCCTCTTTGCTCACTCACTCGCGCTAGGTAGTGTATTTGCTACAGGTTGGAGCAGCCACACTGCTCCTCTTTTATCCTGGCTCCCAGCCTCTGAATGACACAGGGCGGGGCCTAAGAAGTGCTGTGGGGCCGAGCGGAGAGGGAAGTGACTGTTTAATGGATGCAAGGGCACACTCCTACCACTGAAACTCTGCAAGCATAGCACTAGGTAGCGGCAGCACAGGCGGCGTACCCCCTGCCTTTGGTGCGTGTACCCCCAGGGGTGCGCATACCATGGGTTGAGAAACCATGGTCTATGGGAACTGACTTCAAAGGATAGAGCTTTAAGGAAGCATCCACTCACTTAATTCTTCTTTTTAATGCCTTCTCTTGCCCAATTTTTTAAACAGAGTTCAGCATAGTCCCAGAAATCAAAATCAACAAGTTTCCCCCACAGTGGTTTTCCCAGCATTGCTCCATCTAATAAACAAATGACATTCAGCCTCCTGGCTTACACATTCAGCACTGCTGCTCTAGCCTTACCCTTTAGGTCTTTGTCTGTTTTTATCCTCCAGAAATCTTTTCACAAATTCTCTGCACACAACTTGCAGCAGCTTGCTGCTCTGGCTCCCACCTGTCTCTTATAGGTGGAGCTCTTCTGACAATGCCAGGACAAGTTCATCTAGCGCCCAGAGCAAGGATGTGGAACTGCACCCGCTGCCCCACTGCATGCAGTAGAATGGGCTTACTGCCCTGTGTCCATTTTCTGCTCCCTTGCTCCACTGTGCCCAGGGAAGCTACCTCTCCTGCCCACCCCTTGTTCCAGCCCTGCCTTCTGACTCCTGGGCAGAGACCTCCTCTGTCTGCCAGGGTGGAGCCCAGAACCCTAGTCTGGTCTCTGCTAAAAGCTCAGCACACGCCTACTCAATTAGTGTGCTGGTGGTTCTGAAAACCAGGACTCAGGATTGAAGATTTCATCCCATATCCGTGCTCCGGATCTCTAGGTCCAAAAACCTGGTTTTACCAACTGATGAGGAGTCTGAAAAGCCAGTTTCCTCTGAATGACACAAGCTCCATAGAGCACCTCAACCTGCCTGGATGAGAATCCTGGGTCATAAATTATTTTTTATTTATTGATACTGTGGCAGCAGACTACCACAACTCGTAGCTTGGAATTACTGAGAAGAATATGTCCTAACCTGAAAGTGACCTCTTTCAAACTAGGTTGCATACAGGCAATATTAGAAAAAAGAGGAAACAGATTGACTCTTCACAAGACACCACTTCACAATTTGTAAAAAAAACAAGTATAATCAGCGCTTACTAGCAGTGGAATTAGCAGTGTAAAGTCCATATAATACATATGATTGGAGAGTAATCAGCTGGAAGGTAGATGAGGAAGGCACATACAGTCTCCGGCAGCTCTATTCCTTTGCACACCTCTTCACAATTAGTAGGCAGTGTTGTGTTTTTGCCTTCTCAAGACTTTAACCTGACACTGAACTCTGGTTTAAAAAAATCTATTCAAGTATATAGTTTTAACTTAGAAAAGTATGTGTTATTGATCTCAGCCTCCTCCAAATCTCCAAATTCCTTTTTTGCTGATATGATCTGACTTCCTGTTAGATGGTTGTTATGTTTATTTTCCATGGTCTCACTGTATGTAGGAAAATAGCCACCCTCTTTTGTACACTCCCAAGATGGACTGTGAACCATGGACTATGGGATTTGTAGTGTACATAGAGCAGGGTACATAACGCAACTAATGTGTACTGCTCGTTCTAAACAAACAGAAGTGTAGAAGAAATGAAGAGGTTTAGGAGCTCACAAAGGATGTTAGAAGGAGGCATAAAGAAACAATTTTCATGAAAAATAAATTACAGGGCCATTTAATAATGTGTTTGCAGGATTTAGTTTTAAAAATGATCAATATTGTTTGAACTTTTGCCTTACTCGTTAAATTAACTAGTTAAAGGGTAACTCCACTTCTGGGGGAAAAATGTAGCAAAAGTATATATACTGTATATATATATATATATATATATATATATATATATATATACTGTATAGCACATACAATTGCAACGCAAGTCATATTGTAATTGAATGTTATTAAAAAATTATATTTTCTTTTCCATTCTGTAGTGCTGTAATTTTCTGAAAAAGCAATGCAATATGGCTACCTAGAGGTGTTCTGTACACAGATGGTGTACAGAACACCCCCCAGATATGTAATGTCCTGTTTGTGTAATTGGCTTACTGATTTTCCAGAAGTCCACACTAAGATACAAATACGATTTGTAATTTTTGGGGGAGGTACTCTCAAAGGCAAATCACATCTAAAGGGATGCAAACTCTGTCACTTTCCTCATGAGAGCTCTGCAAGTGCAGCAGCTGACTGATAATCATAAAATTACTCACATACAGTTTCACTCTGCACACGGACAACAAACAGGTATTTCTTTAGAATAAAAGTAGGAATCTGCAACAAAGGTTGTTAAAATCCTTGCAATGTACATAGATCGCCCAGAGGGGAATATTTTTTCTCAACAAATGTGGAGTTACTCTTTAAATTACATTAAGTTTGAAACAATAAAAGATGTTAGCATATTTGTCAAAAAAAATATTTTTAGCTATTTACATGCGTGATGGAAGGTGCCATTATATGGCCTTCTGATTGGGGGCAATTGAATTGTAAGGTATTTAGAGCCTTAAAAAACTCTATAGGAATTGTGGGATAAGGGTCAAGAGAATTATTTGGAATTTCATTTTGAATGAATATAGAAAATGCATCTTCTGTATAAAGAAAATGTGGCTTTAGACTCCCCTCTACAACTGTTCCCCCTTTGTCCATTAGTGTGAATATTGCCAAGTGTCCACAGACATTGATCAGTTGTTTGTAGATAACCCCGGCAAGGGTGGCCATTTGACAGAGCAGGAACTTTCTACTTTTTAAATTTTGTCTAGAGATCTAATCTGCTGACAAGGATGAAAAGGTTGTCTTTAAAATGTGTGCAAAAACCCTAAAAACAGATGATAGTATGCAAACATGCTGATGGGTTCCTTCTCAGAATATCAGAAGGACCTCTTTTGGATTATCACTTTGCAGTCGAAAAACAACTGATTGATAAACAGACTGACTCCTTTCTTAACCTCCCTGGCCGTATGATTATTTCAGATTTTTGGTGCTGAAAGCGGTACCATTATTTTGCATGGAAATTTGGCGTTTTATATTGTAGGCCTGTAATTCTTAGGAATAACTCACTTAAATCTATCCAAACCAGAGTCTAGTAGACATCTTGTGTATGATAAAGTTTGAAACATGAAATCATAAATTATAATATAATAAATAACTATAAATAATTATCAAAAATAATAACGTAATAGTAATACAATTTATTCAATAATGTAATTAAACCAAAAACACTGAAATTTGCTCAGTTGCAGAATTGTCGCTGTCGTTACTTTCAGTGTCTGATGATAAATTTCCCCAAAAATCAGTATCACCCAATTCTGCCAATGATTCTTATTTACTATCTGTGTTTTCTAGCTGATCAAAAACCACTTTTGACGTAAAGGGACACTTTTTGGTTGCCATGGACATTCTCAAGTTTCCAGGCAGAAAGAATGACATATATAATATAAAAGTGCATGCAGGGCACTGGGCAAACCACTAGGGACAAAGGGGATGTGAAATATTTCATACAGTAATGTAATCTTATAGATTACAGTGTACTGTATGTTCACTGTGTGTTTCACTTTTTCAATTTCCCGCCGGTCTCCGCCCCCATGCGACGCTCGCAGGGAACGGAGACCGGCATCACAGAGGCATCGGGCGGCGGACACAGCCCGCAGATACGGCGGGGGACATTGCTGGATCCAGGGGGCAAGGTGAGTAATGCTGCCTTGGATCCAGCGATGCAATCCTGAGTGTGGCTCGGGGTTACCGCTAATGGTATTGAAATTCCACCCCGAGCCACACTCGGCATTACCGCCAGGGAGGTTAAAGCAACTATCCCCACTTTATCAATTTTCTGTGCCTTGACAAAAGTTCTCAAGTCACTTGTGAACCCACTAGAGGAGCAATTATATCAGGATGTTGCTCTTTAACTGAAAAAAATAGCTGTGGAAAGTGAAAAATAGTGTATACATTTATCTTATTTTATTGGTATCTTAAAGTAGTGATGTTGATCTAAATAATCTGGTTCCTGGGGAAGGGGGCTTCTACACCTCAGATGATCTCCACAGTCTCCTTTGCTTATAGTGTAATGTAACAAAAATGGAAATGGAAGCACCACATAACTGAAGAGGTCCAGATATCATTTTATTCCAATAGAAGTCAGGGAGTCAAGCCAATGCATTTTGGGTGGTGCCAAACCAGCTGCTGACAAAGCCTGTGCTTGTAATCACACTGGAAGGAATAAAGTTAAAGGTCCAGTTCACCACTAGTTGCTGCCAAACCAGCTGCTGATGAGGCATGTTTTTGCAATCACACTGGAAGAAATAACAATAATGATCCAGCTTGATTCTAGTCTATTCACATTGTGTAAGGAAGCTGTTGTGGTCCCTGGAAAGCCTGTGCGCGGGCGCACCTAGCGTGTGCGCGCGCGCCCCCGTGAGCGCGCGTGTGTGTGCCGGCCTATTTAAGCTACCTGATCCCTGTAGCCAGTGCTGTCTGTTCTACAGCATCTGAGTACCTGTTAGCCCAGCTCTGTTCCTGTTTCCAGTGCCTGTGTTTCTTCCTGTTTCCTGTTTAGACCCGGCTTGATCTGACCTGTTGCTATCTGCCTGCACCGACCCCGGCTATTCTCGACCATCCGATTGTCTGACCCCTCTGTACCTCTGCTTGGCTATTCCTCTGCCTGATCCCTTGTACCGCACCACCAGCCAGTTGCCGACCCTGCCTGTACCACCACTCTTCTGACCTGCACGACTGCTTGAGATCTCACCATCAACAGTGACCATCCAGTCCTCATGCCATCCTGCACTCCCGGACCTCCTGTTTGCTCTATCAGGGGTCCCCGTATCAGGTGCGCAAGAGTGGTTGTTCCCTGAACAAGTCAGACTCCACCACCAGGTGCGTGACAGTAACAGACAGCCATGTCCGAGTCTGCGCAGGGAACACCTCTGCTATGGAAGAACTGTGTTCCCACTTGGCCGGGTTCACGAAGGCTGTGAAAAACCTGCAAGATGGCGATACACGGTTGGAGGAGCAAGTGCGCAAGCTCTCTGTCCTCGCTGCACCTGGAGTGGGAGCGGCAGCCGCTCGCACCATTGTGGCCCTGCCATCAGAGCCTAAGGGTCCCCTTCCTGACAAGTTTGCAGGGGATCAAAGGAAATTCAGAACATTCCGCAATTCCTGTGAACTCTACTTTGGACTGCAACCCCGTACCTTTTCCTTAGAAACCACAAAGGTGGGGCTTGTGATTTCATTTTTACAAGGGGAACCCCAGTCCTAGGCTCATCGGCTCTGGGAACAGAGAGCGCCCGAGGTTGCCACTCTTAATGCCTTCTTTGACGCCATGGCCAGATTATACCAGGACCCCCACCTTGTGGCCACAGTGGAAGCCGCCTTGCATGCACTACAACAGGGCCGACGCACTGCTGAGGACTATGTCGCTGAGTTCAGGTGCTAGAGTGCCGATAGGGCATGGAATGATGCAGCGCTCTGCTACCAGTTGCGCCTGGGATTATCGGAGCCCTGAAAGGACGAGTTTGCTCGCATCAGGGTCCCCCCAACCCTGGACACTCTCATAAATCTGACAATCCAGATAGACCGGCGGCTCAGAGAACGTCGGGCAGAAAGGGCTTCCAGAACATCTGGCGCCCCACGTCCCACATGGATGATGTCCCGTGTACCCAGTTACCCAGCTCCGGTTCCGTCCAACTCGGTACCATCTGATCAGCCAGAGCCAATGCAGATTGGCCCTCTCTGCCCGTCGCTCATGCCAGAGGAGAGACAGCGACGCTGCGCCCTTAATCTGTGTCTGTATTGTCGGGAATCCGAACACATGGTGAGGTCCTGCCCCGCCAAATACGGTAAGTGGCACTGCAAGAGCAATGAGGATGAAATGCCTATCACCAGTAATGTCTCTCACTTAACTCTTTTGATCTCATTGCAGCTGCCCAGAGCAAACATCCAGATACCGCCATTATTGATTCAGTAGCATGTAGATGCTTTGTGGACCAAGATTTTGCAGCACTACACCAGATGCCTCTGCGTCCCAAGACGCACAAAATGACCATCCACTTAGCTGATGAGACTGCCATTAAATCTGGCCAGGTGACTCACAAGACTCTTCCTATCCCGGCCTCCACAGTTGGCGGCCACCAAGAGTTACTGGTCCTTGATGCCATCGCATCCCCGCTGTTCCCTATAATCTTGGGTCCTTCGTGGCTTATCCATCAATTGGACTACTGGGCACATTCAGTTCCCTTCGGCATACTGCACCCAGCACTGTCGACTTCCGTCCCAGGACGTCGGCCCAACACTCCTAAGTTTAGACTCTGAACCTGATCTGGAAAGCCACCAAGCAGTCCCTTTAGCCTATCTTGATTATCTGGATGTATCCAGCAAAAAGGGAGTGGATCAATTACCTCCACATCGGTGGAGGTCCCCTTTGGCTGTATCTATCCCTTGTCTGAACTCGAGCTATCTCAGAGCTTACCTGGACGAAAAGCTAGCAAAGGGATTTATCAGGCCCTCGACGTCCCCTGCCGGGGCCGGCATATTCTTCGTTGAGAAGAAAGACCATACGCTTCGCCCCTGTATCAACTACTGGAACTTAAACAAAATTTCAGTCAAGAACCGCTATCCGCTTGTGCTAGTTCCAGAGCTCTTCCAGAGACTAGGGTTAGCCACTGTGTTTACTAAGCTGGACCTCCGAGGAGCCTATAATCTAATCCACATCCGAGAGGGTGACGAGTGGAAAGCAGCTTTCCGAACCTCGTTATGAGTACCTCGTTATGCCCTTCGGACTCTGCAAAGCCCCGGCCACATTTCAACACCTGGTCAATGATGTCTTCCGAGTCTACCTGGATCTCTTTATCATAATTTATCTCAACGACATCCTGATCTTTTCCTCATCTCTGCAAGAGCACCGCAAACATGTCTGCCGTATGCTGAGCCGTTTGTGGCAACACATACTTTATGCTAAGGCAGAGAAATGCGCTTTTGAGCATTCTAGTATTCCCTTCCTCGGGCTGATTCTCTCTGTCACAGGCATCACCATGGACCCGCAAAAAGTCTCAGCGATCCTGGAATGGGCAGTGCCAGTGGATAAAAAAGGGTCCAATGCTTCGTGGGATTCTCTAATTTTTATCAAAGATTCACCAGGGGGTTTTCTGCTATTATCGCCCCCATTACCCAGCTGACAAAGCAAGGCCAGCGATTCTGCTGGATACCTGAGGCTCAAAAGGCCTTTCAGGCTCTAAAAGAATGTTTCACTTCCGCACCTATCCTCATACACCCGGATGCCACCCTGCCCTACATTCTGGAGTAGACGCCTCCGAGACTGCTGTTGGAGCTGTGCTCTCCCAGAGACAAGGGGCAAAGGCGCTGCTCCACCCCGTTGCTTTCTTCTCCCGCAAGCTTTCGGCCCCAGAGAAGAACTATGATGTAGGGGACAAGGAGCTGCTCGCCATTAAGTTGGCACTTGAGGAGTGGCGCTATCTGCTCGAAGGAGCCCAGCATTTCATCCTGATCTATACAGATCATAAAAACCTGGAATAATCTCAGGACAGCCAAGAAACTTAAGCCCTGTCAGACCCACTGGGTCCTCTTTTTCTCCTGGTTTCAATTTCATCTTAGGTACAGGCCAGAGTCGAAGAGGGTCAAGCCTGACGAATTTTCTCTGAACCCAGAACATCTGCCTCTCCGGACACTATTCTCCAGTCTAGAAACTTCCTGTTATCCCAAGATGACCTGCTCTCACAGATTCTGAGAAGTTCGGCTGGCTCTTCTGGATTGTCTAATCAGAGACTAACTTGGAAGGATGGTCTATGGTGGCACAATAACCAAGTCTTCGTGCCAAGAGAACAGCACCCTGCTGTTCTAAAACTGTGTCACGATCGCAAGCTTGCCGGACACTTTGGCACCCAGAAAACCACCAAACTTGTGCTCCGCTCGTTTTGGTGGCCTTTAGTCAGTGAGGACTGCCGGGCATACGACAGTTCTTGTTCTGTCTGTGCCGGGAATCAGGTGCGCAAGAGTGGTTGTTCCCTGCACAAGCCAAACTCCACCATCAGGTGCGTGACACATTGTGTTCAACCGAGCCCTGATGAAAGGGGCGTTTTTGGACCTCTGAAATGCATTGGTTACTTTTTTGGTTGTTCTCCTGACATTTATTTAATATAATTGTATCTGGATCTCTTAGCAGTGGTGTGGCACTTCAGTTTCCATTTTAAAAAAATAGTCAATATATTGACCTCTTCTTTAAGCAGCATGTAATCACATTGCCTTTGTATGTTTGAAATACTTCACAATTACTTCAGATCTTATGTGATATAATTGTCCCTCCTAAGACTATTTTAGTCTGTTTGGATGTGGAGTCCATTTATTTTCTCGACTATTATGTAGCCATGTGCTCCCTTAAGAGTGGCTAATAGTTGTGGTTCACCTGCCGATGCCCTCAATCACACGAATTCCACACATCCAAAATCACTGAACAAACCGGTACTTTATTTTTGTTGTTTTATTTAGGGGTCTGAATGTGGATAGGAATCAGGGATGACTGTGGGATGCCCAGTAATAGAACATAGGACCTACTATATACACCTCCTGTAAATACACTTCTTCTCCTCCAGCACACTACTTGCTGGCCGTTATACTTCTCCTGTACTCCTGGTTCGAAGGGAAATTTATCAGACCTCCATGACACTTCCTCTTCACCACAACTAGCATATGGTGAGGCCTGCTGAAGCTGCGGGCAAGGCCTCAGAACCACCCTTTGTGGGTAAGAGTTGCAGGTTTCCATCACTGAACACCCACTTTTGTGTAGTAAAATACATTGGTGCTAGCCAGGCCTTTCGATGAACTACAACTCCCAGCCCATCAATCTTCCAGACCCATCCAGTCTGTCCTGTGGTCTAATGGCTCTCCTTCCCCTTGGTTGGCTCCTACCGGCCTCCACAGACTGCTCTCTCTCCTCCCAGACTGTCCCAGCCTTCTCATCCAATTCCCAGGGGGCTGCCACTCACCAACTATATGGTGGATTCTTTAAAGAGTCTCCTTCCATGTAGACCTCAGCAACTCTCCTGCTTCTCCTGTGCCACTCCAGGAACCGATTCCCACTCCTGGCTGCACCCAAGCCCCAGGCCTCAAGGTCACCCCCCCAGACTGGGCCTGATCCACAGCTCCTGACTACATCCTCACTCTTCCACCCTAACTCTCCTAACACCTGCTGGCAGATTGCTGTATTTAAGAAGGCCTGCCTCCTGCTAATCCAGCCTGTGGATTGGTCAGGGCTCCTTGTCATACATCAAGTGACACCTCCTCCTCCATTCCCCTTTCCAGAATTTTCCAAACTCAAGGGGGAGGAATGTCCAAGGGGTGTTCCTTCCCTCTATCTCCAGCCCCTCCCTGAGCCACTCCCCTAGCCCAGATCAAAACATTTAGGCCTGCACTTACAGTCAGGTCTGACTAGATTTTTCCTTTCCCATCAAAAATCTACAAAAGTAAAGCACCTACACTATGGGGGTGCTACAATTATATCCATATTTTTTAACCACTTCAGCCCTGGAAGGATTTACCCCCTTCATGACCAGAGCACTTTTTGCGATTCAGCACTGCGTCGCTTTCACCGACAATTGCGCGGTAGTGCGCGGTTGTACCCAAATTAAATTGACGTCCTTTTTCTCCCATGAATAGAGATTTCTTTTGGTGGTATTTGATCACCTCTGCGGTTTTTATTTTTGCGCTATGAACAATTTTTCATGTATGCATTTACTTTTTGGATTTGGATTTTTTTTTTTTTTCTGGTTCAAAAAATTTTTATTGAAGAAACAATAACAGTACATATAATACTTCATGAGACCAAGAACAGACCATATTCACACTTGGGAAATATAGACAGGCTGGTTGAGGTGTCGGATTCTAGTTTGTCACTAGACAGACAGGTAAAGTAAGGGAAGGGTGGGAGGCTGCGGCAGAGTGGTCTGTTAGGTAGGAAGGGTTCCCAAGAGCAAGAGTTCCTGACCTTTGAGGCCGGAGAGAGACGGGGTGAAGGTGGCAGGGTTGGGGAGGACCGGTCGCGAGAACTTAAGAGGCCTACATGAAGAATTGTAGAGGGTATGTGCGGCTGTAAGAAGGGTGTTCAGGGCTGGTAGCGAGAGATGTCAAAGCCCGGGGGGGCAAAATGGGTCAACCATGGGGTCCATATGCGGTCATGTTTGGGGAGCCTGTCAGTGGCTATGGCTTCGATCCTGGCGTCGATCATGGCTTTCGTGACTCTATTTTTAGTTTCGGCAACGGGGAGTTGCGGGGATTTCCATGCATGCGCAATGGTTTGTTTTGCTGCTGTGGTGACCTGCAGGAGAAGCTTGCATTGTGATTTGAAAAGTTCTGGGGGCTTAAGGTTCAGGAGAGCCGTTTTAGGGTCAAGGGCTACGGGGGTGCCCAGGAGTTTAGTGAGAATTTCAAATATTTGAGCCCAGAATCTTTGTGCAATCGAACAATCCCACTGGATTTGGATTTTTTTTGTATGTCTTAGAGCAGGGTTTCTCAACCAGGGTTCTGTGGAACCCTAGGGTTCCTCCAGAGGTTGCTAGGGTTTCCTTAAGCAATAGTCAATTCTGCCTCTCAGATAAGTTTCCAATGACCCCATTGATCTTTTTAGCTATCTTTAGGGTCCTTTCACACGAGTAGATCATTCAGGTCCGCCTGTCAGTTTTTCAGGCGGACCTAAATGGACGCTCCATTGTCCTCTATGGAGCGACGGATGTCAGCTCCGATCCGCCAAAAACTAAACAGATGGAAACCCTATTTTCCATGCGTCTGGCGGATCGGATGAACACAGACAGATGGTCCATGTTCATTCGATCCCCCATAGAGGAGAATGGAGCTGTGACAGGTCAGTCTCTGCACTCCGTCCTGTCATCCGCCGGCTCAGCGGGGATAAACGGATGGATCCCCGCTGAGCAGCAGAGCCCGTCAAAACTTTGCTCGTGTGAAAGAGCCCTTAAGGGGGTAATTCTTCCCAATGGCCACAAATGTAAGGAGCATTCTTTCCATTGACCATCACACTGATGTAGCATGAGTTGTAGATTTTTCATTTTTAGCAGGGGTTCCCCAAGACCGGAGAACTATTTCAAGGGTTCCTCTGTGTTGAAAAGGTTGAGAAAGGCTGTCTTAGAGGGTCACCTAAAGTTCTCTACATATTGTTGTACTTATTATTTATTTTGGAGTCAAGGTATTACCCTTTTTTCTGCAAACATTTTATTATTTTTTCAAAAAATGTTCTTTACAAAAACAAACAATTGTTAGACAATAAAAAGAGGGAGTACAGTATCAATAATACAATTATACCTCAAATTATACAGGATTGTTTCCTAACTCCACCTCTTTATAACCCATCCCCAAACACATTCAATCCACAAAGCTCCAATATACTTAATTTACTATTAATTTAATCTCACCAAATAAACTCTCTCTTAAAGTATAAAAAAATTTTCATAAATAGACAGCAATTCAGAATCTAAGATATAAAGTAACATTTGTAAAAAATATATGAACACCAAACACATTATAGGTCTACAACTTGTATAAATCCATTTAGGTTTAAATTAGAGATTTCTCCATGTATAGAGCCCAGCATGGATTAAATTTCTTCAAATTTTGCTACCCTCCTCAATCTGTTTTAATTGATACATTTTGTAAATAAAGGTCATTTTTTACATATCTCTGTACTATTTCCAAGGTTGGGGGTAATGGTTTAAGCCATTCTCTAAGCATGCACCTTCTTGCTTTTATTAATCAAATATTGATTAATGAATTTTGTATAACATTTTTCTAACTGTTCCATTGGCATACTCTCCCAACAGCTAAACAATACTAGCATTGGGTCTTCCGGTATACTATAGCCACAGATCTTAGATGCATAAACCGCTACTTTTCTTTTCTCCACATTTTTGATATCTATAGTTGAGCCCTGTCTGTGGGTCATAACCCAAAATCTGTAGATATGCTTGATGTATTATCTTATATTGTGTCTCATGCCGTTCTTCATTCATTATAATTTTACAGACCATTTGGTATCCCTGGAGTATTTTAAATACTATGGTATTCTATCCACCTGAAAATACCAGGACCATTTTCAAATATTCAGTTAACCTAAATCAAAAGCTTATGCCTTGTTAGAAATTGATAAATAGCACATATAGATAACTCTGCATTTCCTCCTAAAGTGTCTAAAAAAGGAGTAAACATATCCTGAAGAGGATGCAATGTATCCTGTAACAGGACACTTGCATAAAAAAAGAAAAACAGATTGGGGAAATATGGTATTTCTAAAAAGTTTGTGGCTTCCTTGTATTAATATCAAATAGTTGATATACAGTAGATGTGTCAGCCCTAATTTGCACATCTGTGAAAATCCATATATTGTTTCCCTGTAGGGAATGCTGGATTGCCTCTAATAGGAAGGTATTTTATACCATACAGAGATTTTTGAGGATATTTTCCCACTTCTCTCCACGCCACTACTGCACCTCTTAGCAAGACATTGCGGTGATTCCATATAGGCAATTTTGAAGGTGGACAATGCAAAAGGGCCATTAAATCACAAGGTGCTGCCATATTTGATTACAACTCACAGTTTGAAAACCCGGATTTACCCACGATCCAATCTATAGCATGTCTTAACAGACAAGATCATTTGTATTGTTATATATTGGGTAAGGCCATTCCCCCTCTTTCTTAGGCAGATTAAGTTTTTTAAACCCAATCCAAGGTTTCTTACCCTGACAAATAAATTGACAGAATGCTGAATTCAACCCATTCACATTTTTGTGTCTTATAAGAAGAGGAAGCACCTGCATTGCATATGGTATTTTAGCAAAACTTGAAATCTTTAGTAGCCTCCTAAACGGTTATCCCAAGTGTGGCTCGGGGTTAATTTTCATTACCAAAAGTGGTAACCCTGAGCCACACTCGGGATCGCATCACAGGATCCAGGCAAATTACTTACCTTGTTCCTAGGATCCTGCGATGTCCCCCCGCTGTGTCCTCCAGCGGAATCTTTTGCCCGATGCCTCTGGGTTCCGGGCTCCGTTCCCTGCGAGCGTCCCGTGGCATGGTGCGGAGCCCGGCGGCAAATTCAAAAAGTGCAAAACACACATAACACATACAGTACACTGTAATCTGTAAGATTGCATTACTGTATCAAATCATTTCACGTCCCTTTTGTCCCTAGTGCTTTGTCCTGTACCCTGCATGTACTTTTATATTATATATATCATTCTTTCTGCCTGGAAACTTGAGAATGTCCATGGCATCCAAAAAGCGTCCCTTTACGTCAAAAGTGTTTTTTTGACCAGCTAGAAAACACCGATAGTAAATAAGAATCATTTGCAGGATTGAGTGATACTGATTCGTGGGGAAGTTCTTCATCAGACACTGAAAGTGACGACAGCGACAATTCTGCAACTGAGCAAATTTCAGTGTTTTGATTTGATTACATTATTGAATAAATTGTATTATTATTATATTATTATATTAATATGTGTTATTAATTATATTATAATGTATGATTTCATGTTTCAAATTTTATCATACCCAGGATGTCTACTAGATTGTTGTTTGGACAGATTTAAGTGTGTTATTCCTAAGAATTACAGGCCTACAATATAGGACGTCAAATTTCTATGCGGAAAAAATGTACCGCTTTGAGACGCAAAAATCTGACATAATCATACTGCTAGGGAGGTTAAGTGTATATGGTCAAATAGAGTTATAGGTAATGATACCCAATCTATCAATTCTCTACATATTTTTTGAATAATTAATGGAAAATTTAACATATATAAGAATGTAAGAGCCTTAAAAACCCACCCTAAAAACGGGTGGAATATGCAACATGTTCCAAAGGTGAACTTTTCCTTGAAGTATTACTACCAAGCACTGCTGTTATGCCCCTCCCAAGAGGGATTCACTTATATGTAAACAGTAGGATGAAAATTTTTATCATATAGGATCTAAAATCTTTTTTTTATCATCCAGACGTTCTAGATGGCGTTAAATACATCATTAAGTAAAAAGGAGCGTTAGACTTTTCTCATTTGCTCCCTTTTGGTCTGTTAAATACACCAATATACGTGTTTAGTTATATTTGATCAATGAGTGAAGAACATTACCCGTAAATCCAATAAGCTTGTAACTTCCTACACTGAGCTGACAAGACAGTGCTTGCTTGAAATCCCAAGGAGTCTAGTCAGCCTTGCCCAGCTCTACATTGTAAACTAAACATATAGAGTCAAAAGGAGGTGTTCTGTGGTCCTAACACAATTCCTGCCCTAGGGTGACAATGCTGCTACGCCATAGTGTACAGTAAGGTGAGCAAGTATTATTAACCTAAGAGAGAAAATGCATTACTGGAATAATTACCAGGTGAAGAAAACCTGAAAAAAAGAAAAATAATGCAGCCAACACATCTAAGGTCTGGTAAGGTGCAATACTGTATATTACATTTTTTGTTCTTGGGTTTAGATACACTTTAACCCCTTCCTTACCCGGCACTTAAACCCCCCTCCTGCCCAGACCAATTTTTGGCTTTCAGCGCTGTCGCATTTTGAATGACAATTGCGCGGTCGTGCGACGTTGTACCCAAATAAAATTTGCGTCCTTTTTTTCCCATAAATAGAGCTTTCTTTTGGTGGTATTTGATCCCCTCTGCGTCATTTCTGATCGCCGCTATAAACAAAAAATGAGCGACAATTTTGCAAAAAAGAACAATATTTTTTACTTTTTGCTAAAGTACAAATCCATTAAAAAAATTATTCATCAGTTTTGGCCGATATATATTCTTCTACATATTTTTGGTAAAAAAAAAAACCGCAATCGGCGTATATTGATTGGTTTGCGCAAAAGTTATCGTGTCTACAAACTGGGAATTGATTTATGGCGTTTTTATTATTATTATTTTTTTTACTAGTAATGGCGGCGATCTGCGATTTTTATCGGGACTGCGATATTGGGGCGGACATGTCGGACATTTTTTACACTTTTTTGGGACCAATGACATTTATACAGAGATCAGAAATTTAAATGTCCACTGATTACTGTGTAAATGTCATTGGCAGTGAAGGGGTTAACCTGCAGGGGGCAGTGAAGGGGTTAAATATGTTCCCTGGGTGTGTTCTAACTGTGGGGGGGCAGGGCTGGCAGGGACATAACAGATCTAACTGATCCCAGTGACAGGGATCAGTAGATCTGCTTGTCCCCTGTCACAGAACGGGGAACCGCCGTGTTTACAACGGCGGTTCCCCGTTCTGAGGCTCCTAAAGGTGATCGGCGGGTCTCGGGCGGACATGGAGTCCGCCCGACCCACGGGCACGCTCGCGCAGCGTGTGGCGCACACGCGCGCCGCCGCTGCTGCCAGGGGGCGCGCCTGGAGCGTGCGCAGTGGAGGACATCCATGGACGTCCTCCGGGCATTTCAGGTCCGCGCTGGAGCCGTACTTCGGCTATAGCGCGGACCTGGAGTGGTTAAAGTATACGCCTGTATTATCATTTTTCAAACAGAGAAAGGCAAATATAAAATACAGTAATAGTAATAACTCTGTAATAGGAAATAGTTTTTGGATTAAACACACACAAAAAATTGCCTCATTTACTTGGGATGGAAGACTATTGAAGCTATTACTATAAGGACTATGGTACAGGGCATTTAAGGTGCACATGAGTTGTGTTTAGCATGTGTTTGCTGTGCACTTGTCAAACATTCATATTGTTGTACGTGAAGGAATAAAAGCAAAGCACAAGCTGATCTCAAACTGACTCTAAAGTAAACCTGTCATTAAAGAAACATGGAGGTTAAAAATGCTTTTTGTTTGGCTGCTATTCTTACATAGTCACAAAGTTAGTCCGGTTGAAAAAAGACACAAGTCCATCTAGTACAACCCAAAAAACAAACAAACAGAAAAATGATATATAATCATACAATCACTTATACAATCCTTCACCCACAGTTGATCCAGAGGAAGGCAAAAAAACCCAGCAAAGCATGATCCAGTTTGCTATAGCGGGGGAAAAAATTCCTTTCTGATCCCCTGAGAGGCAAACAGGCTCACCCTGGATCAACTTTGATTCTGATCCACTGGTTGCCGTTTTTGTGAGTCATTGACTTGGAACAAAAATGCAAATATAGAAACGTGTTCTGGATTAGTGACTTTCAACTTTTAGAGTGGTATTTAGCTTTTTAAAGCTTTTTTTTTTTTTAACGGTGCCTCAGGTGGTTGATGCCATAATTTGATGGTATGCACCACATATTAGCAAATTATGACAGACTTACATGTGAAACCAAGCCCTCCAATTATGAGCTGCCATTGCTCCTGACACTTCCTTCTTTGTCCAGACTTCCTTTTCGGGTTTGTGATCTCAGGCCACTATTTTTTTGCTTTACTATGCTGTGAATGCAGAGTGAACTTCATGTGCAAGAGTGACAACATCTGCTATTGCCGACATGAATATCCTTAACATGGCACCAATTTCAAATGTTTCAAGGGTATTTGCAATTCATACTAAATTTGCAATCTTTAATATAGGACAAAGTTCCAAAGTTGGGTTTAATACTGCTTCAAGTAATAGGGTCATCTTAACCAGCTAACTAGCCTTTTGATAACGAGAGCTGAGCCCATATTCCCTAAACCTTACATCTCCTACTAGTACTATTAATAAAAATAATAATAATGATAATGACATTATGGGCTATATAATGAGTTCAAAAAAGGAGAGAAACCCACAGCACAAACACACCATAGTAAGTTATAAAAAGATAAAATGTACTAAATTATAAAATTGCACTCACAAAAGATGACATATGACAGACAGGTAAAGAAAGCTGTGAAGGTATACCAGAGCCAACAGCATTGGCCAAAAGCATGGGGTAAACATAAAGGCAGGTGCCAATCTCACTGTCTGATTTCCTCAATGGCGCACTGGACCTGAAGGAGGACTCAAGAAAATACCCCATCTGACATTAAACTCCGAACATGTGCAATAGGGAACATGCTTTGAGGAATGTGCACCTCTTCATCATCCAAACTACGTTGGGCCACCCACTAGCCTTAAATATCTCCACAGAACAGCAAGCCAGAGACTGTAACCCCCAGAAAGTGAAGCAAGTTACAGCAACACAGGCACAACCCGCTGGAGGGAGCCTCAACCTCTGTGTAGACAGAGGTCAAGATTGGAAAATCACTTAAATATGAATCTCAAAATAAATAAAAATAAATAGAGATAAAAATTATTCAAATTAATTGATGGTAAATATAAAATGCATAATAATGATAATTTAATAATGATGAAATAAAACAACTTTCAGAGAATGGGATTGTCTATAGCCAGGATAAACCCTGTGGATTTAACTTACCAAAACCGGTGTCAGGGCTCTAAACTCAAAGGAAACCCTTAGAAATTACTATGGGTGGTGGCAGGCATTTACGCACATTTCCAAATGATGACATAATTGCCTATGCTGCGCAAGAATTCACTTGTATACATGGCAAAGGAAACCATGAACCAAAGAGATAAGTAACCGCACATGCTATGCACCTTATTTTAATAACTGGATGGTCACACCAGAGGATATGGTTGAAAAAATGAGGACATAAATACCAATAAAAAGGAACCTAAACTTACCAATTTGTTAATCAGAGTGTACATGAGTTAAAAGAAGCACGTTAGGGCATAAAAACACTTATTATACGGTCTGTCAAATGATAACAAAGGTCCTAAAGCCTCTGGGGCCCAGTCCTTGGTGTTTACCGTTAACTTTGGGGTAGATTCTTCATATCTAGTGAAATATTTTTCCAAAGCTTAGCTGCACTGCTATAACCCTTCTGTTGGAATTTTGCTCATTCTTATAATTTAAAGTGGGGGTTACTGAGGTTGAACACTGTGGTGCTTGAGGGCACCTCATGGATCCTTATCCTTTCTATTCTTTAATGAATGAGTTTAGCCTAGACAAACCAAAATAAGACACATTTTTTTAAAAATGGATACAAGCTCTGCTTTTATGAGATTTTTTTTCCTTATTTTTACTGTTTAATATGAGTGTATATAATTTGTGTATATATTTTGTTGTGCCCATGGCTAAATATGGCTTTCATTTTTATTTCTTTATTATTAGTACATTTCATATTGTATGTGAATCATACACATAAATTACCATAATCAAAATACATAAATCAAAAATACAAAAAATATTTTCACATAAATTCTCAGTCCTAATCATAAATTATATATACGTGTAGTCCAAAAGTCCACTAGGGTAAATCTGTAACTCAAATCAAATGGTGTGCAGTGTGCCAAAAGCAATTGTGCAAATCCTCTACCCAGTGCCAGCCCAAATGCTCACCTCCTCTATAGACTTCTATATATTATAGGTCTAACAGCACATTATTGAGGTTCCAGGCAATGTTCTATCTTCCTATGCAGGCATCATGTACATCAGCACATCCAGGGTTTTTGTTTATTTTATATATTTAGAGTGTGAAATACTTTATTGTGCTGGCAGCTTGAGTTTAGTTGTTTTTGATGTTCACTTTTAAGTGGTGTGCACAGGCAGTTTTTATTCATATAATATAACATTTTGCATATGAATATTTCATATTTATGATAAACAGCCAACATGTGGAGCTACAAAGCGCAAAGCCACCCTAGTGTAACCTGGCTTTAATATGGTAAAGTTAAAAACACTACAATGGTCAAACTCACATTGTGTGAAGATAGATACAGCATAAGGATTCCACTGTGGCCACACTCCTAAAAAAAACACCTCAAGATCCCGACAGGGGAAGGGGGAGCCATGGACATTGAACCTGGCTGCCCAGATCCTGGCAGCACATCCGGGACTATCCACCACCACGCTCGACGTGCAAATCCTACTGCGCATGCACCCGGCCCAGCCGGCGCTGCTGTCCTGAGAAACCTGAGGAAGGAGGCCAGGCCTCCAAAACACATTGTCATGGAAACTGTGTGATGTCCTCACTCTCTTCCCCCCACTGTTTTCTGCTTGTGTGGGTTTGTGTGTCCTCGGAGAGCAGTGCTGGCTGGATCGGCTGGACCGGGTGCATGCGCAGTAGGATTTGCATGTCGAGCGTGGTGATTGTCCCGGATGTGTTGCCAGGATCCGGGCAACCAGGTTCAACGTCCACAGCTTCCCCATCCCTGTTAGGATCTTGAGGTGGTTTTAGGAGTGCGGCCACAGTGGAATCCTTATGCTGTATCTATCTTCACACAATGTGAGTTTGACCATTGTAGTGTTTTTAATTTTACCATATTAAAGCTGAGTTACACGAGGGCGGCTTTGCGCTCTCTTCTTTTGTGTTTTGTCTAGATGTGTTCCTGCCACCCAGAGGATCCATGGAGAGCAGAAGCACCCTTTGACATGTCTAATTATCACCAATAGCCAGCGGGAGGGCTATACTAAACTGTTGATCAGCGCACCTGCTAGTTTTTTCTATTGTGTGTATTTTATGTGGAGCTACAGGCACATTTTCATATGTTTACAGCACAAACCTTGACTGCTTTGTGGAAAAAAAGCATGTTATGGGTGTATCATGTATTGAATGCTCATTTGTAAAATCAAAATTTATATTCGTAGTAAAATCACTCCATAAACATGTGAAAGTAGGTTAATTGCCCTTTAAACAATGAACATGGTTCCTCGGCACTTTTAGATTTGTAAATTGTAAAGAAGGAAAAATTAAGAGGAATATCAATAAATTCCAGAAACTGAAAGCTAATACATTCTGTTGGGCTCTGTCTGTTATTTACCATGAAAGCTACAGTATATACAAGTTACAATTTCATCCTTAGTTCTGTGTGCCACATGAGTATTGCAAATGTAAAAAAAAGAAAAGTATTTCTTAAATGATTTCTTTTATCGTGAATCCTCTGATCTAACTCGTTTTAACTAACCATGCGATATCTGTACACTGTTTGTTCTTTTGGCATGCCTAAAGTATGCCAACTTATCTCTAGATCTGCTGAGTGAAAGGAAAAATTAATTATTGCAGCTGTAATGTATTCAGACATGAGATAAGGAAAACGTCAGATGTCTTACTATATAGTTCTTCATAACAATGAACAGCTGAAGAAAAAGAAGTTGCAAAGTTTGAACGGAATATGTAGCCACTGTGTTATACCCTATGTACCCAGACATCAATCAAAGCTTTTAGCCCACATTTCTCATTCTCCGAGGACTCTGATGCCTGGTGTGGAAAGTGAATTGCTGCATCTTGCCATTAAAAATAAGCCAAACCTAGGGTTTTCCACAATGTACAAATATCTCAAGGCATTGGTAAACAAAAACATCTCACTATTAATAAAGGGGTTAAAATTAGTTTTTTTCTTTTAAAGCTGATCTAAAGTGAAATTTAAACTACTGATCATCTTCCTCTTCCCCATCCCCCTGCCTCTATCACATTTGAAGATTTTTTTTATGGGGAGAGGGAGCAGGTACTTTTTCTTGACACACCCGCTCCCACTTCCTCAATTTTTGCTTAGGCAAAAATGACATCCACTTGGGCCACCCCTCCTTCCCACAACCTTCTGGAACATATCATATGTCCCGGAGGCTGTAGGACCAGTCCAACAGTGCTACCGTGGCCCATTCATGAGCAGTGGGGAACCGACTGTGAGACATCAGAAAGTCACAGCTGGCTCCAAAATCCAAGATAGCAGTACAGAAGAGCAGAACATAAAAAAAAATGCGGGAAGACAGCGTGGAGCTCCATGGGTTGGCAAGTGTTTGTTTCTTAAAGCTCAGCATATACAATATTTGTAGCTGCTACTTTGATTTTTTTTTTAAACCAGAGTGATGTTTTTCTTAAACTGTGTAGCCTCCTTTTTGGGGGCAATATAAGAAATGGCCCTCCTCATGCCTGTAGATAAATAAGAGAACCAGAACCTTTGCTAAGTGGAAGAACAGGTTTGGTAATAAAGTTGCCAATGCCTCCACCCAGGACAGTGCCTCTGTGAGAGGAGAGGATTCCTGTCCTTGAAAATGCATTAATTAATAATTGGGTGAAGAGAAACTACAGATGCACACTATTATGGGAATAATACAAGCTATATATAATAAAATACCAATAAAAGTACATAATCCAATGTACAAACAAGTAATATTAGCAAAGGGGCCAACAGGAGTCCTGATGGAATTATACCCAGGTATATATAGTTATTAATAAAGATACCTTCAGATGAATGTTGCAGGGACCCCTGAGGATGATCACATGCTGGTAACCTATGCTGATTACTGAGCCCAGAGCTTACACTAGCTATAGAATCCCAGACCAGAAGGGGCAGGTTTAAGTAGAATAAGGTCCCTTTCACACGGGTAGCTGTTCTGCCATTGCTAAATGCAAGTCAGATACCAGAGGCTAAAAGCACAACGATTACTTGCATTTGTACATTCCGATTAGCCACGGATACATGCTGCTACATTTAGCTGCAGTGGAAACATTGTTAACATTCTTGACATTTCTGAAGTGCTTCCTATTGATTTTCTATGCTTGTTGCCGTTGCTATCCGTAGCTGACACAGTTTACCTGCAGATTCGTGCAGATACATGCGGTTAGCTGCATAACATTGTTCCTGGACGCATTCCAATCCATTTTTTCTAATCATTCTAAATCGTCTGTAACAAAACCGTTGCTAAATGCAGAGTGTGAAAGGGGCCATAGGAAAGCATTGTCGCAGTATAGCTGCGGTAGATAACTTCATCTATCCGCAGCTAAAAGTAGGATTCTATCCGTCCGTGTGAAAGGGGCCTAATAGGAGCTGCG
The DNA here is from genome assembly GCA_018402905.1 of Glandirana rugosa. NCBI lineage: Eukaryota > Metazoa > Chordata > Amphibia > Anura > Ranidae > Glandirana > Glandirana rugosa. The sequence goes on along the minus strand of BLSH010214667.1, from coordinate 284,395 downwards.
TATAAACCCTATTGTAATAATCAGGTTAATCCATTAACATACAGCTGTCTGGTATAGTGCCTGTGAGACATATTTTACATATACAGTATCTCACAAAAGTGAGTACACCCCTCATATTTTTGTAACTATTTTATTATATCTTTTCATGTGACAACACTGAAGAAATTAGACTTTGCTAGAATGTAAAGTAGTGAGTGTACAGCTTGTATAACAGTGTAAATTTGCTTTCCCCTCAAAATAACTCAACACAAAGCCATATTAATGTCTAAACCACTGGCAACAAAAATGAGTACACCCCTAAGTAAAAACGTACAAATTGGGCCCAATTAGCCATTTTCCTTTCCCCGTGTCATTTGACTCTTTAGTGTTACAAGGTCTCAGGTGTGAATGGGGAACAGGTGTGTTAAATTTGGTTTTATCGCTCTCACTCTCTCATACTGGTCACTGGAGGTTCAACATGGCACCTCATGTGCCATGTAACAAAATAATTGTTACTCTACAGAAAGATGGCCTAGGCTATAAGAAGATTGCCAAGACCCTGAAACTGAGCTGCAGCACAGTAGCCAAGAGCATACAACGGTTTAACAGGACAGGTTCCACTCAGAACAGGCCTTGCCATAGTCGAACAAAGTTGAGTGCACGTGTTCAGTGTCATAGCCAGAGGTTGCCGTTGGGAAATAGATGTATGAGTGCTGCCAGCATTGCTGCAGAGGTTGAAGAGGTGGGGGGCCCAGAAGGAAACCTCTTCTAAAGATGATGCACAAGAAACCTGCAAACCATTTGCTGAAGACAAGCAGACTAAGGACATGCATTACTGGAACCATGTTATGTGGTCTGATGAGACCAAGATAAACTTATTTAGTTCAGATGGTGTCAAGCGTATGTGGCAGCAACCAGGTGAGGAGTACAAAGACAAGTGTGTCTTGCCTACAGTCAAGCATGTTGGTGGGAGTGTTATGGTCTGGGGCTGCATGAGTGCTGCTGGCACTGGGGAGCTACAGTTCATTGAGGGAACCATGAATGCCAACATGTACTGTGACATAATGAAGCAGAGCATGATCCCCTTCCTTCAGAGACTGGGCCGCAGGGCAGTATTCCAAAAAGATAACGACCCCAAACATACCTCCAAGACAACCACTGTCTTGCTAAAGAAGCTGAGAGTAAAGGTTATGGACTGGTCAAGCATGTCTCCAGACCTAAACCCTATTGAGCATCTGTGGGGATCCTCAAACGGAAGGTTGAGGAGCGCAAGGTCTTTCATCCACCAGCTCTGTGATGTCATCATGGAGGAGTGGAGGAGGAATCCAGTAGCAACCTGTGAAACTCTGGTGAACTCCATGCCCAAGAGGATTAAGGCAGTGCTGGAAAATAATGATGGCCACACAAAATATTGACACTTTGGGCCCAATTTAGACATTTTCACTTAGGGGTGTACTCACTTTTTTTGCCAGGGGTTTAGGCATTAATGGCTGTGTGTTGAGTTATTGTGAAGGGACAGAAAATGTACACTGTTATACAAGCTGTACACTCACTGTTTTACATTGTCGCAAAGTGTAATTTCTTCAGTGTTGCCACATGAAAAGATATAATAAAATATTTACAAAAATGTGAGGGGTGTACTCACTTTTGTGAGATACTGTATATATATTAATATATATATATATATCTATCTCTATATATATATATATATATATTCCCAGAAGCTATGGACAACAATATTAACCACTTAAGGACCGAGCCTCTTTCTGAGATTTGGTGTTTACAAGTTGAAATCATTTTTTTTTGCTAGAAAATTACTTAGAACCCCCAAACTTTATATATATTTTTTTTCAAACACCCTAGAGAATAAAATGGCGGTCATTGCAATACTTTATGTCACACCGTATTTGCGCAGTGGTGTTACAAGAGAAATTTTTTGGGAAAAAATCACTTTTTTGAATTAAAAAATAAAACAACAGTAAAGTTAACCCAATTTTTTTTATATTATGAAAGATAATGTTATGCCGAGTAAATTGATAACCAACATGTCATGCTTCAAAATTGCGCCCGCTCGTGGAATGGCGACAAACTTTGGCACACAAAAGTCTCCATTGGCGACGTTTGAAAATTTCTAAAGGTTGCCAGTTTAGAGTTACAGAGGAGGTGCTAGAATTATTGCTCTCACTCTAACAATTGCGGTGATACCTCACATGTATGGTTTGAACACTGTTTTCATATTCGGGCAGGACTTATGTATGCGTTCTCTTCTGCGCGCAAGCTTGGTAGGACGGGGGAGCTTTACATTTTTTTTTCTTATTTATTTTACTTTTTATCTTTTATTTTTACACTGTCCTTTTGAAAAAAAATGTGGGTCACTTTTATTCCTATTACAAGGAATGTAAACATTCCTTGTAATAGAAAAGAGCATGACAGGACCACTTAAATGTGAGATCTGGGCTCAAAAAGACCCCAGATCTCATATTTACACTAAATGCAATAAAAAAAATAAAATAAAAAATGAACGTCATTTGAAAGAAAAAAAAATCCCGTTTAAGAGCATTGGGCAGAAGTGACGTTTGACGTTGCTTCCATTGTGCAATGTAATGGAGCCAAGTGGGGGCCATCTTTCCCTCACTCGGCTACATACCTCAGAGGGAAGAGGACGCAATCATAAAGCAGTGAGGGGCCCTCTCCTGCCCCCCCCCCCCAATAAAAGTGATTTTGCGGCGAGACCACTTTTATCTGAAAAACTATACCAGGGTTATGGCAGCTATAACGACGGTATTCAATGGCAAAGTAGCACCGTATAATAACGGCGGGTGGTCGTTAAGTGGTTAAACCATTAAATATAGGAACTTGCTTAACAATCCCTGCTTCTGGTCTGGATCAGCAGTAGCTCCTCCCTGGTAGGACTTGTGGTCCAATACTCTTCCCAAACACCTCCTTCCTCTGGGATTTCCATCCCCATCACCCAGAGACAGGAAGTGCTTGTACATAATTAACTCTGTGATATTATTATTATAAAGGATTTATATAGTGCCAACAGTTTGCGCAGCGCTTTACAACATAAGGGCAGACAGTACAGTTACAATTCATTTCAATACAGGAGGAATCAGAGGGCCCTGCTCATTAGAGCTTACAATCTAAGATATTAGACAGCACAGTTATTTACAAATATAGACAGCAGAGGGCAGCAGATCCCTACAACTGTATACACATATACTGCTGGATACAGGATTGCAAGAGACTATTTATTTTGTAATTATTATTAATATTATTACACAACAGTGTTTCTCAACTTTTGTTCAGTGATGCCACCCTTTAAAAGTATGTAAAATCTTGAGGCATCCCAGATGAATAACTTTTTTTTTTTTTAATTATTATCATAGGAAAACTGATCCAAAATAATGACCATGGCAGCTCAATCTCCATGCTGGTGGTTGTGTTATTGATCATGCTCCCAGCACAAAAGCCTTAAACATATATTTGGTGTCACCAGGGCCATTTTTAATAGTGATTGGACCCTGGGTAAACATTTTTTTTGGGCCCTCTCCTTCCATGTACTTTTGCTCTCCACCTGCTCTGAGACATACAGAAAATAGCAGTTTACTGAATCA
>BLSH010214667.1:265919-280789 GCA_018402905.1 Glandirana rugosa | reverse complement strand
GAATCAGAGGGCCCTGCTCATTAGAGCTTACAATCTAAGATATTAGACAGCACAGTTATTTACAAATATAGACAGCAGAGGGCAGCAGATCCCTACAACTGTATACACATATACTGCTGGATACAGGATTGCAAGAGACTATTTATTTTGTAATTATTATTAATATTATTACACAACAGTGTTTCTCAACTTTTGTTCAGTGATGCCACCCTTTAAAAGTATGTAAAATCTTGAGGCATCCCAGATGAATAACTTTTTTTTTTTTTAATTATTATCATAGGAAAACTGATCCAAAATAATGACCATGGCAGCTCAATCTCCATGCTGGTGGTTGTGTTATTGATCATGCTCCCAGCACAAAAGCCTTAAACATATATTTGGTGTCACCAGGGCCATTTTTAATAGTGATTGGACCCTGGGTAAACATTTTCTTGCCCCCCCCCCCCCCACATGCAATTTTGCTCTCTCCACCCCAACATCCCAAAAAAAAAAAAACACACACAGACTTATCTAAAAAAATCTTTAATAAATGAATGTCCCCTCTGCCTGTTAGCGATAATGTTATCTGAGCCACGCATGCAGAACTCACATCACATGGTGGAGTCTGGGCACAGAGATGAGTGAAGGAAATATGGCCTCTGCTCATCTCTATGCCCTAGGAGGACTGACGCGACTTCATGACATTACTTCCGGTTCCTGCCACATGTAAATAAGGCTATTTTTTTTTAAACCAAAAGATGCAAAAATGTTTTTATTTTTTTTTCATCTTTTGCTTTTAAGGGTAGGGGAGAGATTGGGGCTCTTTTAGAAGCCAGATCTCTCAATAAAGAGGACCTGTCATGTTGTATTGCTATCGCAAGGGATGTTTGCATTACTTGCGATAGCAAAAAAAGTGATCAAAACATTTTTTTAAAGTGACAGTTTAAAAAATTTGAAAAAGTAATTAAATTAAAAAAAAAAACATTTTTAAAGCGCCCCTGTCCTTTTGTGCTCACACGCAGTGGTGAATGCATACATAGGTCACACCCACATATGTAAACGGTGTTCGCACCACACATGTGATAATCGCAAGGTATCGCAATAAACTGAGTGACAGCAATAATTCTAGCACTAGGCCTCCACTGTAACTCTAAACTGGTAACCTGTAGAAATGTTTAAAGCGTCGCCTATGGAGATTTTTAAGTATTGTAGTTTGGCACCATTACACGAGCGCACACAATTTTAAAGCATTACGTGTTAGGTATCTATTTACTCAGTGTAATATCATCTTTCATATTATACAAACAATTGGGGTATATATTATGTTTTGTTTTTTTAATTAGTTAAAGTGTATTTTTTCCAAAAAAAATTGCGTTTGAAAAACCGCTGCGCAAAAACAGTGTGACATAATAAATTGTGACGACCGCTATTTTATTCTCTATGGTCTCTGCTAAAAAATATATATAATGTTTGGGAGTTCTAAGTAATTTTCTAGCAAAAAATACTGATTTTTACTTGTAATTAACAAGTGTCAGAAAAAGTCCTTGTCAGCAAGTGGAATTATAGAAGCACATCAAACAGTATTGTGTCTCACTATGTGTGGAAGATGTGCCACGGGTGGCCGATGCTCATACTAACAGGTGTCAAAGTGGCGGCCCTCCAGCTGTTGCAGAACTAAAAGTCCCATGAGGCATTGCAAGATTGACAGTTATAAGCATGACTCCCACAGACAGAGGCAGATGGGTAGTTCCACAACAACTGGAGGGCCGCCAGTTTGACAACCTGGGCTCTAACTGGTGAACAGAACAACAGCCACAGGTCAGGTCAGACCACTGTAGAAACAGTTTACAGGCAGTGTATATGGGGATAAGGTATAACCATTACACCATCAATAATCTGGCGCTATGTTCTGTAATAATGGATCAATATTTCTGGACTCCAAAAGACCAAGTAATTGTCCATAGCTATTCAGGGTATAACAACCTGGAGCGATAGGTAGAAGTCATAGCCAAAATATATCCAAAAGCGCTTGGGACTTCCTGCACTTAGCTTAGTGTTTCTCACACGAGATTGTCCCCCTTAAAAAAAACAAATTACATTGCATTAAATAAAACCTGCTTGGAGATGTATAAGACCAAGGAGTTTTTATTGATAACAGCCACAAGGCCAGAAATGTGGCTTTCAGTGCATGCAGACAAAATTCACTTGCTGGTCACAAGAACAATGGTAAGCAATGTACTTGTTGATCATAAAATGCCTAATAAAGTGCATGGAGCCTTGAACTTACATATCCCCCAGTGACAGGGGGTCTGCATGCACTGAAAGCAAAATTTCTGGCCTTGTGGATGATATCAATAAAAACTTCTTGTTCTTTTACATCTCCAAGCAGGTTTAATGTAATGCAATGTAATTAATTATTTTCTATGGAGGTCAATCTCACGTGGGAAAGACTAAGCCAAGTGCAGGAAGTCCCAAACACTTTTGGATGTATTTTGGCACTATGGGGAGGATTGTCACCTACCTGCTCCTGGATGCCCGGCTACCCAAGCTCACCATCCGTGGGCTCTCGGCTTCCCCAGCCACCGCTCAAATTTCAGCTCCTACCCCGCAGCCTGCCGGGTCCTGTACATGCAGGTTGCATTGGGCGGGGTCAGGGCATCAGTGGAGCTCCAGGCCCCGTCCCTGCCCCCTATCTGTTGGCTAGAAAATACAGGCAATACAGCCTGTCTTCTGTGTACCCAGTCCGGGTCGCCAATGCTCTATGATGGGGCCCTCAATTTGCGGGCAGCACGGGCTCAAGGGGCAGCTTCTTTGGGCCCTACAACAATGATTGGGCTCTGGGCAGCTGCCCCCTTTTCCCCACGTTAAAAATGGCCATGGGTGCCACAGAAGAATGTCCACGTCGTCTGGAGTGCCATAGTCAGGAATTCCTGACAGACCCAGACAATACCCCATCATTTTCTTAGTTCCAGCACTTCTAACCCAATGCTTTTTCTAGCAAAAGAAAATAATGTATCTGTGTCCACAAGCCTGGGAATCAATGCAGCCATAAGAGACCATTTAAATTCAACGGTCCCAGAAGCATAGGGTATACAGATGTATGCTTTGGAAATCTCAAAATGATTGTCATGAAGCATTTCTGTATCCCTAGTGGAATTAGTTTTGAGATGGAGAGTAAAGCAACAAGGAGCAACTTACAACTTAGAAGATTTGATATTGGGCATTATCACACATACTTACAGCACTGGTCACATTATAGATGTCAGAAAAAATGTTGTAATACAATAGCCATTATTGTATAGCATACTTTCCCAATCCAGTCTGTATGGTTAACATGTGTAAGATGGCCTCAGCTTTGCACCACTCCACAAGCCACGTACATGTGTGAGATGGCTTCAGCCTGGTGCCACTCCGCAAGCCACGTGGCTTGTGGAGTGGCACCAGGCTGAAGCCATCTCACCCATGTTGACCACCCAGACTAAATTGAGAGAGTGGCAATTCTTCTGAGTATGTTATATACTACTGGATGGTCACATTTTCAGCCAGCACCAATTCCTGCCCATTCCTAAGTACCAGCGGAACTACATATGTTGCGCTACCCCCGTAAGAGCCACTGATGAATATGGGTATCTCCCACCCCGCCCAGCCAGGCACACACATTTTCCACACATGCTGGTGTTAGGAATCAGTCCATGCAGCTTTGTTTTTGTATTTTATTAAGGGGAGTTGAACTTGGATGGGGAAGGATTATTATGGGATGCCCACTTGATCAACACAGAATTCTTCAGGAACACAACTATATACACACAGTATATATACTATATATTCTCCTCTTCTACCTCCAGCACAATCTTGCTTGTCGAAGTACACCTCGCAGGACCAGCTATTACTGACAAGATGATCCAACCTAGATCCAGTTAGATCTGTAGCAGATGCTAGACATGTGCAGAATGGAAAAATTAGTTTAGTTTCGGATAGATCCGTTATGTTACTAATTTTGTTTTGTTAGGTTTCGGAATTTGTTTATTTTAGTTTCGTTTTCAATCAAATTAGTTTTATTTATAATTTTTCTAACAAATTCCAACTTTTCAGAAGGATTAGAATTCGGACCGGTTAAAAAACGATCAACCGATCCGAATTCCGGGCTTCCCGCGTCCTTAACAACAATGAGTCATCATCTGTCAGCTGGCTTCCCCACTAATGAATGAATGAAAGATAAAGAAAGCTGGCAATTGCCCGACAATAGAAATATGTTTAAAAAAATGGGTCCCTCCCAGTCAATACCAGGCCCATAGTGTCTGGCATGGATTTTAAGGGGAACCCCAGGCCAAAATTTAAAAACAAAATGGCGTGTGGTCCCCCCCCCAAGGTCCATACCAGACCCTTATCCGAGCATGCAGCCTGGCAGATCAGGAAGGGAGGGGGGCGAGCGAGTGACCCTCACCACAAAGCACCTTGTCCCCATTTTAATGGGGACAAGGGCCTCTTTCCGAAAACCCTGGGCTGTGGTTGTCTGCATCTCCGGGTGGGGGGGCTTATCGGAATCTGGAAGTCCCCTTTAACAAGGGGGCCCTCAGTTCCCGGCTCTCCCCTATGTGAATGGGTATCGGGTACATCATGCCTGTAAAAATGTCAAAAAAGTAAAAACCACAAGAGACAGAGAGGGAAGAGAGTTTTTTGACAATTCCTTTATTAACTGCTTCCACACTGCGCGCAGTATATTTACTGCGGCAGTGTGGATGCATCCCGCAAATCGCCGTAAATAAACAGCGATTTGTGGAGTGGCCGCTAGGGGTCGCGTGCGTGCCCGCCATACTCCAGAGGAGTGTGCCTGCGGCTTGGGCAGACCTGATGTCTGCCGGTGAGCCGTGATGAGTGGCCACAGCAAAAGAATGGGGAACCGCCGATGTAAACACAATGGTTCCCCTTTCTGTCAGTGGGGACATAGGAGGTCTACTGATCCCTGTCACTGGGATCAGTGAGATCTCTTATGCCCATAACAGCCCAGCCCCCCCCCCCCCCACAGTTAGAACATGCCTAGGGAACACAGTTAACCCCTAGATCTCCCCCTGCAGGTTAACCCCTTCCCTGCCGATGACATTTATACAGTAATCAGTGGATATTTAAATTTTTGCTCGCTGTATAAATGTCATTGGTCCCAAAAAAGTGTCAAAATGGTCCGACATGTCTGCTACAATATCGCAGTACTGCTAAAAATCACAGATCGCCGCCATTACTAGTAAAAAAAAAAAAAACCCCAGAAATTAATTCTCATCATTTGTAAACGCGGCCACTTTTGCGCAAACCAATTAATACATGCCGATTGCGATTTTTTTTTTACCAAAAATATGAGGAAGAATATAAATCGGCCAAAACTGATGGAAAAAAATGTTTTTTTATATTTTTTTTGGATTTGTATTTTAGCAAAAAGTAAGAAAAACTGTTTTTTTTGCAAAATTGTTGCTCTTTTTTGTTTATAGTGGCAATCAAAAATGACGCAGAGGTGATCAAATACCACCAAAAGAAAGCTCCATTTGTGGGAAAAAAAGGATGCAAATTTCATTCGGGTACAACGTCGCACGACCGCACAATTGTCAGTTAAAGCGACGCAGTACCGAATCGCAAAAAGTGCTCTGGTCCTAACATGGGAAATCCTTCCGGGGCTGAAGTGGTTAAAAAAGAAAGAAGAAGAAAAGTGTCCCGCGATGTAATCCACTGTCAATCACGCCGCCTGGTGGACCTGAAAAATAGCTAAAAAATGCTTCGCCTCTGTAAGAGGCTACCCGTCGTATGCTGTCTCTTGCCATCGTATGTGGTGGCCCCGCCCTTGCCTATGTAAGTGCTGTCAAAACTAAGAGACAGCATACGGCTGGTAGCCCATTATAGAGGTGAAACACTTTTAGACATTTTGCTATTTTTCGGGTCCATCGGGCGGCGTGATTGACAGTGGATTACATCGTGGGACATTTTTTTCTTCTTTCTTTTTTAATAAAGGAATTGTCAAAAACTGTCTCTTGTGGTTTTTACTTTTTGACACTTTTTGGTGAATGGGTAGGGGTACGATGTACCCGATACCCATTCACATGGAGGGGTAGGATCTGGGGGCCCCCTTGTTAAAGGGGGCTTCCAGATTCTGTGAAGCCCCCACCTGCAGACCCCGACAACCACAGCCCAGGGTTGTCGGGAAGAGGCCCTTGTTCCCATCAACATGGGGACAAGGTGCTCTGGGGTGGGGGGCGCAGAGCCCTCCCTGCCCCAAAGCACCCACCCCCCATGTTGAGGGCATGTGGCCTGGTATGATTCAGGAGGGGGCACCCCCCCTTTCCTGATCTGCCAGGCTGCATACACGGATAAGGGTCTAGTATGAATTTTGGGAGGGACCTCATGCCGGGTATTTTTTTCAATTTTGGCTTGGAGTTCCCCTTAAAATCCATACCAGACCCGAAGGGCCTGGTATGGACTGAGGGGGGACCCTATACGTTTTTTTTAACATTTTTCTATTGCCGGGCAATTGCTGGCATTCTTTATCTTTCATTTATCCATCAGTGGGGAAGCCAGCTTACAGATGGTGACTCATTGTTAAGGACATGGGCAGCGGCTTCCCAGCCCACTACTTAACAACCAGCTATTTCTTCACACAGAATTCAGATCGGTTGATCATTTTTTAACCAAATTCTAATCGTTCTGAAAACTGGGAATGCGTTAGAAAACAAATAACAAATAAAGTAAACAAATTTTAACGGATTTCAAGTAAATTTGTTACTATTCATTACAATTTCATTTGAAGATTCGGATACATCTCTGAATAACCAAAGATTCGTCCGAATTTGTATTCGGACCGAAACTAATTGCACATGTCTAGCAGATGTCTAGCAGATGCCCTTTGCAGGCAAGAGCCGCGGGCCCCTTTGGTAGTGCAGCAGGAAAGAAGTCCCAGTGCTTAGCTATCCTATTCCTGTGGCTACTGGTCCCAGTACCACCTCTTCAGGCACTGCCTGCCTGCCTGGCTGCAGCTGCCCCTTTCACTAGCCCTCCTGGCTAAGACTCCACAGTCCTCCCAGACTGACTCCGCTTCCATCTCAGACTGCTTTCACCCAGTCCCTTCAGGCATGCCTCTCAGTCTTCTGGCTGTACACCCACCAGCCCTCCTGGCTGTCTTCCTTCCTGGAGATTTGCAGTGTTCTCCTACTGTCCTCCCCTTGCTCCCATGTCTCCTGGTCAGGATCCCTCTGTGTCCCTCTGCGTCTTGAAGATGGGTCCCTTCCGCACACAAGCCCAGGCCTGAGTTCACCCCCCGAGACTAGGGGGCTACTTCTCAAAGGCCTAACTGTCCATCTCCATCTCCACCCAAACTCCACTGCCCCTGCTGGGCTGACCCTGAGTATCTGACGGGGGCCTGCCTCCTGCCAACCCATCTGTTGGGGATTGGTCATGGCCCTCATTTCCTTCTGTAATCTTCTGCTAGTTTCCAGAAGTAGGGGGAGGTATCAGAGATGCTGCCTGTGAGTCATACCAGCCTCCCTGAGTCACTCAACCCTGACCAAGAAAACAACACAGGCTTGGCTGTCAGGCAAGCCTGAACAATTTATCTACCCTGTACAAAACCGAACTCTAGCAATGCTAGGGAGTGCTACATATGCATTACCCTTCTTTGCTTAGAGTGGCACTACAAGTGTTAGCAGGTCACAATAGCCATTATTGTCAGTGGCGTCACTAGGGTTGGTGTCACCTGGTGTGGTAAAAAATGGTGCACCCCCCTATTTTCGGGTCGGCAGCCCAGTGTTGGAGCTCATTGGCACGCGTCGCGGTGGTCAGTAAGGCCTGCGGGCATTATTAGGGTTAGAGGATAGCAGGGTAGGCACTTCCTAATGGCTCAGTCCCTAGGAAAAGTAATGGATAATGGACCACAGGCCCTTGAAACTGCAGCAGTGATCCTGCTGGCTGGATGTTTGCTCTCTCTAGGTTGCCCAGGCCAGTTCTGGTCAGTAGTGTAGCATGGCTGTGTACCCTGGCAGTGGCTCAGTCTTTCTCCCTCTGGTGGTGCTGGGCAGTGTGGCCCTCTCTCTGGTGGTGCGGTTACAGCATGGCTCTCTCTCTCGTGGTGTGGATACAGTATGGCTCTCTCTCTGGTGGTGCTGGGCGGGTACAGCTTGGCTCTCTCTCGTGGTGTTGGTACAGAGTGGCTCTCTCTGGTGGTGCGGGTACAGCGTGGCTCTCTCTGGTGGTGTGGGTACAGTGTGGCTCACTCTCTGGCTGTCCCCAGCACAGTCCTCTATTTTCTCTTCTTCTGTAGCACTCACTCACTCTGTAGCACTCCCAGGTTCCAGGCTCTCTCTCTCCCCCCAGTAGAATGCATGCTGGGGGCTGTAGCCTGCTCCTGTGGACAACACTGGGGCTGCCAATCTTCTGGGACTACATGTCCCATGATGCTCCGCTAGACCTTAGTCTCTTCTGATTGGCTCTGCTGTGGCCAATGGGGAGGGAAACAGACTGGCAACAAGCTAGGTAGCGAACCAAATGAGAAATATATATATATTATATAGCTGTTTCCAGCAGCAACCCCATCCCCCGTTATCAGACCCACACAGCGCACCAGATACAAACACTCCTCCCTGTTATCACACCAGCTCTGGGCGGCTTAGGTGTAACTGGGTGGCGGACACCATGCCATACCCATTGCCCCCCTGTCACCCCAGTCCGGCCATCCCCGGCATACCATCAGGGGGATCCCCGTTGGTCAGTTTTTAAGGGTGCGCCAGATCTGTAGTAGTGACCAACAATTTGAATGTGAGGCCAGTGCCCTTTTTCTGAGATATCTACAATGGGGATACCCGAGATGGATGCTAGAGAGGACACTCACCATTGAAAGGGGTAGGAATCATAGTGTGACCGTTTGGAGGGGGGGGACTACCATGGCAAAGAGAAGTCGCAATAAACTAAGTCCCTATTGTTTAACCTTTTCTACCCCCATATAGTAATGAATTTGGGGATATTAGGGAGATTTTCAAAAAAACATCTACCTATCCTATATTCTGATGATGTATTCGGGAAAATCCTAGCTGAAGGGGTTAATGTAATCTCCCGGAGGGCCCCCAAATTGGGTGGCTCTCTATCACCCTGTTTTTTCCTGAGCAAAACCACTCCATTATTTACCTGTCTGCAATGTAGAGGCAATTATAGGTGTGGAGCGGCGAATTGTCTCTGCTGCTCTCACATTAAGGGGGGCAATGTTTTTCAGTCCACTAGTACCCAAAAAACCTATGTTAGCAATTCCTTCTTTAGTTGCAATACAAGCCATATTGTTTATCGAATTACTTGTCTGCTCTGTAAAAGGCAATATATAGGAAGGACCATCAGGAGACTGAGGGATCGGTTTCAACAGCACATATATAGTGTGGAAAAGAATCTTTCCACAAATGTGGCTAGGCACTTTAACCAGTACCACAATGGGGATACCTCGGCAAGGGGGTTTCAAGTGATAGAAAAGGTCCACGCACATAAGAGGTGGTGGGGACACCTTTAGGACTCTCTGCCAGAGATAGGTATATTGGATTTTTATTCTCCAGACTCGCATCCTGAGCGGACTCAACTTCGGGTGGGATGTGAGACACTTTTATAGATAGTGGAAGAATAGGACTGCACTTTCTAACATCAATACCCACATATTGGCGGGGGGTTTCTTGTGAATTTACATCTTATATTGCCCTGTTTTTCCTCTCTCTGGCAGGTAGAGTGGCTCCTTTTGGATGTCCCCTCTGTGCTGGTACACATTTAGTTGTACTGTGCCCAGGGTATATTTGTGGGATCTATTTATGTTTAGTGATGGGTACCCATAAGGTCCCCCATGATCCCCGCTCTTTGTTGCATATATGTCTATACACAAATGGGGCCCCTATCCTAGTGTCCCTCCCTTATATGTGGTGTATTGGGGATACTCGGTTTACTTAACTATAGCATATGATGTGTGCTATGGTTGGCTCCCCCCTGAAATAGCATTGGTGGTTGAGGGGAGACGATGGATATGGTTGGGTCGTTCTAGACCTCTTTATCCATCTTGTTTGAGTATCTAAGCCTAATTCACTCTGTTTAGGACTATGGGAATCATAGATGGGCCGACCAAAATGCTGGCCTCATGGTAACACTAGGTAGGTGCTGTTGGGTGGCCTTTGATCTTGGGGTATACCCGGGCTGGGGTTTTCCAGGTCCCACCTACCCTACCATTCCATCACCATTAAAAGCCATAGATGGGCCGACCAAATTGGGATCGGCAGACTTAATCGTGGCTTGGCTGGGTATGGGATGAGGGATCTCTCTGTCAAGGGTCTTTTCATTTGCCTTAGATGTCTTAGGATATATGTCTGCTCCCATAACCCTTCTTTTGGACGGGCTAAGATTTGTTTCAATCCGCTCCCCTCGTGTTTACATGCTTACATGCCTATAAGCTCCTATCTGTATAGTCTGATCATGTGTGATCGTACAGGGGCTAAAGCCTACGGAGATGTTGCATTGTTTTTAACTATTTTTTTTTTTTTTTTTTTTTGTGAATTGGTTTTTGTACTCATGTTTTGATAATACATGTAGCGCAAATTGTCTTGCATTTATATTGAATACCTGCAAATGAGATGTATATGTAACAGTGTTTTGTGTATTTGCATGGGGTCTGTCGGACCCTGAAGTTCATACATTGTTGCGCTTGTCTCTATGTCTGTTTGTCATTTATAGGTTTTTATCAGTAGCACTGTGTGGACTTCATTCAGATTGGAAACTAATTTTGCAGTGTTGCAAAATTTGGGAAAAGTGGGACTTTAATTGAAGCACATGAGGGATACACAATAGACTGATGGAGATGTTCACAGAAATTTAATTTGTGGATATAAATACACTGATGCATATAGTCAAACATTCCATGATAAAATGTCAATCATAAAGGACAATACAAATTCATAACAATGGATACAACTTTGTTAAGCTCAGTACATTGCCCCCATCCATCAGGTATTTAATGTGCAGACTGGTAAAAATATACACAGACAGGTCTGCATGGCCAAGGACCTCATTGTTCCTATTGAGGTTTGGTGTACAAAAAAAAATAAAAGGTTAAGTCCACGGCAGCTTTTAGCTCGATGTACGTTTCGTGGCTTGGAGCCACTCATCAGGAGCAGGCTCGTGGTGGGTCTAAAAAAATGAATATAGGATCAGCAATTGACAATGTAAAAACATTGGGGGTATGAATCCCTCCACAAACTGCGCATGCAACTTACAACACTCATATGATGGTGATGCACCGTCAGAGCCAAGGGCCCGCCTGAACAAAAAACTGGCTTTGAGTACTCTTAAGGGCCAGATATTGGCTCTGGCAATTCTTTTTTAGAGACCCTTGGCGTCGCACTTGTTGATTCGTGCTCTTGTACAAGCTGTGCGACATGTGGCACCTCGGGTGAAGACCCCAATGGCCCCGTGGGATTTGCATTTGGTGCTCTCTGTTCTTCAGAAACCGCCATACCCATGCGTATTCTGTTTGGGACAAGATTCCCCTTTTTCCAGTCACGGCTCATTCTACCCGGGCTGTTCCTGGGCTTTCAGACACCAGGCTTCGGTGTCTCAGGTGTGCAAGGTGGCCACTTGGGCCTCGGTACACACTTTCACTAAGTTTTATAAAGTTGATGTGTTAGCATCTTCGAATGCTGCTTTTGGCCGCAAAGTTTTGCAGGCGGGAGTGTAGGCGCGTTGGCGCCTCCTTCAGAGGTTCTGTTGGGTACAGTTGTTATCGTTTACCCACCCCTCTTTTTGACACAGCTTTGGGGCATCCCCACTTGTCATGAAGAGCTGCGTCTGTCAGTGAACATAGGAGAAAAAGGGATTTTATTAAAACTTACCATAAAATCCTTTTCTCTGAGTTCACTGACAGACGCAGCACCCACCCCTTTGTGGTCTGTTCTTTGTACAGCTTGTGTACGAACTGAAGAGCTATGCTATGTGAGGGTTTATGTGAGAAGAGAGGACGGCCCCATGGGAGGGGCCAGCTGTTCTTTTCCCTGCCTAGTTAACTCCTAGTGGGACAAGCATAAACTCCACTTGTCATGAAGAGCTGCGTCTGTCAGTGAACATAGGAGAAATGTATTTCGCTAAGATGTGCCTAGTACACTTCCTAACACACCTATAGCAGGTCTAGCAAAATCATGTCAATGCAAATCAGACCATGGTGAAACAATGATTTGCTATTGGTATAGTTACAAACACATCTCTGACATGTTAAAGGGTATGGCACTGGTGAGAAGTTTAATTTAGGAACTGCATCCTAGTTTGAATCCACCTAACAGATGTGCAGTTATTATAGAGATCTGTGTGTAAACCACCTGGGCTTAGTTAAAATCAATTTAAGGTGATACAAGTAATTCTGCAATCACCCAAGGGCCAGCTACAAGCAAAGAGGACAAAGTGGTTGCTATGGAGACCAAGAATGGGGGAAGGACCAGCTATTGTAAAGGGGAAAAATAATTTGTGGTACAGTGAATGTCTGTGAAGGTTCTCATTTATCCAGGTCATGGTATAGCTCATAGTTGTTAGTCACATACAACCGGTCATGTTCTGCAATGTTGAAGATGTTTCATAGCTTAGCAAGCCACTTCTTCAGTTCCAGTGTGTATCAGGAAGATACCCCAACATTTATATTCTCCCATCCTGTTCTTGGACAATTAACATTGGTGTCATATGGTGTAGATATAAATGCTGATGTATCCTCCTGAAACACACTGGAACTGAAAAAGTGGTTTGATAAGCTAAAAAACATCTTCAGTACTACTGAAACGAGTCCACTTGAAGTCCAGTCCAATTTCTGAAAGACAGTATGTCTCCATATGGCAGACCTACCAGCGCAGTTTTACTTAGTGCAGGGGTAGGCAACCTGCGGCCCTCCAGCTGTTGCAAAACTACAAGTCCCATCATGCTTCTGGGAGTAATTGTACCTGTCAGACTTGCAATGTCTCATGGGAAATGTAGTTCTACAACAGCTGGAGGGCCGCAGGCTGCCTACCCCTGACTTAGTGGATGTTGCCACTTTCCACCATGCTGAACTCTACACATACCTCTATTTACTATGCTAAACACAGTTGCATGAGATGCAGCTAGGGGATCTTTCAAAGGTTTGTTAAAGCGGTTGCAAACAGCTGGGTGCTTTTTTTTCAGACCTGCAAGGTAAAGGCATAATATGCCAGTACATTAAATGAAAGTTACCTGAAACCAAAGCATTCCAGCTATGCAATGTCATCGCTGGAGGCCGCTTCCATCTTCACCCGTCTTCCTTCTGGGTCCACGGACTCTGGCTATGTGACTGGCCGGAACTGCGATAACGTCACTCCCACACATGCACTGGAGAGCTGTCATTTACGGCACAGGATTCTGAGGGAACGGCTCGGTGGGCGTTCCTTCAGAGCGAATGCGCCGATGACTGCATATATAGTAAATATTTCCTAAATGATGCACGTCTAGGAGATATTTACAGTACCAATAGGTAAGCCTTAGTATAGGCCTACCTGTAGGTGCAAGTACAAGATTGAGGTTTGCAATCACTTTAAAAGGACCTACATTTTGTGGGTACACCCATGCACCCACTTCACACATACAGTAGACTGGATATTTTAAGGTTCCTTGACCCAAATCCACACTTTCTCCACATTCAAGTAAATGCTGTAAAAGATACTCAAAGTAGCTGGTTCTCATTATTTCTTCTCTACAGCAGAGAGACTGAAAAAATTCTACAAAGCACTTAGGCCACTGCAGGTAGGACTGTCAATGCAATTAACCCCGAAGTTGAGAAGGGTGTTACAATCTATTCTGCATATTGCTGTTTGTCTTGAAAATGATGCCACATGGAATTAAATGGCAGTTCTGAAAATGACTGAGCTAAATGTTGCAGGAAAAACAAAAGGATACATTCTGCCAGCAATCAGTGACTTTGCTCTATACTGCAGTCTTACCATTGTCTGCCTTAATTGGCATAGGGATGTGAGGTTTTTAAATACTGTATTACTCAAGTATAAAGATCTATCTATTCATGGCCTTTCATGCCTGATATGTTTGCAATTTATCTTCATTCACCACTTGACCTCCGGAAGATTTACCCCCCTTCATCACCAGGACACTTTTTGCGATATGGCACTGCTTTACTTTAACTGACATTTGCATGGTCGTGTGACACTGTATCCAAACAAAATGTGTGTCCTTATTTTCCCAAAAATAGAGCTTTCTTTTGGTGGTATTTGATCACTTCTGTGGTTAATATTTGCGCTATAAACAAAATAAGACCAACAATTTTGAAAAAAACAACATTTTTTACTTTCTGCTATAAAACATATCCAATAAAAAATGTAAAATATCAAATTATTTCATCAATGTAGGTCAATATGTATTCTGCTACATAATTTTGGTAAAAAAAATCCCAAATGTATATTGATTGGTTTGTAGTGTTGAGCGAACCCGGACTGTAACGTTCGGGTCCGTACCGAACTTTCGGGTGTCCGTGGCACGGACCCGGACCCGGACATTTCAAAAATCGTTCTTAAACTATAAAATGTAAAAAATAACCTATACAAAATATCGTCTTTCATTTTTTACAACAAAAAAAGTTTTAACAACCAGAATAAAACAAATATCGCGTTTATAATTGGTGTCTTCACTAGTTTATGGTGGTTTTCTTTCGAGATAAAAACCCTTTTATTCCTGTGTGTAAAACAAACCTATGTCACAGTGTGCTGGTACGTTTACAGTCAATTTCATTTCGTCACGGTATAGCGTTTTTCACAGGACCACTACTTCCCCCCATTTAGAAGGCCTCCAGTTCACCACTTACTTCTATTTAACGTTTGTATAGTCCGTACTTTCCGGTACTTATC
>BLSH010214667.1:244650-262297 GCA_018402905.1 Glandirana rugosa | reverse complement strand
AGTCAACCTCCAGGCTCCTACTCCACATCCACCCCCCTTCCCGTTTTTTTACTTGATTTTAATTTATTTTCCCTATCCCCATTTATTTGTAGGGCACTTGCCCTAGTTTGAAGATGATTTTAGAACAGTTATATGGCTTCTACCGTTAATTAATACTTTTCAGACACAGTTTGAAGATGATCCACATTCACCTCCATTTTTGCTTGTTTTATGTTTTTATTTTTTTTTAAATATTTAAAGTTATTTCCCTGTCCCCATTTTTTTGTAGGGCACTTGCCCTACCCTTACCCCCATTTTACTTCCTTTTGCAGCCCTCTAGGGCTTTCCAGGACTTTGTTACAGCCATTTTTGTGCCTAAAAGTTCGGGTCCCGATTGATTTCAATGGGGTTCGTTGTCCGTGCGATCGTTCGGGTTCCGTCCGGACCCGGACCCGGACTTTGTCCCGAAGTTCAGACGGACCAGCAGAACCCAAACTTCCAGAGGTTCGCTCAACTCTATTGGTTTGCGCAAAGATTATAGCGTCTACAAACTATGGGATATATTTATGGAATTTTTATTTATTTATTTTTTTTACTTGACTTTGGACACTAAATTACACTTTTTTTGGCAACTAGCGACACTAATACAGTGATCAATGCTAAAAAATATCTACTGTCACTGTACTAATGACACTGTCTGGGAAGGGGTTAACATCAGGAGCGATCAAAGGGTTAACTGTGTGCCTAACCAGTGCTTGTGTACTGTAGGGGAGGTGCTTTACTAGGGGAATTGACATTGATCCATGCTTTCCCTACTGACAGAATGGCAAACTGCCCTGTTTACATAGGCAGATCATTCTGGCACTCTGCCTAATAAACGGCGGGTTCCGGCGGACATTGAGTCCGTGGTACCCGCAAGTCAGCTCCCACTGTGCATAATCAAAGCGGGAGCGGGTTGCAGGCGGCGTGCATGCGCTCCCCAGACCTGGAAGTGCAGGATCACGTACTAGGTATGTGATCCTGTGCAGTAGAGCCGCCTTGCCACCATATATGTAAGTTATACGGCAAGCGGTTAATAAAAAATAATAAACAGCTTCTACTATTAACCACTTCAGCCCCAGAAGGATTTCCCACTGTAGGACCAGAGCACTTTTTGCGATTCGGCACTGCGTCGCTTTAACTGACAATTGCACGGTGGTGCGACGTTGTACCCAAACGAAATTTGCGTCCTTTTTTCCCCACAAATAGAGCTTTCTTTTTGTGGTATTTGATCACCTCTGCATCACTTCTGATCACCGCTATAAACAAAAAAAGAGTGACGATTTTGCAAAAAAACTGAAAATTCCTGATGGACTCCATGGCAGCCTATGTGTGGGTTTACCCCGCCTCCTCCTCTCCTATAGGACCCTTCTTCCATAAATTTAGACTCTGGACCCGAGGGTGAGAACTCCGGCTGCCATGGAGTCCATCAGGAAAGGAAAATTACGGTAAGTATTGACGGGGAATTTTCCGTTTTCCTGACAGACTCAATGGCAGCCTACGTGTGGGACTTAACTAGCCAAAAAACCACACGGGTGGGAATGCTGAATGGAAAATTTTAATTCACATTGTCGGCTGAAAACACTCTTAAACCAAAACTAATGGAAGATAACGACGCTGGCTCTACACAGTAGTGCGTCATGAAGGTATTTAGTGAGGGCCATGAAGCCGCTCTACGTATGACTTCCATGGCCACGTGTCGTGCAGCTGCCCAAGACGCAGCAATGCCCCTGGTGGAATGCGCCATCACCGCCTCCGGGGGAACCAAGCCCCTAGCCCTGTAAGCCCTCTGAATAATCTGGACGTTCCAGGCTGCAATTGTTCTGGCCGAGGCCTCTCGTCCCTTGTTCCTTCCGGAAAACAACACAAACAGGCTCTCTGAGCATCTGAAGTTAACTGTAGCCTGCAGGTAGGCTTTCAGTGTGTACTCCACGTCCAGGGGGTGAGCCTCCGTGGACTCTGGAGCCCTGAGAGTGGGCAGGGTGATCTCCTGGTTCTCGTGAAACACTGAAGTCACTTTAGGCCTAGCCCCAAGCCTCGGGATTAGTACCCCTCGGTCTGGAAAGAACGTCAGGAATGGTTCCCTGTAACCCAAGGCCCCAATTTCCGAGACCCTCCTGGCCAAGGTTATTGGGACCAGGAAGACTGCCTTCATGGATAAGTCCTTCAGAGAACCCACGTTGATCCCGCTAGGAGCTGGCTCAGCCAAGAAATCAAGGACTAGGGGTAGATCCCACTTTGGGAACCTCGCCCTCCTCTGCGGTCTTATCCTTGTTGCCCCTCTGAAGAATTGGTGGACCAGAGGGCTGGATGCCCAAGACACTCCTGTGAATGCCGAGAGGGCTGAGACCTGCACCCTCAGCGAGCTGACCGAAAGAGGCAAGTCGAGTCCAGACTGAAGGAATTCTAGGACTTCCTGGATCCCAGCATCTCTCACAGGTCTTCCTCTAGAGGATACAAAATCAGAGAACTTAGACCATATCCTCCCGTATACCCGATTAGTACTGGACCTCCTGGAGCTCATTAATGTCGAGATTACCCGAGGGGCACAGCCCAAGGCCTCGAGTCTCTCCCTCTCAAAAACCAGACCATCAGACGTAGTCGGGCTGGACATGGGTGCAAAGTCGACCCCTGAGACAACACGTCCGGTCTGAGAGGGAGGGGAACCGGGGCCCTGTAGCTGAGCTGAGTCAGGAGCGTGATCCAGGGCCTGTTGGGCCAGAAGGGTAGGACCGCTACAACTTCAGCCACCTCGGACCGGAGCCTCTGCAGAAAGCGAGGATAATACGTATCGGAGGGAAGGCATAAGCCCTGTTGAACCTCCAGCAGTCCGTCAAGGTGTCTACTCCGACTGCCTGGGGGCACTGGCCCTGCATGTAATATTTGCAGAGTTTGAAGTTCAACAGGGAGGCAAAGAGATCGACCTCCGGGTCGACCCCTAGAGACTGGATCCAGGAGAACACTTCTGGGTGTAAAGACCATTCCCCGCTGCTCAACATTACTCTGGAGAGAAAGTCCACCTGGGAGTTCTGACTCCCCGGAATGTAGGCTGCTGTGATGTCTGTGAGAAACCTCTGGGCGCAGGAGAAGATAGGTTCTGTCTCCCATAGCAGGGAGGGACTCCGTGTCCGCCCTGCTTCCTCACATATGCGACTGCTGTAACATTGTCCACCCTCAGAAGGACTGCCTTCCCTACCAACTGATGGTGAAAGGCTTGGAGAGCCTGATGGGCTGCCCGTAGCTCTAAGACGTTGGAGACTGGCATCCATGGGAGTAGGCCCCATTCTCCTTGGGCTACCTCCTTACCCACACAGGGGGAGATATAGAGTGGCACCTGAGGAGGTTGCAGGACTGTAGCCACCATGGCAGGCTGTTTCTCATGGTCGCGGTTATGCGGATAATGTGGTCGCCCTTGTCCGGTCTCCATTGTTGCAGGAAACCCATTTGAAACGGGCGCATCCTCCACAGGGCTCATTTGACCTTGGGAGAAGCGGAGACCATGGTGCCAATTATCCTGAGACAGTGAGACGCCCTGAGATGAGACGCTGACAAGGCTGGACGTAGCCGGTCCCGGATTACCGTGACCTTTTGGGCTGGTAGGGAGATAGTGTCTTTGGCCATATCGAACTGCGCCCCCAGATACACGAGCCTCTGAGTCGGCTCTAGGTGGCTCTTTTCCTGGTTCAGCAACCAGCCAAACTCCTGTAGTGTGGTGATTACCTGGGACCTGTGGGACAGCAGCTGACTTTTGTCCTGTGCCAGGATGAGCAGGTCGTCGAGGTAATGGTGTAGCCTTATTCCCTTTGTCCTGATCAGTGCCACCAGGGCTAGAAGGACCTTCAAGAACACCCGAGGGAATGTCGACAACCTGAAGGGGAGACAAGTGAACTGGAGGTGCCTCTGATCTACCAGGAAGTGGAGATACTTGCGGAACCCCTCCGCCACTGGTATGTGGAAATAAGCATCCTTCAGGTCTATAGACACCATCCAATCGCCTGCCTGAACTTTCTCCCTTGATGAACCTGTTTAGATGTGTAAGATCTATGACCGGTCTCCAGGAGCCATTTCTCTTCTGGACCAGGAACAGCGGGGAGTACAGGCCCTGAAACCTTTCCTCTTCTGGGACCGGAGCTGCTGCCCCTTGAGCCACTAGCGAGTCCACATAAGCCAGAAGACATGCCCGCTTTTCTTCTGAATGCGGCAATAGCGTAAGCGTGAACCTGAGCACTGGAGGCTTCGCGAAGGACCAGGAGTGCCCGGTGGAAACTGTCCTGTTGACCCAGGCATCCAAGATCGAGGCCACCCAGACATGCCGGAAGTGAAGCAAACGTGCCCCCACCCGACCTGCCTGAGCGGGTCCAATCTCATAAAAGCCTTAGCGGACTCATGTCCCGTGGCTGTTGAGCTCTTCCGTGCTCGAAAGGTGGAGGGCTGACCTCTCCTCCAACTCCGCCTGAAGTCTCGCCCTGGTTTGTAGCTGCGGGCCTCTCTGGTCCGAGCTGAGCCCTGTCTCCTTAACTGGGGCTTCCTCTGACCAAATAGTCACCTGTCCTGTGGGAGGAACCCGGACCTCCCCCCGGTGGCCCTGGTAATGGCCCTGTCGAGCTGGTTACCGAATAGAGAGGATCCCACAAAGGGAATCCTGCACCATGCCTGTTTAGAGGACGGGTCTGTGAGCCAGGGACAAAGCCACAGGGCCTGCCTAGCCGCCACCGAGGATAGCATCACCCGAGCCACCAGGCGAATAAGATCCAAGGCGGCCTCCCCCAGAAAGACAGATGCCCACTTTAGCTCCACTAAGGGTGAGCTCCTGGCCATTTCCGGCGAGATGCCACTTAGCACATTGTCTGTGTCCTAGTCCCAGACCTCCATTGCCTTTGACATGGCTGCTAGGGCAAGGGCTGGTTTGCAGGCCATGCCCGCCATCACATAGATCCTCTTGAGGTCTAGATCAATCTTCCTCTCCAGAGGCTCTCTAAATGAGGCAGCATCTTCCAAGGGAAGGGTGACATGCTTCGCCAGCCTCACTACCGCTGCATCCACCAATGGGGCGGACTCCAGATCTTTGACTTCCTCCTCTTTAAAAGGGTAGAGTCTGGTTGCTTTGTTGGACAGAGAAGTCTTTTTGTCCACCTTTTCCCATTCTTCCCGTAGGATATCCCTCAACTCCGGGAGGAGCGGGAAGTTGGGGCGATCCTTGCTCAACTTCTTGAAAAACTTCCTTTGTTTTGCCGGAGAAGTAACCGGCTCCTCCCACTTCAGGGCTTCCTTAACAGCCTTAATCAGTGGCGGGATCAGTGATGCATCGAAGCCCGCCAAGTCTTCCCCCTCCGTCAAAGTGTCAGAGGAATCCAGGAGGGTAAAGCTTGGGTGGGACGGGCCGGGCTCATCCCGGGTCAAGCCTTCCGGGGAACCCCCAGTGGAGGGATGGATCTGAGCACGAGGCGACCCGAGGTCTCTCATCGACTGCTGGACCGCCCGTTTTACCAAAGCCTCAATGTCAAGGCTAGGGGTAGGTTGCCACGCTTCTCTTTCCTTCACCACCTGGGAAAAGCAAGCTTCACAAAGTGATTTTCCCTCCGGCGCTTTGGCGACACTACCCCTACATGACTTGCGCCCGTGGTGGTCACTGCGGCGGTGGGAGTTGTGTCTGGAGGAAGAGTGAGAACTTCCGTGATGTCTGCCCCGAGGTTGGGACCTATGGTGTCTGGATTTAGATGAGGAGTGTCGCCTGGCTGGATCTCTGGTGTCCCGTGAGGATCCCTGATGATCAGACCTGGAAGGGCTAAAAAGAGAAAATGACAAGACAAGAGAGAGAGAGAGGGCACACAAAACATATATAGGTTAGGGTGCAGAGCCAAGCATACACATCCCTATAGGTGCCCCCCTCCCCTGCCCAGCCCTCCACCATACCTGTTAGGTAGGGGCTGGCCACTAGGGGGCGGTGATTGATCCATGCTCCAAGCGCAGGGTGTCTAGGGGAAGAAGTTCGGACAGAGTCAGGGGGAAATAGAGCCACAGGTAAAAGGCACCCATCTCATCCCCCCACTCCCCCCCTCCCTCCCACAATCCAGTACTACCAGAGCTTACCTGGGAGGAGGAGAGAACTGGCCTGGGGAAGCCACCACAAAGCCTGCAGACAACCCACTTGCGGTCGGGCTGACGGCCATTTAAATTCCCCGCCGGTCGCCGAGAGACACCGCGCACGCGCCACCCGAACGGAACGGGAGTACGCCCGAACGAACGGGAGCGACGTGCACGCGCGAATGAATGGGTGCACCGCGTGCGCGCAGACCCCGCCTGCACTAGATAGCCGCACCGGAGCCTGCCTGTGGGGCGCAAATGCGTTCCAGGCACCCCAGAGCTGGCCCCACCATCTGGGGCACCCTGGGAGACACAGGGACACAGCGGTAAGGACCGCACCTCGCCCGCCGTAGCTGGGCCCTGGGCGTCGGGGGGACACCACCACCCCTCATCTGCCCCGCTCGAGGATGGGGACTACTGCCCGGAACAAACCGATGACCGTTCCTTGAACTGTACGAGTACTGGAGGAGGACAAAAAAGGAACACAGGTATGGGCCGGGAGTCTAAATTTATGGAAGAGGGGTCCTATAGGAGAGGAGGAGGCGGGGTAAACCCACACGTAGGCTGCCATGGAGTCTGTCAGGAAAAACAATATTTCTTACTTTTTGCTAAAATACAAATACAAAAAAAATAAAATAAAACAACAAATGTATTCATCGGCTTTAGTCAATTTATATTCTTCCTCATATTTTTGGTAAAATAAAATCGCAATCGGCATTTATTGATTGGTTTGCGCAAAAGTTGCCACGTTTACAAACCATGAGAATTAATTTCTGGCGTTTTTACATTTTTTATACTAGTAATGGCGGCGATCTGCGATTTTTATCGGGACTTTGATATTCAGGCGGACATGTCGGACATTTTGACACTTTATTGGGACCAATGACATTCATACAGCGATCAGAAATTTAAATATCCACTGATTACTGTATAATTGTCATTGGCAGTGAAGGGGTTAACCTGCAGGGGGCAAGGAAGGGGTTAACTGTGATCCCTAGGCGTGTTCTAACTGTGAGGTGGCTGGGCTGCTATGGGCATAAGAGATCTAACTCATCCCAGTGGCAGGGATCAGTAGATCTCTTCTTTCAGAATGGAGAACCGTCGTGTTTACACTATCGTCAGTTCCCCGTTCTTTGCCTCTGGCAGCTCATCGCGGCTCGTCTGCAGATATCGGGTCCACCCGAGCCGCAGGCACACTCCTCCGCCAGTGCGCCGGGCATGAGAGTGCGCTGCCGGTGGCACGCTCTCGCCCCCTAGCTGCGCATGCGTGAATCGTTGCCTATGTACGGCGATTCACGAGACACGTCCACACTGTCGCTGTAAATAGACGGTCAGGAACCGGTTAAAAAACAGGCATGGCTGAAATTCTTTATGATTATTTCAAGATTTTTTTTTATCAGTCATCCAATCATTAGAGAGACATCAATGACCAAATATAAAAAAATAAATGATTTGTTGCAATTAATGTGCTAAAACTTTAAAGACAGGAGGCTCAAAATAGTTTTCAGGCACAAGGCTTAATTCACTAAGTTATAATGCATATGTTATTTGATGGAGTGATTATTATTTTTAGCCATGTGGCTCTTTATTCCAGCTTTTATTGACTTTCATTGTTGATTGATATACAGTACCTCATTGATATAATTATATCATTGATATAATGGTTGATATGGCAAATACAAATGTGATAGCTTAGTGAGTTGAACCTATTGCAGCTTACAAATGTCTCTTAGCCAGTTTGATTCCTGTTTTTTATAAAGGGGTGGAACTTTCCAGGGCCATTGATACCACAAGATTAGGTGAGACTTTTCTTGCACCTTTGGAGCAAGGTTTCCATCTTGCTTCATGGCTGCTAATCTGCTTTTTTCTCAGAATAGACATGGCAAAAACTATGCAAGAATCAAGAATATTCATAGAAGCACAACAAGGTAGTTCATCAGCAGCTGTTGTTATCATTAGGGGGTGCATTAGAAAGACACAAAAGGGGAGGTAAAGCAGCAGGACACAATCTTGCCTCACTTAGGGTGCCTTTTCTTTGCTTTTCTGTTCTAGTTGACACGATCTCTAATGCATTACAGAGTACAAAACTGTTTGTGCTCACTGTGGAAACTATTGATTTGTATTCATAGTGGAATGGAGCGGTTTACTTTTAAAATTGTAAGCTCTTCTTAAGCAGAATATGCATCCCTGTGGGCAGGGCTTAGTGCTAAGGGAAAGCTTAGTGAAGTCAGTTGGGGAGGGCAACTATTCAATGACCCAATTCTTTTAGTTTACAGGGCGAAAAATACATACCATAATGCAAACCCTATCTTGTCTCTCCATAATCAAGCTTGTGTCTGCATTATGTACTATCCAAATGTTTTGTTTATAATTGGATTCATTGACCTATAAAGGATTCTGATTTTGCTTATATAAATACAAATTTTGAAATACTGTATATTGGACATGCACTCATTAACGCTGATTTGCAAAAGACAAATAGGCTGTTCATTTTGCAAGAGAATTTTCCCTTAGCTTAGTGAATGTGATGAAAATTCACATTGCAAAGAATATCCAATTATAGAAAAAACAACATTTTTGCTTGTGTAACACTTATCCCCGAAAGAGCCACAGAAGTATGGTCCCCTGATTCCGGGTGACCAGAGCCCTCCGGCAATGTCACGCCAAATCTTACCAAATACACCAAATCTAAAGAAGGATTAGACACCCAGCAAGGCAACAATAGAAATTATCAATAGTAATGAACAGGTACAGGGTAAAGCCTAGTACACACGGGCCCAATGCCGGGTGACATTGGCCGGTTCAATAGAAATTTGGCCCATGTGTACTGGAGTCAGGCTGTTCATGACTAAAAAAGGTTTGCCTATCGGCTCCTGATCAGCGCTCTCAGCTAATGGCTGAGAGCGCGAACCAGAGTGCTCTGGTAGGGGGCCGCCCCCTGTCAGAACACATTAGGACAGCATGGGAGATCACTGTACTAATATAGGATAGTTAGTATAGCGACTCCTCCTGAGCTGTCAGTTTTTTTTCGTTCTGCCCTGCTGGGTTGAATGAGAAAAAAAACTACTGGTGTGTGTGAGGCTTAAAACAGAAGATTTTCACCATACAACAAAATATTAAGACCAAGTATTTCTGCAATTTAACCCAGGATCTAGGGAGGTCCTAGCCAAAGAGTTGGTACTAGAAACAAATAGCCCTTCAGTCTCTTCAAATCCCTGCCACTGGCAAGTGTACTTGTAGGTGGGTGCAGTGGCAATAACTCAGTCTAGATGCAATTGAAAGAACTTGTATTGTTCTGGTCCCGAGTGTTTGGTCTGCTGTATTCCTTGTTCCATTTAAATACTCGTAAGGAGGCAAAATTTGCTTGCTTGCATTGCCCCATGCCAGGCCTATTTGCCCGTAAGCAAAAATTGACATTTTATTTGTTTGTAGCAGCCAAAAGGACGATTGCCCAGGCCTGAAAAAAACCTACAGCCCCCTTTCAGGGAGTGAGGGGCTGTCTTACAGTTATGATGCTAAATGATCAAGTGTCTAGCATTCTCCACGACACGCATACCAACTTTCTCAAGGTCTGGGAACCATAATTGGCGTATGCCTTGTCTGACCTCCCCCAGACAACCATGGGTTGGCTCTAATTGATGTCTTGGGCGACCTCGGGTCCCTACCCCTCTTCTCTCTTTTCTGCTTTACTTTTCCCTCTCTCCCCTGACTTGCTCTCGGCTCTGGTTTTCTTATTTTGATGGGTTTTTCAGCCCCCTTTGGCTGCCTATTGGTGTCTGAACTGCCTACTAAGGAAATGTTAACATAAAGGTCCTGACCATCTTGGCAATTATGGGGTTTTCCCCCAAAATACATATATGCTTTGTTTAATTTGGATATGCCTCTTTGAGAAGGAGACCCTTCCTCCTTTGCTTATTCTGTGTATGTAAACTTATCTTCTTTATGGTGCCAGTCATAGCCCCTGCATGGGCAGACTAGGTGTGGACTAGGTGTGTTTGTATTGTTGTACATTTTTGATGTACCTACAATGAAAATTATTGAACAAGAAAGAACTTGTATTAAAGTCAAGGAACAATAGTTAACAACAATCCAAGCGAAAGGAAGCCCAACTGGGAACACTCAAGGATAACAGCATCGTGCAGCGGAGCAGTTCACAGCCAAGATTACAGCGTCTGTCTGGAGGGAAAGAATGGGGACCGGCAGGTCCAGGCCTAAGGAACCATGTTCTTCCTGAATTTCTCTCCCTCTGTACTGCCGCTGTGGTTGAGCACCACCTGCAAAGGAGAAAATAGACTGCACCTGCATACATACTATTAATCATTGATGCCTAGAGTTCCTGAACTTTAGCATTCAGGTTTAAGGGGATTCTATGGTACAGAGGGTAAATACCCAAATTGTATCCCAAGGCAAGGTGACACTGTCCCTTTAAGAAGTGGGTAAGGAAGTTGTGACCAGAAGCCTCCTACCACCAAGCAGTCTGTGAAATGCTTAACAAACTTGTGGTCCCATGGCCTCTCACCGGCCTTCTTCTGATCTCTGGTGCCAGAAACCGGTGACATTTGCAGTGACCCAGGACAATGTGGTGGCAGTCTCTCATGGAAATGGTTATGTCCCTTTTCTCAAGGCTGCTGGATCTCTCCAACAGCTGTACTCTCCATGCAGATGTTGCAACTCAGTCTCTTTTTGACACCATCCAATATTTGGGAAGCATTACAAGAAGGCTAAGTGACTGCTTACACAATCACCTCTACAGTATAGAACAACATCACTCTACTAATGTGGCTCGACATCTTGGAGGGGATTTAACTGCTGTAGAGAGCCAGGCAACTGAGAATTTGTCCAGGCATTTGCGGACCAGGATTCCTGGTGGATTGCATTTTGAGTTGGATTTGACCCCACTGCTATGATTGATTTGATGCTAATCCAATCTCTTGTAGACCAGTGAATCTCACCCCTTGTTTTATTGCACCCATTTCAGTCAGTGCATATACTGTTTATTTTTATTTTTTTATTTGATGTATTTTGTATCCTTATATTGATACATTTTGATTGTTTTTTTATATTGCTGAGAATATTATATGGTATTGTGTCGTATATATGCATATTTATAGATATTTCTTATCATACAGTATGCGTGTTCAGTTTTAACACTTTAACACATTATAGTGTGGTGGTATTCAGGCATGAAGCACATTAACAGGTCTATTCTTGTGATAATGACTCCATATTTTGAATTGTAATAATAAAGCATTTGGCTTTTCTGGACATTGATGTGCAATCATCCCTACAGCCCTGTCTTTTTTTTTTTTACACTATTTGCCTTAGTAAATTAATCCCATGGAAAATATCTTGACTTTTTTGACTTCCTATTATTTTGATCAACATTTTGATACTGGTAGGTGTAATTAACAGTTCTTTTGGTTTTGCTAAATGCTTGAATTGTGCAGAGGATGATTTTAGTGCAAAGAACTGTAGCATTGCTCAAGGATTGACAGGTTGATGCTCAGCTTTTGTATCCCAGAGAAAGCCCAGCATGGGTATGCACTTACCTACTTCTCAGACTGTTGAATCCCCTTCTTGCCTGTTGTTTGGTTCTTAACCACCTGAAGACCAGACCTATTCTAGCACTTTTTATATACAAGTTTAAAACAGTATTTTTTGCTAGAAAATTACTTATAACCCCCAAACATTATATGTATTTTTTAGCAGAGACCCCAGGGAATAAAATGGCAATAATTGCAATTTTTTATGTCACACTGCATTTGTGCAGTGGTTTTTAAATGCAATTATTTTTGGAAAAAATACATTTTAATGAATTTTAAAAAAACAATATATACCCCATTTTTTTGTAAAATATGAAACATGATGTTATGCCGAGTAAATAGATACCTAAAATGTCACGTTTCAAAATTGCGCATGCTCATGGAATGGCGACAAACTATGGTGCTTAAAAATCTGCATAGTCAATTCTTTAAAAAAATTTACAGGTTACCTGTTTAGAGGTACAGAGGAGGTCTAGTGCTAGAAATATTGCTCTCAGTCTAACATTTGAGGCTATACCTGACAACAGGTATGCATTCGCTTCTGTGCGTGAGCACGGAGAGATGGAGGCACTTTTTTTTTTTTTTTTCCTTATTTCTTTCGTTTTACACTGTCCCTTTTAATTGTCACTTTTATTCATATTACAAGGAATGTAAACATCCCTTGTAATAGAACTAAGGATGACATGTCCTCTTTATGGAGAGATCTGGGGTCAAAAAGACCCAAAATCTCTTCTTTACCTTTAAAAGCAAAAGATCAAAAAAGAAATTGACCTTTGCTTTTAAAAAAAAAAATTGTTTACTTCCACCCTAGACCGGAAGTGGCATCATGACATCACTCTGGTCCTCCAAGGTTATAGAGGCAATCAGAGATGATCTAGTCTTTCATTGCCTCTGTGACCAGCCGGCTGCACAATTGGATCGTTTCTCAGGCACCCGAGAAACACTGGTGAGTGGCTGATGAGCCACTCGGATTGCTTTCCTGAGAAAGCCAGCTGCTAGCTAAAAAAAAAGATACCGGGGTTATGGCTGTGCTGATAGCTTCAGCCATAACCCCGGTAAACCACTTGCAAACTGCAACGTATATATACGTATTGCAGTCGGCAAGTGGTTAAAATGGATGTAAACCCGATTCATGAAATTTGAGCTGCAGAGTTTTCTTATCTCCCTTCACAGCCCTGTCCTGCTCTGTAGCTATTTTATCAGCCTGACAAGTTTCAGTCACATTATGATAAGAGCAGCCGGAGTTTCTTGTTGGGGAGGTTGCTATAAATAGATAAGCATTGTGCTGAACAAAACAATGAATGGAGCTGAGAGTCTCTACCTATGAAGGGGTAGAGGGGTGTGCACCTTTCATCCAATCAGCTGTCTTGGCTGTGTGCTTAGGCTTCTCTGCAGTCTTAAGCAGGAAGAGAAAAAAATCATAACCCGAAGAGCACTTTCTAAAGGATATTTACAGATGGAGACAGAAGATATGCATGTAAAACTTATATAGGGAGGTTTGTTTCATGCCTGTGTATCATCTAAGGCTGTTCACTTCACTGGGTACGTGTGAGGGTTTACATCCACTTTAATACACCCATATGATTGACAACTAAAAAACAATTGGTGAAAAGAGCACAGCAACCTCTTCTTTAGGACCCATAAACAAGCTACAGTTCTTAAAGAATTTTCCAGATACTCTGTAGTTCAGAAATGTCCTAATTCTGTGAGGAGGCTTAGGTTTCAAAGGCCATGCTTCTAGAGATTGCAATAAAATAAATATGACCTTGTGAATGCATTTCCAACTAAAATGTGAGGTTTATTCATTCTATGTAGCAAGGAATTTCAACCAGTTGATATCTATAGACTGTGTTATCAAGCCATCTATTTTTCCTTTCTTTTGATACCCAGGTGTGGTTCGTGCCTCAAGCATCTTCCCTATCCTTAGTGCCATGCTCCTGCTACTTGGGGGCCTTTGTGTTGCTGCCAGTCGTGTTTACAAATCCAAGCGCAACATCATCCTAGGAGCTGGAATTCTATTTGTTGCTGCGGGTAAGAAAAAATGTTTTGAAATCATTAAAGAAGAACTTCAGAAATAACAATCTTGAGTGTTCTCAAATGTTTTTTTTTTTTAACGCGAAATTCATTAGAGCATACAGTCTACATTACAGCTCATTTTTGTGGTTATATCTGTAACTCTTGATGGGGAATGTTTCTGATGGATGGAACTTTATCAAACAGTATATATTGGCTAGTCTTTCACAATTTACATACTGAACATTGTCTATGAGGCTTTTTTTTCCATGCTACAGTGTTTTAATTCCAAATCATGCCTTCAAAACCTATTCTTCACATATGTATGACTGATAATTGTGTTCTGCCTTTTCGATTTAAAGATTTATGTCCACAGTAATGTTTGCAAAAGAGAAGGGCAACATACTGTATAAAAAGTATTGGGAGGAGAATGGTGACATTAAATATACACAATCTTGATTAAAGTCCACCCCATCTCATCCCTATTGATAATAAAAGATTTGTTCTCTATTCCTGTTCCTACAACAATTCCAACATATTGGATTTCCCATCATTTTTATTCCCAAAGGCAATACTGATTTTTCCTAATAGATATGACAAATATCCCCAGCAGGGGGACACAGACCGAAATAAAAACCTGCTCTATTAAACAGAATAGAAATAAAAACATTTTGATTTTACATATACTTTATAGTTAATGATTAGGGATGTCATTCATAGAAAGTCATAATGCTAAATCATACACACTGTTTTGAAGTTTTATTGAGGGCTTATTATAAGGATTTGGTTAAAGTAGATCTCAAATTAATCTGAATGAAATGCTGTTTTTCCAAAGCTCTATATGCCATAAACATCTGCCATTTTTTTTTCTCTAAGGGCTTTTTCACATGGGCAGATGGTTCGGGTCCGTTCTTTAGGCGGACCAGGACGGACGCTCCATTGTTCTCTATGGAGCGACGGATGTCAGTGATGACATGTCCGCTGACACCCGATTCACTCCGATCCACCAAAAACAGACGGATGGAAACCCTATTTTCCATCCGCCTGGCGGATCGGATCGGATGAACACGGACAGACGGTCCATGTCCATCTGATCCTCCATAGAGGAGAATGGAGCTGTGACAGGTCAGTCTCTGCACAAAGTTCAGAGACTGTCCTGTCATCCGCCGGCTCAGTGGGGATAAATGGATGGATCCCCGCTGAGCACCGGAGCCCATCAAAATGGGCTCTGCTCATGTGAAAGGGGCCTAAAACATGTTTTCTTCTTTTTTTTTTCTCTTGTTACATCTCAATGCAGCTGATCTCTTTCAGCCTCTTTCAGACACATTGTAGTTATTTTACTTAAACTGGAGAGTGCCAAATCTGGTGAAGCTGTGCATGGTAGCCAATCAGTTTCTAACTTCAGTTGGTTCAATTAAGCTTTCACAAGAAAACCTGGAAGCTGATTGGCTTCTATGCACAGCTGCACCAGATTTTGCACTCTCCGGTTTTAGTAAATGAACCCCAAGGACAAACAAGGACCTTCATGGTAGCATCACTAGGTGAAATGTTAATGAAAGCTGCATATTTAAAAATTATTGACAGTACATTGACATATTAAAGCGTATATGAGATTTTAGTGAGCTGGATTATTGCCAACCAGGGAGAAGCAACAGGTTCACTTTAATGTTCACCATACCAGTTGTACATACCTTCTCTTTGCTTTTGCTGTTGCTCCGTCTGGAGGTTGTAAAGTCTCATACACGTGCAGATTGTTGGACAACCAAACGTCCAACTTTTGTCCAAATTGGCTGTTGGCGGTGTTGTCTAATGTACTGACGGTAGTCAATTAATCAGCCAACAAAACCGAACGTAGTAACGTGTTACGAGCGTGTAAAGAGGAAGTTCAGGTGAATATGATTTGTGAATTAGGAACACAGGTTACACAATCGAACACTTCCTGGATTCCGAGCATGCGTGTTTCCAATTTTTTGTTGGGCCAACTTCTGTACACATGAGCCAACAATTGGCCATCGCCTTGTTGGCCAACAAAAGTTTTCTAGTCTTGTCAGCCAACTTCTGTTGGCCAACAATTGGAAATTGGCTGTTGGATCGTGCATACTAACGTTCGGATTTTCGGACAACAGGCTGTTGGACAACTGTTGTTGGCCAATTATTGTACCGTGTGTACGGGCCTTTACTCTTTTTTTACACCTGCATGACACTGATCCTGAGCCTGAGCAATCAGTCATCATGCACCAACACCAAGCACTAGGAAAAAGTAAGTCGCATGCTGCTCTGTTCCCAGAAGTTTCAGGCTAAATAAAGTTGTGTAGAGAAATGGTGCTACTGGTAGGGCCACCATTTTAAAAGCAACTGATGTAAATATCTAAATTTGATTGGCACCAGCCTCTTGCAATCCCTTGTACTTGTGCAACATAACTCAGACAGGGAGAGGGAGAAGCAGCAACAAAGGCCAATCAGTTGCGTTGCAGTGTCCATGTGCTAATTAAGAACCTACTTACAGGAGGAGAGAGCCCTGTGACAGAAAAATGAGCTCATCAGTTTCCTGCTTCTTCTTCACTGTCTAGTCATAGGCTGGGGGCAGGTTAAGAAAATCTGTTCCTATTACTTAACTACAATGCCTGGTCTCCATGCTGTTTGCGATGTGTGGCAGGTCTTTGTAAATCTCTTGAATAATAAACAGAAATACATATCATTTGGCAGGTAAAAGAACTCTTGTACATGAATTTCCTTTCTGTAGTGTTTGTTTGCCTGGTGTTCAGGTTTAAGGAGCTAGTTAAAATTATATTGGTTATATTTATGTAAATGAAATACGATACACGCAATATATATTAGAAACACGTTTGCTGGAATATAAAAGTAGCGCTAAAAAAACACACAGGCTAATATCACCCAGTGACAATGTGTAAAACATTCAACAGAGTCCAAGTCCATCAAAATTTCAAAACAGCAGATAAAATACTGTAAGGCTGGGTTCACACCATTGCAAATTGGTTGCGGGTTACCCGCATCCAATTCGCGATAGCAGGAGATTTTGACCGGCTCTCTATGGAGCCGGTTCACATATGTCCGCACCAGGTCCGGTGCGTTTTTCACAAAAATGCTGTGCGACTTTTGGTCCGTTTCAGGTCCGAATTCAGCCCAAAATTCGGGCTGAAATCGGACCTGAAACGGTGAACCAGGACGCACGGGACCCCTGCTGTGAGCCGCATGTGGTTCATATGTGAACCCAGCCTAAAATAAGTTCCTTGTAGGTAGAGAATCCAACACCACACCCTGTGAACAGCTTCAGTGAGACCACTTTCCCATATGGATGTGCACTTACCAGCGATCCATGCCAGGCCAGGCATTCTCATGCTCAGGCAAAAGTACAGTGTGTACATCCACAGACAGAAAAGGCATAAATAAGCCGGGAGAACCCATATCACTGTTCTGCAAACATCTGGAAAATGTGTGTGTCACTTTAAATGAAACCGGAATAAGTGAACATCTGTTCTGCAAACATCTTTAAAGTCTGTGTGTCACTTTAAATATAACCAGTAATAAGTGAACATCTGTTCTGCAAACATCTTTAAAGTCTGTGTGCCACTTTAAATATAACCGGGAATAAGTGAACATCTGTTCTGAAAACATCTTTAAAGTCTGTGTGTCACTTTAAATGAAACCGGGAATAAGTGAACATCTGTTCTGCAAACATCTTTAAAGTCTGACAAAAGTCTTGTCTACAAGTGAATAAGGGCCAATATAAATTTCACCGTGTGTCTGAAATTTCTACAAACGTCTTGTCTACAAGTGAATAATGACCAATATAAATTTCACTGTGTGTCTGAAATTTCTACAAACGTCTTGTCTACAAGTGAATAAGGCCAAAGTAAATTTCACTGTGTGTGTAAAAGGTCTACAAACGTCTTGTCACTATACCCAAGAGGGCCGAATAAATACGGAAAAGACAGACACCTACATGTGTGACATGAAAACGGACTCGT
>BLSH010214667.1:222428-241241 GCA_018402905.1 Glandirana rugosa | reverse complement strand
ACATTTTCCAGATGTTTGCAGAACAGCGATATGGGTTCTCCCGGCTTATTTATACTTTTTTGACACAGTTTGAAGATGATTTTAGAACAGTTATATGGCTTCTACCGTTAATTAATACTTTTCAGACCCAGTTTGAAGATGGTCCACATTCACCTCCATTTTTGCTTTTTTTATGTTTTTATTTTTTTTTAAATATTTAAAGTTATTTCCCTGTCCCCATTTCTTTGTAGGGCACTTGTCCCACCCTTACCCCCATTTTCCATCCTTTTGCAGACCTCTAGGACCTTCCAGGACTTTTTTACAGCCATTTTCAGAACTTTTAATAAAATTACCAGAACCCCGGACCCGAACCCGGACTTTTTTTTGAAAAGTCCGGGTTCGGGTCCGAGTCCCGGACACCCCAAAGTTCAGCACGGACCCGAACTTTACAGTCCGGGTTCGCTCAACTCTAAATATGAGATCTTTTTGACCCTATATCTCATATTTAAGGGGTCCTGGCATGATTTTTTCTATTGCAAGGAATGTTTACATTTCTTGCAATAGGAATAAAAATGATCAAAGTAAAAATAAAAAATAAGTAAAATAAATAAGAAAAAAAAAATTTAAAGCACCCCGTCCTTGCGAGCTCACGCGCAGAAGCAACCCATACATAAGTCCCGCCCGCATATGAAAACGGTGTTCAAACCACGCGAGGTATCGCCACAACCGCTAGAGTGAGAGCAATAATTCTAGCACTAGATCTCCTCTGTAGCTCAAAATGGGTAGCCTGTAGAAATGTTTAAACATCGCCAATGGAGATTTTTAAGTTGCAAAGTTTGTCACCATTCCGCAAGCGGGCGCAATTTTGAAGCATGACATGTTTTACTCAGCGTAACATTATCTTTCACAATATGGAAAAAAGCTGGGCTGACTTTACTGTTGTCTTATTTTTTAACTCAAAAAAGGGAATTTTTTCCAAAAAAGTCACGCTTGTAAGACCTCGGCGCAAATACGGTGCGACAAAAAGTATTGCAGCGACCGCCATTTTACTCTCTAGGGTGTTAGAAAAAAATATATATAATGTTTGGGGGGTTTTAAGTAATTTTATAGCAAAAAAAAACACCAAGTCCCAAAAATAGGCCCAGTGGATAGGGGTATACAAACAAAAGCCAAACATAGTGTGATAACACACACAATTTATTTGTAAAAAACTTCCCCCTCCCACAGGTAATCTTCTTACCGAGTGAAAATAAATCACGCATTCAAAGGATAATGCAGACACTGGTCATCCCAGAGTACACACAGACACCGAAAGGAAGCCCTCACTGCTCATCCGACCAGCAGGGACGAAGTGATTCATACGTCTATCTCCATAGTGTTCATCTCCATAGTAATTGAATGTTTTACACATTGTCACTGGGTGATATTACCCTGTGTGTTTTTTTAGTGCTACTTTCATATTTCAGCTAACGTGTTTCTGATATATATTGTGTGTATCATAATAAATGTCTATTCCAAGCACACTTAGGGTCCTTTCACATGGGCGTTCCATTTTTTTGTTCAGTTCAGTCACTTTTTTTTTTGCAAAAAAGCGGATATGGATGTAAATTTTTGCATCCATTTTCATGTCCGCTGACATCCGTTTTTCATCCATTTTTTACAAAAAAAAAAGTGATTGAACTGAACTAAAATACTGAACTGAACTGAACTAAAATACTGAACTGAACTAAAATACTGAACTGAGCTGAACTAAAACACTGAACTGAACTGAACTGAACATGTTTTTGGGTGAAAAACGGATGTCAGCAGATCGGATGTAACGTTCTAACATCCGTTTTTCGTCCGTACCGATTTTTCTTTCGTCTTAAAAAAACTGAATTTAACGGAGGCAGATGTCAGCGGATAATTATCTGCTAACGTCCGCTAGCCCATAGAGATACATGTATGCCCGTTTTTCATCCGCCAACGGATGGATGAAAAACGAACATATGGAACGCCCATGTTAAAGGACCCTAAATCTGAAAATTTGGACAGAGCTATATCGAGGAAGGGGAGGGAAGGGTGATAATTCATTGCCCTGACAAATCCATCTGTCTGTAAAAAAATAATCTTGAGCTATTGAACTCTGTACACAACAGGCTTTTTACAACAAGATGTAAGGAGACACTTGAACAAAAATGAAGAGCCTATAGCTCCACTTGTTAGTTAGAAATAAGGAACCTATGGGATTGATTTATTAAATGCAAATATACTTTGCAAAGAATACCCAATCACATGCAAGGAAAATAAAAACAGCATTTTAGCTTGCACGTCATTGGATGATAGAAATCAGCAGAGCTTCCTCTCATTCCAGAGCTTCCCCTCAGATCTAGATCAACTATATTTGCAGTGCACAGTATATTTGCCTTAAATGAGTTGCAAAGGCAGAAGGTTTTTTATCTTAATGAATTCTATACATTAAAGTGGAGGTCCACCGCCTGCCACCGCTCCTTTAAAAATTAAAAGTCAGCAGCTACACATACAGTAGCTGCTGACTTTTAACTTGAGGGCACTTACCTGTCCTGGAGTCCAGCGATTTTGGCACTGCCCACTGATCTTCAGGTCGACAGGTCGAGTGCTGCCACTGCCATTGGGGCTAAGGGAACCCGGATGCCGTTCGGCTTCATGGCCGGGTCCCTACTGTGCATGCGCGAGGCC
Source organism: Glandirana rugosa (assembly GCA_018402905.1). Taxonomy (NCBI): domain Eukaryota; kingdom Metazoa; phylum Chordata; class Amphibia; order Anura; family Ranidae; genus Glandirana; species Glandirana rugosa. Next base: position 238,565 of record BLSH010214667.1, on the reverse strand, counting down.
GCCGTTGTGCTTTCCCATTGGTGGCGGAGGAGGGAGTAGGAGGGAGCCCGGCTGCTGATGGCCGCGGCCCTGTGTGGAAAAGGACACCTGTCAAAGATGGGTCTTCACCCTCCCCCCCAAAAGGTGCCAAATGGGACACCTGAGAGAGGGAGGAATCCAACCAGGGGAAGTTACAATTTTGGGTGGAACTCCACTTTAAGATAAAAAACCTTTTGTGTGTGTTGCAACCCCCCCCCCCCAGCACCCCCCTAATCACTTACCTTAGCCCCATCTCTCTGCAGTGTTGTCCACGACTGTCTTAGCTGTCCCAGATACGCCATGTTTGAATGGACACAGGAAGCACTGACTCGGCTTGGGTGCCCCCATAGCAAGCTGCTGGCTGAGGGAGCACTCACCAGAGGGAGGGGCCAGGAGAGCAGAAGAGGGACCCGACTACACAATAACTTTTTATGTAAATCAACCTCATAAATTTATATGCAATATTTCATATTTGCCACCATATTTTTTTTATTCTCCGATTATGATAAATAATGAAAATGCGTAAAAAACACTATACATTCCCTTTGATTTTAGGGACTAGGATAAGCGATGCAGTTCAGGTCCATGCGAGGGTTAAGTGTTAGAGACAGATTAAGGATTAAGTTACAGCTCAGGATGATTTTTAAAAGCTGTTTAATTTTGACATGTTTTTGACACCAAAACCATATGCTGAGAACTACCAGAATGAAAATAAACATGTTACCATAATAAGTAGGTCCGGAACACCAGATTCCACACAAGACTGAAACAGTCTCTTTAAATGTACTGACTTTTAAAAGTGTTTTTTAATTCAAAAAGTAAAATATGCCTAATTTTCTTATTTCTCTTTCACATTTAATGACAGGACTAAGCAACATTATTGGTGTAATTGTTTACATATCTGCCAATGCCGGAGATCCTGGAACCAAGAGAGATGATGAGAAGAAAAGTCATTATTCATACGGTTGGTCCTTTTATTTTGGTGGACTTTCTTTTATTATTGCTGAAATGATTGGGGTCCTTGCGGTCAACATCTACATTGAAAAGAACAGAGAGGCCCATTGTAAATCACGTACTGAGCTGATCAAAAACCCCTCTGCCATTCTACGCTTACCAAGTTACCGCTTTCGATACCGCCGACGTTCTAGATCAAGTTCACGCTCCACTGAACCTTCTCAATCGAGGGACACTTCTCCTGTGGGAGTCAAAGGGATACCTTCAACTGACATCTCCATGTACACCTTGTCAAGAGATACCTCCAAGGCTAATGTTAGCAGCTTATATAATACAGAGCGTGGAGATCACAGTTTTCTACAGCTTCACAACTGCTTCCCTAAGGAACCAGGGGTCACCGTCACCGTTACAGGACCAGCCTCAAACACTGGCACCCTGGGCAAGGACGGTTCAAACACCAACACTCTAAACAGGAAAACCACACCTGTGTAGGTGGTTCCAAGCCTAAGGTCTTCTAAGTGAGCGTGTGTGAGTGAATGTGTAATGCGTGTGATAGGGTGTACGTTTTAGGATGGAGATAGGAGCCATTTTATGCCATGTAGCTGCCAATTTCTGGTACAGAGGTGTCAGGAGTCCAACCCTCTGTTCTAGTGAAAGAAATTTTGGAACCAAATGGTAAATGTTCTGAAAACTGCATTATAGTGTTTTGATAAAAAAAAAATATATTATATATAAATATATATATAAACACACATATATACTTAAGAAATATTGTACATTTTAGGTTGCTGATAAGCTGTTCTCTTTTAAGATAAGGTAAGGACTATCCAATCATTTGTTATTTCACATGCTTAGGACTACACTGCTCTTAAGCCGTAGTTTCTCTGACAATATAATCACAAGAATACAAAGCAGTTTCATGTTTAAAATCAAATTCTAAATGTAAATTTAAACCGTCATTCCACTGTAAATGAATACTGTGAAAGAAATGAATGGGAAAGAAAGGCTATAGTTTAAATTTGTGAACGATATTCATATCTTGACAGCTCTGGATGAAAGTGTCAGTTCTCATACATCTTTCATTTTATGTTAAAACATCCACTAGCTTCTTGAAGATATAAGCCTTCCACTACACAGAAGGAACCATAAAGTGCCAGTTGTAACATCTGCCTTGTTTCCCGTAGCTGGGTTTTGCATTCATAGCCCCCACTAATACCCTGTACTTCCATGTATAGGGCTCACATACACAGCCTCCCTGCCTCCCGCAATGCAATGCTAGGTGCCTGAGTGGCCAAATACCAGGCCAAAGCAAAGTAATATGGGTGAAGTGGGAGTTTGCTCAGCCCTGTACAAGTTTCCACTTTTTTAGTTGAAGAAGTTTTAGAGACTGTAGTGGCAGATTTCAATATAACAGCTCCTAGTATGCAATGGCTGTCTCAATTTTTAATTTTTCTTTTTTTTTTTACTACCTGTCATTTAAATCTCTTTGGGTCTTCAGCATCAATATATTTCTGCTGGAATTACTGGTTCTGCTTCTTTCCCACTTTCAATGGAATTTTACTTCTCCTGTTGAGATAGTGTAGAGATATCACTGTAAGAATTCCTTATATATAGGGGGCTAGTGGGCGTTTCCTACTATAATAAATATGATAATAATAAGTCAGCAAACTGTGATGGTTGACCTAAACATGCATTTATAGGCCAAATGTGGCGTTTTTTCATGTGGGTTCATATTAATACTGCATTAGTCTCAGTTCGTCTTTAACTGAATAGCTTCCAAGGAGCCCAATGTTAGAAAACATTTAGTTGGTGTTTAATCAAGGAACCTGGACTACCCCTTTCCTTCCTTTGCATCTCCATTCCATCTGTACACACTAAATTCTTTATCTCAACATCTTCAGTAGGGAATCTTTGATACTTTGAGATACACATCAATTTTAATAATGGTGAGAACTTAATTGTGGGCCTCAGGTACATTCCAATCACCTTCCAGAGAAAATAAACTAATACTTCCTAATAATGTTTGAATGTATCTATCCTCAAGCCTGATTTTCATATTCTAGCTGAAATTTCCAATTTAACATAGCCTATGTCAAGAGAATAATTATATAGCACGAGGCAATTATAAATATTGAAAGACTAAATACTGCCAGTGTCCTTCCTAAAATTTGAGAGGTTCTCAGATCAGAGCTCCCATTCCAACAGTCAGTGGACCCGTGGTGTTTGCACCGGTTGTCTTTCTGCATAGACTTTCATGGGCTGCCCATTGGTTTTTCTATGAGCTTAAGTATGAGCCACCTTTAAATGTCTATGTTGCTGATTAGTGTAACTGCACTGCTGCAGTACTGTGCTCAGTCAGCTTAGAGAGAACCAGTGTAAATACAGAGCAATGATCTGGCTCTCATGGAAGCTTGGATCTACTATTTTTTTTTAGCCTAAGGCTGGTGTTGGGGGTCTTTGTGATAAGATATGTGTTTGCTGTAAGTCAAAGAAGTGTAAAACGATACAGACTTAAAGCATTAACACCAGTACCTGTAAAAATATGAAAGGCAGACTGAGTTAATTTCAATATATTTTGTAAAGCAGCTTGGCTCCATTGACTTCTTTTTAAGGAGGTAAACTGATGAGAACACTGTGAACAGTCAGATCATGGCAATTTTAGACAGGAGTTTTTAGCGATGCATATCTCTCTTTTTTTTTTTTTCTATACATTTCTTTATTGATTGTTTTGTTATACATCTAACAACACATACACTCAATTCTATTCAAGCTCACACAGGAGCTTCTATATATACGTATTTGTATTCACATTTATATTACACAAAGGTCCCCCTCTCCCCCAATACCCTCATACTTTGGTGTGGTTTGTATACCCCCTCACTTTCCCATCCTGAATTTACTTATATTTTAACTTTCTAGCCTTCCCACATGTTCACTCCCGTCTATCTTCCTTACCATAATCCTATTCCTTTATGTTTAGCCCATGGAATATTCAGATGCAGTTGCGGGATCTGCTATCCAACTAGACCAAACTTTCTCATATTTTTTTTTTATTTCCCCTATTACAATATGTATCTTTATATATCGGTAAGTTACTATTTACTAATTTTTTCCAGAAGGCTAGTGAAGGTGGGGCCAATTTTTTCCAGTTTAATACAATTGCCTTTATTGCATAGAAAAGTAGCAATCTTATTTGTGTTCTCTTTGTCACTGTGTATTTCTTTTTTTACACTAATCCTAAAAGGCAAATAGCCACGCTCTGTTCTAGAGCGACAGACGTAACTGCCACTATCATGTCTATGACTCCTACCCAGAACATGGCGATAGCCGGGCAGGTCCAGAATTTATGGATAAAATTTCCTGGAACCTGCCCACATCTCCAGCAGTTCTGAGAGTTTAATGTGCTTATCTTATATGGTGTATAGTATGCCCTATGTGCTATCTTAAATTGTATGAATTTATCTTGCAATGAGAATAATATTTGAAAAGGGAATCCCCATATACCTTCCCAATCCTCCTCCTTTAGCTCTAGGCTATCATTTTCCCATTTTGACCGAAGCTCCCTCATCTCTGACAAAGACACAGTTAAAAGACGGGTATATAAAGCTGATATGGGTTTCTTTATTGATTTTGTTCTGACCACTTGCTCCAACCCAGATTCTATCAGTTGGGGAAGACCCTGCCAGAATTGGGCATATAGGGCGTGAGACAATTGCATATAGCGAAAAAAGTCTCCATTGCTCCGCAGATCTCGCAAAGGGCTCCATGATTCCTCCCTGCATCACCCGGTCTATAGTTTTGGTCTAGCTCAGGCTCCTGGGTCTTGAATGGAGCTCAGTTGGGGCAACTAGGGATTCCTTCATAGGGGGGTATTCGGGGACATAATTGACCAAAAATATTTTTCACAAGCTAGCCCACTTCTCCATGCCCTAATAGTTGTATCATTAAGGGGGTCAACTTTTTTCATTAAGGGGGTCTTTTTTTTTCATACTGTATCCACCAGCATGCAGTCATATTAGTGTGTTGGCAAATAGGCATATGCATACAGGACAATAGAGACTGTCTATTTACACATATGTACAAATAATACACTCAGAAAAATTACCAGTCCTTATGAATGGAATGCTGGCACTAGAATCCCAGACTTTCATCACAAAAAAATAGTTCCAATTGTACAGATACATAATTATCCATGTCCAATGGGTGTCATACTGTTAGATATCCACTTATGCCTCTAGAATGCAAAATATTTCATAAGCATTCTGCATGGTACAATTCTATAACATATATTACCAAACATCAGTTTGTACTGCACATATTGTGCCAGTTGTGACAAGACCACAAATACCACTAGCTAAACTTTGTTAAAACCTAAGTTTAATCGGAAATCAAAAAATAAAAATCAGCACAGGGGTCATTACTTACAGTCAGTAGGGTGTGTCCCTTGTACTGCTGTGCCCTCTATAAGCTGAAATCTTCATCCTTTGATCCCCCATGAACTCTGCCATAATCTTCCAGTGGTTATTAGCACCAACAGAGCTGTGACAGGCATTCATCAAGGGTACCTGACAATGCCCATCCTTTCTGCCTAGCTTCTCCACTCATAGAAACCATACTATAGCTTCTGTGAATAGAACAGGATCAAAGAATGGAGGATGGGTGGATGATTGAAATGTCCACCCCCTCTATCCATAAATCACTGTATAAGCACACAACCAGGAAACTACTCAGGCCTAATGCATTCTTAATTGTATGAAAAAGTTTACATGCAGGCTTTAGTGCATTTGTATGTACTATGCCACATTCGAGCTGCCCTCATTTTTTTTACTACAGACTAGTGCAGCCCCCATAAGTGCATCTATCTACAGCTCGTTGTAAGTTACAGAATGTTTTAAATCAGAGAGTAAAGAATGTGGTGTACATAGACTATTTTACCACCAAGGCAGAACATTGTTTAACACCACTTGCTGTATATACCAATGTTATTTTCAGTAATAGTCCTGAAACAAAATGCATAATGGTAGGATGAAAATATATGCAGACTATGGAAATGTTGGTGTCCCCTAATGTTTGTGGAGTGTGTAGAAATAACCCCTTACATGGGAAGTCAATAGAAAATGTCCTACTTGTGTTGGTGGCAGTGAAGGTGGGGAATACCTCACTGAGGCACACTGCTCAAGGAACTTCTAGAAACTTTAAGTGGAACCATATCTAAGAAAGGCTCATGTACACTGTTTTGTTGGCTTTAAATTTTATTTTGAAACTTTTCTTCCATTTCTGTTTCACCTTGTAGTCAGACCTTAAGCAATAGGAATGTGAGCAGCAACCCTTATTGAAGTTGGTATAATGATTTTCTGGTTCACAGAAGGAAAGTGTAGGATGACCATTTGCTGTCTCAAATCATCGGAGGATTGTGAAAAGCAGTCATGTTAGTTGCATCATTTAGTCATGTGAAAAATAGCTGCATTCTGCTTTCACTGCTTTTAGACCTTGTTCACATCTCCACATTTCCGATCATGCCGCAAACCGCACAGAAAATGTGCGCTTTGCCGCGCTTCGGTAACAAGCTGCAAATGGGCATCATGCTTGCATTGCTATTAAATTTTAATGGCACCCAAACTCGGGTAGCGGGGGCGTTTTTGCCGCGTATTTTGTTGCATGATAAACACACTGTAAATGCACTCGAAATTACAGTAAAAAAGTGCCACACTCCACTTCAAAAACAATACAGGAGTTTTTTTGTGGTGTTTGTTGTGTGTAGGGCAGCCCATTCAAGTGAATGGGCTTCCCTATGCATGATGCATGTTAACATGTGAAGAACAAGCAAAAAAAATGTTAGAGGAATGTGAGTTCTCACTACATGCAGATGTAAATGCAACCCTAAATATAAATGATTTCACCCACAGATTTATTTGTAATGCACCTTATACCTTGGTTTGGGTGTATTCTTCACTACATGAAAGTGCTTTTCCATTTTTTTTCTTTTTGTGACATTCAAATTGCCAGGAAGTTTTTCATAATCCATTCATTAAAAGCACATATAAACATGCAAACAGACATAATGATACATATATATTTTGTTTTGGGATGCTGTCAAATGTACTACCCTATTAAACTGCAGGAAGCCACATTTTTTAGTATAAATTTAGGACACATAATATAGATAATTTTTGAGAAAATAAAAAATATTATAACAGTTTTATATACCCTTTTCAAAAAAATGAAAGGAGCATTTTGAAAACACATGACATTTCAATAGGGAAAAATATAATGCTGGATATCAATACTAATATGGACTGGGTAATGTGTTAGGAACAAAAGGATGCCACATCATTTGATGGAAATTAAAATGATCAACTTACAGAGGGCTGAATTCAAAGGCACCCTCAAAAACCAAAGTGAAAAAATTATGCAGCTGGCTAGTCCATTTAGCTGAAATTCCATTGCAGCAACTGCACCCGCTGCTCAAGTGTAGCCTGTAGAGGTCTGTGCCTCCCTCCATAGATATGCCTCCCAAGACCATCACTGACCCACCAGCAAACCGGTAATGCTAAACGATGTTACAGGCAACATAACATTCTCCGCTGCTTCTCCAGACCCTTTCACGTCTGTCACATGTGCTCAGGGTAAACGTACTGTCATCTGTGAAAAGATCAGGGCACCAGTAGCAGACCTACCATTTCTGGTCTTCAATAGCAAATGCCAATCAAGCTCCAGGTTGTGAGCACAAGGCCCACTAGAGGACTTCGGGCCCTGCGTCTGTTTCTGATTGCTTGGTCAGAGACATTCACACCAGTGGCCTGCTGGAGGTCATTTTGTAGGGCTCTGGCAGTGCTCATCCTGTTCCCCTTTGCATAAAGGAACATATACCTGTCCTACTGATTGAGGACCTTCTATGGCCCTGTCCAGCTCTCCTAAAGAAACTGCCTGTCTTCTAGAATCTCCTCCATGCTCTTGAGACTGTGCTGGGAGACACAGCAAACCTTCTGGCAATGGCACGTATTGATGTGCCATCCTGGAGGAGTTGAGCTGCCTGTACAACCTCTATAGGGTCCAGGTATCGCCTCATGCTATCGGTAGTGAAACTGACCTTAGCCAAATGCAAATCTAGTGAAAAACAGTCAGAAAAGATCAGTAGGGAAAAAGAATGTCAGTGACCTCCACCTTTAAAACCATTCCTGTTTTGGAGGTTGTTTCATTGTTGACCATCTAGTACACCTGTTGTTAATTTCATTAACACCAAAGCAACTGAAACTGATTAACAACCCCCTCTGCTACTTAACTGACCAGATCAATATCCCAGGAGTTTAATTGACTTGATGCTATACGCTGATTAAAAAGTGTTCTGTTATTTTTTTTGAGCAGCGTACATTATAAACATCAGACAAATCATGCTGTTGTGGCTAGGTCCTAAAATTTTCAATTTAAATGGTTAGAGTAAAAAAGTGACAGTTGATTTCCACATAGGGAAGAATGAGTCGTTATAAAAAACAGACACTGAATAAAGTTTTCAGTCTGTTGAAAATCATACAATTTATGAGTGGATTTGCAAACAAAATGGTCCTCTGCAGATCAGATACAAATAGAAATATTCAGATTAACACATCAAAAACTGGTGAGTGTGCAATTCTCCTGAACTGCAACTTTTATATAAAATAGAATAAATCAACCCACCCTCTCATTTAAAAGCTAAATGTAGGCTTCATCCATGTTGCACTGCCCCAGCCTGCACAGTGTCTGCCAGTGATCTAATTATAACAAATGACTGGCTGGCTCTGCTGTACAGAATATGGATTTATTTTAATGTTTGGAAGGTGACATGTCCTGCAAGCTTGGGCAACAGAATGCGAGTGAATGCTGTATGTGACCATTTTATGGCTATAACCCTTTTTTTATGAAGGGGAGGCCTTGCTACACAAGAGCAGTTACACAGTAGTTTGACCATTTACAGAGAATACAACTAATTTATGAACAGAAACAAGGCTGGAAAGTCGCTCTCCGAGATCCAAACTCTAATTTATTGATGATAGGTACAGATACAGCTCATAGGCGAACTACAAGTTTAAGCAGCTGACGCGTTTCACACCACTGCTCTGGTGCTTAGTCATAGCCTGACTGTCACAGTAAGAAATGCACATATATATACATACACAAATGTGGTTAATTGATTAATTGAAACAATGTGGGTTCTGTTACACCTTTTTAAAGGAAAAGACAGACACAATGATTGAGCTCTAAATCAAATAGAAAACACATTTAAACTCAACCCATGATGGCAGGCATTCCAATGTTTAGCCACATTGGTATTTTTATTCACAGAAATGTCATATAAGTGATCCTGAAACCTATCTTTCATCCTCCATTCAGGATCACTTATATGACATTTCTGTGAATAAAAATACCAATGTGGCTAAACATTGGAATGCCTGCCATGACAAGAATGTGAAAGATCTCCGCATCCAGGGGTTAGAGAAGGTTTCTTTGCCCAAGAGGGGAGGGAACAGATTTAGATTACTCTGCAAGAGGGAAGTTTATTGGATTTCTAAAATTAATACTAGACAGCCCGTCGGACTTAATTTCGAATGGGATGTATCATATTTTTATGAATGATCTAGCTAATTTTGTCCACATGAATTCTGAGTCCCCTCTTTCACCTTTTTGATCCATCTATCAAAAGTTAGTGGTCCTATGATCACAATCTACATTCCCGATCTATCAGGGTTTTGGGTGGAATACATTTGGTTTTGTGCCTAATAACTGGGAGCAATTTATAATTATGGCTCTTTCAGTCATGGCGTTGCCATGTGTGTCCCCGTCCTATGCTAGTTTGTCGTTTTCTATTTAAAAACGTTAGAATTATATATTCAAGCTTATATTCAAATTTATGATACATCGGGATGGTCGTTCCGTGTATGGCCCCTATGTGGGTCCATTTATTGAACGATCTGTAGAATAATTTTAATAAGCCTTTAGGGGTTCTTACCTTTTATGTACCCTTTAACGGTTTTAAACAGGAGTGTTAATGTCATATGATTCTATATACACATCAATACAAACAACAATATTGTTATTATGAGTGTTTTTCATTGTTTATTATATATTTTTCTTCTTTTTTCTTGTTTTTAATTGGACAGCTATGAATGATATGTGGGTTTATGATGGTCCAGTGGGTTGGGTTTTAATGTGTTTTCTATTTGATTTAGAGCTCAATCATTGTGTCTGTCTTTTCCTTTAAAAAGGTGTAACAGAACCCACATTGTTTCAATTAATCAATTAACCACATTTGTGTATGTATATATATGTTCATTTCTTACTGTGACAGTCAGACTATGACTAAGCACCAGCGCAGTGGTGTGAAATGCGTCAGCGGCTTAGACTTGTAGTTCGCCTATGAGCTGTATCTGCGCCTATCATCAATAAATTAGAGTTTGGATCTCGGAGTGCGGCTTTCCAGCCTTGTTTCTGTTCCTATTTCCTTGCACTATCAAACCAGCACCTGGAACTCTCGGCACACGCGGCTGTTCCTCCTAGAGCTGATTATCCCTTGAGCGGTGATTCCTTTCTCCCTTAACTCATCTATGAAACATGAAATTAAAAATAAGACTATGTTTCACTATGAACAATCAAGTTTGATTTTTTAACCAGCTAAGAACTGTCAATTTCCAGTACAAGTAGCTCTGTTGGTAGCCAAATTCTAGTGTGCACTCAGCAAATGCCCATTTGTAAACCCTGTAATTCAGGGGTCTCCAAACTTTCTGAACAAAGGGCCAGTTTACTGTCCTTCAGACTTTGAGGGGGGCAGACTGTGGCCAGTTGGAGTAGAAATGCCCTGGTATCAGTGGGATTAAAGAATGCCCCATAATTGGTATTAGTGGGAGGAATAGTGCCCCATTGTTGGTGTTAGCAAAAAATAGTGCTCCATCATTGGTGTCTTTGGGAGGAAAAGTGTCCTATTGTTGGTTTTAGAGGGAAGGAATAGTGCCCCATTATTGGTGTCAGTGGGAAGAATAGGAACCTGCAGTTGGTGTCAATGGGAGGAATAGTGCCCCATTATTGGGGTCAGTGGTAGAAAGAAGCCCTATTGATAGGGAGCAGTGACAGGAATTATGCCTTTTATCAGTGAGAGGAATAGTGTCCCAAGGGCCTGATAAAGGCAAGCAAAGGTCCACAGGTTGGAGACCACTGTTCTAATTAAACAACCCTAACATTTGAGTTGGTAAAAATTGGAATGGATAGTAATAGACAAAGGGATAGTGGGTAATGGGCAAATGGGTATTGGATAATAGTAGATAAATGTATGCAGTAATTATTATTTATTTGTATTTTACTTTTCTAAATGTCAAGTGGTTCACCCACATTGCTTTGGCCTGACTTTTAAATGCGTAATAGGCAAATGGGTGGTGAGTAATGTCTGTAGTAACCATAGTTTATTTGTATTGCTTGCAGCAATTTCAAAATTCAAAAATGCCACACTAGTTAATGTGCAGAGCTGCTATCAACAGACCATTATAGAATTCATTAGGAGTGTAATGCATTCAGAGCAAGGTGAGAGAGAAATTAAGAAAGATTATGATAGTAAAGGAGTTTATCTATCCAGCCAGGTGTGTGGGCCAGATGTCTGCTCTGCTGCTGTGCTGGGAACATCCTCTGCAATAAGTACAGCAGTGATGAAATGCTCTGCAATTTACCTCTGCCAGCACCCGCTGTGTTTTTTCATTTTATTGGCAAAATAGTCATCTATTTCCTATGTCAAAGTAATGGAATGCATTGGGAGTCTGCATATGATAAGAGTGTAAGCAATGCTTCATAAGATCTCTTTGAGAGAGGGCTACTGTATCCCAGTGGAGCTGCAGTGCCAGGAAAAGCTTATAGAGGAGATACAGCTAAGGGCAAAGCTACAAGCTTGAGAGCAATTTTTCCAGGAAATGATACAAAAATGATAAGTCATATTTCCAGAGTACACGGTTGTGAGATAGATTAATCAAAATCTAAGTGTGAAATATGTTTTAGAGAATTATTTTAAAGCAGGCCTGACAGCCATTAAAGTGTGTCCTTACCCTAAGCCTATTAAATGTTAAATTCCAAGAAACCTTCATAGATTATGATTTTTTTACAAATGGTTCTCTGAGATCTAACCTCCTGAGAGATATTATACTTATTAAAGTGTCACTAGATTTAAATGCGTGGGCTCACTGATAACTTTATGTGCTATATCTTTTTCTTTCTTACACCCTGTTAAAAACTGATTGTTGCACGTTTTTCATCAGATTTGGTTTTACATTGTTTTTCCTGCATTTTATCAGTTAGTTATCCATTCAGATTTGCTCCAGCTATTATGTGTTTTTCATTTTAAAAAAAGCAGAAAAAAATCCCGGTGTGAACAAACCCCAACCAGTTGCTGATGAGGCTTGTGCTGGAAGATGCCACCATCTGATACCTAGGCCTGGTACTGGTTCTAGGATCAACTTATTGCCATGTGAGAAAGCACTTCTTTTAAAGAAGCTCTCTATCCTCATTAACTTTTCCACTGTGCTTGCGATTCAATGTTCTCCGAGTTCTGTCTCTTTTTTTCAGTGTCAGGGAAAACCAAGACAACAGCTGTGAACGAAAGCCATAATTTTCTATTTACCTAATGCAGTTGTTGTGTTGAATTTTAAAGACTGTCTTTCCTACATTTTTCAAAACTAGAGGAAAAAGTAGTTATTTCATTGCGATCATTACCTCCTTTCAGTAATGACCTAATTGCACGCCAGCCGAGAGACATGAATATTATGCGGGTGTATCTCTGTGGAAATTAAACCCTGGTCTCTGTCTCTCCTATAGTGTTTAACAGGACAAGAGAGGCAGAAGAAAAGGTCGAGTGTGCCTTAAGCCAAAACTCAACAGACCATAGGGCTAAGTCCTGAACTCAAGTTTTCATGTTTCTTTTAAATACATTTTTTTACCCAAATCCTATACTTATTGGGCAAACAATAGGGTATCTTAGCATTTCAGTTTGCTAACTATAGTATTTACTAATGAAAGGCCTATTATAATATAGTCTGATGCATATAAGACATTTTTTTTCTGTTTCATGGTATGTTCTTGTAAGCTACTGTTATTATGCCACCCCAACTTGTCGGTGACAGAGCTCAATGCAGCCCAAGTAAAATACATGGAATCACCATGCCATTAAATCCAAACTACCGACAACATTTAAATCAAATTATGGTACTATGAGTTATGATATTATAATTTAAAAAAAATAAACACACAAACTTGCTGTCCCACGTTGGCTCTACGACCAATAAATGAGCGATGACCACTGATTGCTTAGTTCTCTGCCTGCTCCAAGTGGAGAACGTTAATTTTTAGTTAACGCTCTCCACTCCGCTCTTCCAGTGCTCACAGGAGCACTTAGCCAGAAGAGGGCAGGAGCAGCTGGCATCGGCTCTCAGTAGTTCTCTGAGAGGCTGAGCCAGCTGCTGATCAGGAATCCAGGTGGATCCTGAAATATTGTCAGGATCTTTACAGATCCTAGAGCCACCCTGCAAGGTTACCTGATAGCAGGCACTAGCCTACTATTGGCTGACTCTGGGTCACAGGAGAACAAAAATAAGTGCACTCTGGTGACCCAAATGAGAAGTACAGCCAGCAAAGCTTTGGTCATACTTCTCTTTTAAATGTATTTTATGCAGCTAGCATATGCACTTGAACCCTCTTGATATCTTTTTCACAGTAACACTCACACTGGGAAAAGAGTGAGCACTGCTTTCTGCCAATCAAGGCCATGCTTATACTAAAGAAGTAAAAAATCAGCAGCCAGTTTTCCTATAATCACCCATCAGATATGTGAGGTACAACTATTATGTGGGGAAGAGTACTGAGTTGTGCACATAAAGAATGCTTGCCGCTTAGGAGTAAGGTAGGACATGTATACATGTCCTCTAAGTGAAATTCTGAGATCATGTGTTTTTCCAAGGGTTCTGCTTCAATTTTTTATTGAAAAACAACAAAGAATAGCCTCCATGCCCCCTTCTCGCTGTATCCTCAAAGAAAGGTGGTCTGGGAGTCCCTAGTCATAACAACATAGATTACCTAAGAATATAAATACTAGTTATGGACTCAATGAGACATGGAATGGGTTTGTATATACAAAAATCTTGATAGCCAAACCACTGTATAAATCCACTTTATTGTACAGAAATATATTGAAAAAACAATTTCTAAACAAACTCCACTGTGCTACAACCGGATGACCAAGTGCATACTATATATCATTTAAACACAGAGTATTTACTTTACAATGGCAAACCTCTATATAATATAATGTGATGCCGAAATAACAAAAATATAGTAAAAATGCCCATATGAGGATCTTACATTGATGGATTGAATACAACAAATACAGTGTCTATATAGAGACTAGTGTCCATATGGTAATTCAATTCTTATTGATTTCTGCTTGCAGATTTGAATAATAAATAACTGTAATAAAATATTGAAATAGGAGTCTACCTACCACCCTACTTATAGAGAATCCCCACTTGACCCAAGCATGTATAGGCACATCACAGACCTGGGCTTGGAGATATTAGTACAGTAAAACCTTGGATTATGAGTAACACGGTTAACGAGCGTTTCGCAATACGAGCACTTTTTTAAAAAAAATCCTGACTCGGTTTGCAAGCGCTGTCTCGCAAAACGAGCAGGATTAAGCCACTGTCGGAAGCCATCGGAAATACTCGGAAATAGTCGGAAATACCGAAAGTATCAACAGTTCCTGAGCGTTTCCAAATGTTTCCAAGGGCTTCCGAGGCTCACCAGCTCCACCACACCTCTGGCCACATACTGTATTGCATACACCAGCGCCCCCGGACCTCTGGTCACATGCAGTACTGCATAGACAAGCAGTCACTGTGGAACAAATTATCTGAATTTCCATTGTTTCCTATGGGGAAGCTTGCTTTGATATACGAGTGATTTGAATTAAAAGCATTCTCCTGGAACGGATTATGCTCACAATCCAAGGTTCCACTGTAAAAGTTTTTGTTTCATTTAGAAAATAATTTTAGTGGAAACATGAAAGTAAAATTAGCTTGTCTTGTGTGTTGTGCAGTCACATTGCACCAGTGAAAGTTACTACTTTTGTTAATGCCACTCCTTATGATGTTTTGAGAGAGGTGGCCATCAGTCATCTGCCATTTTCAGAGTGTTGGGAGACAAGAAGGGGACAGGTGGACAGCTGCCATGTATAGAATTTCTGGGTTGTATAGGCTTCTGTGAAAAAAGAATCAAATATAATGATTCCAGATGTTTAGTAAATTTGATGCATATTGTTTAATCTGCAATTTCGTTTTCTGGGAATTGTCCCTTAGTTTTAGTGTTATCTTTCAGTAAACACTTGGCAAATGACACAACCACCAAACACATATAGGGTACTAAAACCACAATGCTTGTATAAAGTGCATGTTAATAAACTAAATGTAATAGCTTTTGTACACAGAGTACTGAAAGGTATTATGTGTTGGGAATTAAAGTGCTTTTCTTCAAGCATTTTGACTTTGCACAAATAAAATAGATGTTACCCCAATCACTAAAACCTCATAAAATCATGTTAATGTGATTTCAAAACTCATTTTTAATCTTTTTAAAACTACAGCTTGCTTTCAAATAAGATCTGGTGATCCTGCCTTGAAGGTCCGTGTTCAGGTGCTTCCTGTCATAGAGGGACAAAGCTCTGACCCTGTCTGTACATGTTTCACCTGTGTTGTCACACTGCCATATGATTCATGTGGATACTATCTGTGGCTGTGCCATTGCTTCTCATGCAGGCCCTTTCCATTGTTGTTATATCATCAGCAGCCAGTCCTGAGCAGAAAGGTATAGCTAAACATTCGAGTTGGTACAGATAAACACAGGGCCATCTTTAATATTGATTGGACCCTGGGCAAACATTTTCTTGTTACACAGGACCCTTCCCCATACTACCCCCATGATTACCCAAGATCCCTCCCCCCTACTACCCCCATTATTACACAGGACCACTTTGTACATGTCTGTCCCAGTCTCGAAACAGGGAGATACTGTCCTTCGTGGACTTGTGCCTGGAAGTTCCGTCCTAGTGGTCTAGAATAAACTTTCGTTCGACATCAAAATTTTTCTAATTTTTACTCAAAACTTTAG
>BLSH010214667.1:207436-219489 GCA_018402905.1 Glandirana rugosa | reverse complement strand
CCAAATGAAGACAGTGTGTGTTCAGGGACCTGCACTTGCAAATGCCAAATTGGGAGCAGTGGCTGTGTCTATGCACTAGACTGCCTGAACGGAAATGCGTGGAACCCTGCCCTGTGCATCGCCAAGTGGGAAAATACAGCCCTTGCATGGGAGTACGCTTATAGTGGAACTTCACTCTTCAAACTTCTTTTACATTTCTTCAATTACTTCCTGATTTCTTGCCTAGGCAAATGATGTCATACCTCCCAGGAGTCTTCAGGAGGGGAGGAGAAGAGGAGGAGTTTTCTCAGCTAAGCACACTCTCCTGCATGCATGCTTGAACTAAGGGCAGATGAATTCCAGGAAGAAAATGCTACATGAATCATCTGCCCTTACTCAAAATGGCCACAGCATGAAATGCTGGGGGGGGGGGGGGTGTTTTTCAAAGTGATTTCTCAAGAGAATAAAGCATAGAGACATGGATAGGTGGGGGGTTTGCTTTGAATAATAAAAATGAATTAAATAGTGTTTTTGGTTTATGGTGCCCAGATGCAGTGAAGATCTGCTTTAAGTATGCCCATGTGAATAAGGTTTGACTTTTAATGTCTATTAGACATGTGCACTGCCAAAAAATGTGTTCGTTTTTGTTTTATTTATTTTTTATTTTTCATTTTTCGGGTCATTCGTTATGATCGAAATTTGTAAATTCGTAAATTTTAAATTTTCTAAATGCGTAAAATTCCTAAATTCAAAAATGCGTAAATTCGGAGATGTGTAAATTTGGAAATGCGTAAATTCAGAAATCCAAAAATAAGAAAGAAAATCCAAAAATGTGAAATAATATCTAACTACCTAACTAATAATAACTAACTATTAAATTATAGGTATTGGAATTTCCTTTAAAATTTGGCTTATTTATCCAAAGTTACGAATTATCGGAAATAACAAATGGCGCATCTAAACAAATGGAACGGAATGAATTAATAATAAATAATAATAAAACATTGTTATTATTATTATTGTTATTTATTATTATTAATTAGTTACCTTCCATTCGTTTAAATATGGCATTTGTTATTTCGGGTAATCCGTAACTTCGGATAAATTCGTATTCGTTATGTTCACTAACAGCCAAATTTGGAAATTCCAATACCTATAATTTAAAAGTTAGTAATAGTTAAGTTAATATTAGTCATTATTTCAGATTATCGAATTTTTGGGTTTTGAAATTTTTGTTCTTATTTTCGTACTTTTGCATTTTCATTCTTATTTTGGGATTTCCGGGTTTTCAAATTTCCGGATTTTGGAATTTCAAAATTCCAAATTTTGAATATTCGGAAAAATTCTTTAAATTGCTTTTGTTAATTTGGATATTTCCTAATCAACGAATTTGTCGAAATTCATTAAAAAAACAAATTCAGAATGAAGAGAATTGCACATGTCTAATGTCTATTAATCTTGGCAGCTTGCCAGTCACCCGATGCAAACACACAACCAAAACCTGGCTTTAGAGTCTTTGTTGTGGTATTAGAGGAACTTTGAGAATAAATCACTTTATGGCACATGCAGCTAGAGAAGTCAGGGATGACTTGTGTTAAAGGATAAGTTCACCTTTGGGAACATGTTACATGTTCCACCCATTTTTAGGGTGGAATATGTAACACAGGGGTAACCAACCAGTGGCCCGGGGGCCACATGTGGCCGGCGGAGCTTTCTGATGTGGCCCGCAAGCCCCTGCTCTGGGATGACTGGTTGGCAAGCCCAGACTGCGGGTTGCCGACCCGCCACCCAAGAGTATCAGTGTTGTAAATGAAGCCGGAGGTAGAGGAAGCAAGCGGCTGCAGAACAGAATTGCATAAAACGATGCTTCTTGTATAGTGCCACCAGGCGGTGTGATACCAAATGCACTTTTCCAGGGACAGCAATAGCCAGCGATACCTGAATGGAAGACTGTTATTAAAGGTACGTTTATTACTAAAATGACAGTGTATATATGGGCATATCTGTTCTGCAGTGCTAACTGGGTTGCTTTCAAATTGATCCACAGGTGCAGCACAGTACTCCTGCTGGTTACCGACACTGAGCTATAGACTTCTGTTATTACCGGCGGGTTTGGTGCAATACACCTGTAGGATATAACAGACGTCTATGGCAAAGTGCAGCTAACCCGCAGGAAAGCCTCAGGTGCACTGCACTGCACCCGTGGTGCTGGTACCTTAGGCTTATTTCACACAATTGGTCCAACACAATTCTCCTCTATGGGGATGCAGATGTAAATGGACTTGTGTTCTTTTACACCAAACCGATTCTGGTAAAAAAAAGGGGGGGATTCATCCTCTTCCCTATGATCGGATCGGAGGGCCCATAGAGTAAAGCAGGCTGTGTCAGTGTCCGCACTACATATGCAGAGTGGACCTGTCATTTACCCGCTCTGCCCATTGTGGCCCTTGACTGGTTACCAAGTCGCTTAAGTGGCCCTCGGTCTTCAAAAGGTTGGGCACCCATGATGTAACATGTTCCTAGTGCTACAGCCGCACCCACTGCCCCCCCCCCTTGTGGCAGCAGTATGGGGAGAAGTACCCCGTACTAGCTGCCACAATTTGAAAGTAGTGCGGCCATGCGAGGCTCCTCCCACACAGCCGCGTTATTCCGACACACAGCTCCATGTGTTTGAATTTACTATAAGCCCCGACATCCTTAGCAGCTGCCGGCTTGTAGTTCTCAATGAACTATCACGGCGCCGTGAAGCGCCATGGTAGTTCATTAAATCTTCCTGTCAGGGAGTGTCGGCTTACCCATATGGGATGTATGGGTAAGCTGATGCACTGACAGTGTGCAGGAGACCTGCATGACATCAGCGATTTGCTGATCGCTGGTGCAATGCTTTCCAGGCTTGTGCAACAAAAAAATAATAAATGCACATTTTTTTTTACCTGCAACAAAATGTGCATTTATTTATTTATTTTTTAAAGTGAACTTATCCTTTAAAACTCTTTCACTGCTTGGTAAAATATATAAATGTTTTAATGTCCATATTTGGAGGAACAGGTACACCTAAGATAGTGAATGGAAGCAAAGGAGAGGCAGGAAATCAGAGTTTCACTGTGGCCTTGAACTAGGATTTCTGGTGCAAAAAAAAAACAAAAAAATATCAATCCACATTTGTTGTTCTTTTATTCCATAAACAATTTTGTGTATTAAAAGCCACCATTTTAATCTCAGGTGTTAGCCTACATTAGATTGTTTCTCTCTGTGACATGTATTTCTTGACTATATCCAGTGCTGTAAAATGACACATGATATGCTCTACAGAAATAATGTACTCGGTAAAATATTCAAAGTAACAGCCTGGATATATTTTGTCACTAAGCAAAGAGAAGACTGACAAGTTGACCCAGGGTGTTCAGTGGCTATCTTGTTTCATGCAAAGACCTGAAATTCAATCCTCAGTACTGAAATGTATAGCCTAGGCAGTATCTTACCTTCTCTTGCCTCACTTGACCCAACTTAACTAGGAATTACAACTATCAACTGCAGCAAAAATAATACAAGTAAAATATAATTTCTAGGAAGACATATCACTTTATTTTGCTAATGGTGTTGGATTTTTGTTCTCTAAACAGGTTATTCAGTCCACACACTTCATATAAATCCCTTAGTGATGACCATTGAAAAGATCCTTGCACCTGAATTCACAGGACTACTCTCCATCTGCAGCCACTTCAATGAGTTATCACATATTTATTTTACAATCTAGAAAGTGTAAAAAGAACAATGTAATATCAGTGTAAAGCACAGCCATGAGCATGAAAGCAGAATTATTGCTGCCAAATCCCAGAGATTTATAAACCAGTGACTTATTCATCAATGTTACCCCATTTTTAATAGGTAGTCTTTGATGGACAATTAAAGAACAATTTATTTTTAAATAAACTTTTGTAACGTTAACAATGTTTATTTATTTATTTATTTATTTTTTACAGTAGGTAGCCATTGTGCTGCAAATTACCATACCTGTCTTTTTCATTCATTGAATTTGTTTAAACCATACTTATTTTCTTAAGCCACCATATCTACTTGGTTAACTATAATTTGATCTCTTAAACCACAATGCTGCAAATTATCTGTGTCAGAGAGATTCAGGTGATATCCCGCTCACCATGGAACCACAAAAATGTCAAGGCTGGGTGTTTTGAAATATGAAAGTTGTGACCTTCTATGTCAAATATTGAGTCACATTCATAACATTTTTCCAAATTGGTTCCATAGTTTTTTATCATTATATTAACAATTAAGAAAACTACATTTGATCATTCACATATCACTCTGTCGGAGTCTGATATAATTTTATTTCATTTATATATATTTTTTATCTATTCGCTTACTCATAGTAGCACGAGGGCCCACTGTTGGTTTTAAAACATTTCTACATATTCAGAAACAGTCCATAATTTGCCTTGAAGCCATTTATCAGTAGTAATTACATAATGACGGTTATAATTCTGTTTTAATATGTTTCCAGACTCAAACCAATAAACTGTGTTGTCACTTAAAAGACTATATAGAGATTTAGAAGAACTGAGTTCCACAAAAAAAAAAAATACAAATGCATAAAGAGTTGGAAATGACCCGAAAGTCATATTGAATGCACACTAAAGCATACTGTAGCACTTCTGAAGGAAACAAAAAATGAATCTGAAGTAAAGCAAGATAAATATTGAAGAATCAGACAATGGATGGTAATGAAGAGATGAGTCTGTGCCTTTTCTGTTGTGCCAAAAACAGATCAGCATAGGCTCATAAAGTGTAGGACCTAATTTCCCACAGAGGCATGAAAGTCAAACTTAAAATGTGTAGGGCATAGAAGGGGCTTCTTAAAACTGTGATTTAACATGAAGATATAAAGTCCCACTCCGTGTTGCTGTACATTTTTTTCATGCAGTTGCCCCCCACCCACACTGCATTTGGTTAAATGTTAAATTTTCATTTTGTGTAGGGGAAGACGAATTCACCATCATCACATAAAATGCATATCCAGCCATCCTGCATTGCACATGAGAGCACCAAGGGCCTACCCCAGTGGTGGCCAGTGCTCAATATTTTAGGAGAGGGCAGCAAACAAACCTGCCCCCTCACTCGCACTACCACAAATGACCGCAAACCCCCCCCGCTGCCGCAGGAGATGGACAGGAAGGCACCGATCAGTGGCCTAACCTTGGGCTGCTCCTCGCTCCAGCTTGTCGTGGGAAGTGCTGTGCCATTGCTTCTCCTCCTGGCCGAACAGGAAACTGGTCCTGAAACCCGACTGGCTGGGAGTCCTAATCAATCAGGTCTCAAGACCCGCTTCCTGATTAGCTGGGAGGAGAAGCATGAAGACATTAGCGAATATTAATTTGCTAATGTCACACAACTGGGTGGACTCAGGGCGCAATGCTCTGCACCCCAAGCCCACCCTTTTTTGAAGCCAGAGCCCTCTGGCTCTAATCATGTGCTTAAAAAAAACCCATTGAAATCCATGCGTCTGGCGCCCTGCATGTAGATTAGGGGCCGGGCGCATGGATTAGGGGGCGGGGCCCCTTCATCCCAAATGGAGAGTGGAGAGAAGAGCAGTGATGGCCAGGATAATCAGAAGTAAAGCAAATAGTTCACCATGATCATCATCTCTTGGACAATACCAGCATTTAACCCTTGCAGTGTGGAGGACACTGCATGGGTGTATTTTACATCATCCCAATGCTCAGTTTTAAATAACTTACTCATGAGTTGGATTACAAAGAGGATACATCACTTGACTTCACAGTATCATGTAATCCACAAAGGTTTAGGTAGGTTAAAAACAGAATTTGTTCAATGAAATTCACAATATATGCAAACAAATGTCTGCTTCATCCATTTATTGACATTATATTTAGGTCTACATTCTGAGAGTGATTAACTAATGTTTTGCCAATTTGGCAAACCTGATTTAAAGCTGAACCCTTAGGCAGATAGGAAAAAAACAGCAAATGTAGTTAGAGTTCTTAAAAATCATTGCAATTATTTTAAATTAAGCTAGTATAAATACCTGAGTTCGACTTGATTTCAGCCTGTTGTAATCCTTTGCATCAGATATCCTGCATGTACAGGAGGAAAGAGCAGAGAGATTACCAAATGTGTTTGTTGCTGATACTTTACTGTCCAATCATGGAACAGGGAGCAGGGAGCTGACCTAGCTGTATTGCTTATCTACAGCAGGAAAAATCAGGTCACTGTGTAAATCTCAGGACTGGGTGAACAGAAATACAAATCCTTCAACAGGTAAAACATCTTCCATATGCTTATTCAATGGCATACTTTTCTGTTTGCTCAGAGTTCAGTTTTAAATACCCATTCACTGCCATATAACTGGACTCCCGCAACCCACGCACACATTTACCCACACAGAAGGTTTGGTGTTTAGGCTAAGCTTTCAGGCCATGTAATGGTCACCAGAAATGGTTATATGGTAAATGCATACATATCAAGAGATGATATTTTCCATCTTCCTTTTGACATCCAATTGAGCCTTGATTAACTGCAGGAATTGGTTTTACGTCTATATCCTCTTTTAGCCCTACATTTAACTTTATCTAACCAGCTCAGTAAAGGTAATTTAAAGGGTACACATTTATTTAAACTGCTGGTTGCTCAGCACACACACAAAGGTTGCTATACTTGCTAACCTTTACTAAACTACCCTTTAATGTAAAATACATGAGTGTAAACCTTTTTCTTTATGAAAAAAACACCATATACTCATTATTATAACACATTTCTTGTCTACAGTATGAAACCTATTAGGCTACAACTACAAGACCTCACTATGACACATATTTTATTGTTAAAAGGTTTTATTGGGTTTTAAAGACATTTAAAGGCTTTATACACGGTAAGAGACCATAGAGTCTAATAACATAACGTTGTATAATTGGAGAACTGGTAAGATGATGCAAAACATTACAACTTGTAATACGGTCTCAAAACAATGCAAGGAGACGTAGGGACTTGATATATGCAGGCCATTATACTAAGGTGAATATCGCAGACTCTCCCGAACCATTATGACACATATTTACAGAAAAAAGCTTTCTTGGCTTGTTCATTTTGGGGGAAAATATATGATTATTAAAATCTTTCACTAACTTTGCTTTAGATTAAAAAGAACCTTTATAAAGTAGAACCAGCCTAATATGATACACTTATCAAACAGGGCCTCAGACCCTTAAGGAGCACTGGCAGTTAACATGCTATACAAATACAAATTTTGAATGTATTATTTTTATAGCCATTACATGCTTCATTAACTGGAGGAAGTCTTCTGCAACTACAGATGTATTTTTTTTTCTCATGAGGGAAATGTTTCACATTTCTTATATCTATCTAACTGTTGCACTGATCTGCAATGTAGTGCAAACCCAGTGCTTAAAGGACTACATTGTGTCAGCCCTGACAAACTGTGAACACTAAGCTCTTTAAAGGGCATGGCAAGTAGTGAATGTTATTACAGTATGATGCAATGGATGAATGATCAAATGTGTGTGTATGTAAAAAAGAATAAAAAAAAGAAAAAAAAAAAAAAACACAACTTCAAGATAACGTAAGCAACCACTATAGTATTATATGGATTTGCTTCTTTTTTTAATTTCTCTTTTAATATTGTTTTCTCATAAGTTGCTTTGACATCATTTTAATATTCATCATTTTCTTTTTGGGGGGGCTGAAAGGTATAGACTATACTTTTGGTATCCTATGATGTCTGGTACAGGTTATACTTTCTGTATCTCAGAAATTCTATGAAGATGAAAAAAAATTGAATAAAAATAAAAAGCAAAGAAAAAATACAGAAACTTTGATATAAAATGACACAAGATTGCACTTTGCATTGTTGTCATATTTTGTTTTCTTTTTCTTTTGTTATGTTCTTTATTCCAGTTTATAGGTGTCTGTCCTCTAGGGTTATTATTTTTGTGATTATTTTCCTCTGTATCAGTTTAAAAAAGTCAAAATACTGCCACATTTTACTGATCAACTTAAAGGCGTACTTCTGTGTGTAAAAAGCATTTGAACTATTCTAGGTCAACCTAGTTCAGCCGCCAATGAACAATACATCCACTTGGGTGAAAGTTGTACGTAATTGGCGGCTAGACTGTTGAGCACTGAGCAACTATGATATATAGTGCCAAACCACTGTAACATATGTTTTGAAATATAGTTCATGGTTTTCAGCGAAGAGGAAATAAAGAAATTTTATAAGTTCCTCAAGTGTATTAAGTGCCAAATAGTACCAGAACTACTTTCATGAGTAATCTAAAACAAACATTTTTTTGTACTTTTTCTTTGATTATAAAATTCCATACACCTTTTTCACAAAAATATTTTGGGTTATATGTGTGAAGCCTATGAGTTGGGATAACATCCCAAAAACTATTTTGATATTCCAAGATTATCATATATACCATTTGCTCTGCCAGGTTACAATGGGAGCTTTATCTGTTAGGGTCCCACAACAAGGAAGGTAAATAAAGAGTTGAAATCTTAGATCCTTGACACTTGGTGTGCTAATTGGGGTGCCACCATAAAAAAGGCTGGGGACCACTTAACTAGGATTTCCTCAAGGATTTGTCAAGACTTGTTTGAAAACTTTCATTCTTTTAAAAAAACGTAAATAACCAATGTGATAATAACAGTAAAATAAATGTATTCATTTGCACTCACAGGAAAAAAATGAATATATTAAAGAATAATTCTTATTGTTACACTGAAACCAATGTATGAATTATTGTAATCTGCCTAAATGATGCATTTTTATGGACGCAAAAGGGGCTGTTGTTATATTAAAGATTCAGAAAAAAATGTGGAATGTTCTCTAAAACATTTAAATGTTTCTCTTCCTTTGTGACAAACATAACATATCTGGTCTTGTAACGCAAATTATCCACTATGGTAGGTGATCCTAACCGATCTATGATTACATACCCCCAATGGATTGCCCAATATGTCCCTTCCCCAGACTGTCATCATCATCATCGCCAGTCGTTTTGGGAACCAGCAGGACTTCAAAAGATGTCAATAGCTTGGCTTTACTTTACATATAGATATAGATAGTTAGTAACAGAACAGCTGAAAGAGAACCATAAAAAGTTACCATATTTATATATAATAAAAAGGTAAATCACAAATACACAAGCTCGGTACAAACAGCAGGATTTTTGCTTTTGTCAATTCCCCATGTTTTATTTCCGGTTCAGTAATGCAAAGAATACTGTTTCATATTTTTTATGGATTTTGAGGTCCAGTTGATTACTCCCATAATTTGGTATGGATACCCCAGTTGAGCATCTCTGAATTATGGGAATATTTTGAATACTGATGAGATCACAGGAATAAAAGAATGGAGGGGGTGGTGATACATATTCTATTATATAGTTAGCCCCAGAACAGACCTGACATAGCACAAAGCAAATCTCACAACCACAACCACTTTGTCACATTGGCATGTAGAATTATGGTTTGAAGACAACAGACAGCTTGAGACTAGAGTTGAGCGGACACCTGGATGTTCGGGTTCGGTGGGTTCGGCCGAACTTCGCGGAAACGTTCGGGTTTGGTACCAAACGTTACCCGAACTTGACCCCAGACCCCAAACCCCATTGAAGTCAATGGGGACCCGAACTTTTGGGCACAAAAATGGCTGTGAAAAAGTCCTGGAAAGTGCTAGAGGGCTGCAAAATGAAGAAAATGGGAGATGTTATTAGATCTGCAATCTGTCCCTCAAAGCAGTAGTAATCTCTACCTAGTCCACTATCAGATCGTTCTGTAATCTGATCGTTCTGTAATGCAGGATGAGAGATTGTTCTGTAATCAGATCGTTCTGTAATGCAGGATGAGATGTTATTAGATCTGCAATCTGTCCCTCAAAGCAGTAGTAGTAATCTCTACCTAGTTATTATCACTGCAATCTGTCCCTCAAAGCAGTAGTAGTAATCTCTACCTAGTTATTAGATCTGCAATCTGTCCCTCACAGCAGTAGTAGTAATCTCTACCTAGTTATTAGATCTGCAATCTGTCCCTCCCAATCTGTCCCTCACAGCGCCGGCAGCATCCTCTCCCTACACTAACCTGAGAGCATGTGACATGCAGCACTGTTACTCTATATGAGGCTGGGTCACATGATGCACTGGCCAATCACAGCCATGCCATTAGTAGGCATGGCTGTGATGGCTTCTAGGGAAAACCAGTGAAACGCTTGTTGATTGGGCGCCCTGCAGCTATTCAACATGCGTGATAAAATACCAGAACGCAGAACCCGAACCCGGACTTTTTCTCAAACGTTCGGGTTCGGGACATGGACACCAGAAAGTTCAGTATGGACCCGAACATTACAGTTCGGGTTCGCTCAACTCTACTTGAGACAATGGAATGAGGTGCAATAATCCAGCAGTTGAAATGACTAAATCCCTTTTCCAAGTATTTAAACACAATGGGGCATGCCATTTCATACACAAGAGCTTGATGTTCCCAATACCTCCATGAAAATAAGTAAAACTTTGTGGGAAAGAGAGGGTCCTGTATGGCCATGGCACTGGATCATTTATTAAAGAAGAACTCCTAACAGAGCCCATTTGTGGTACCGTGTTCCTTTCATCTGCTCCTGAAATTTTGTACCCAAAAAGAGGGTATTTTCCATACTGTTGCTCTTTGATGTCTGCTACTCTAGCTGCTCCTAATTAAAACACGTTATTCTAAGATCAGAACAATTTCACTATTGTATCAGCTGACACTGCCAGATGCCACAGAGGGAGAAGGTTTGCTATGGGGTCCCATGATCTGTATTTACGACCCTGAATCTTGGTCAGTATTTATTTGATTTTATTTCAACCTAAACTTAGTGGATACGTGACATAGACTGGTCACATAGCAAAGCTGCCACACATATTAGAGCCTGAATTCACAATCTGTTCTTTTTAGGTTCAGTTATAGAAAAAAACTAAATATTTGACCAAAATAGTAAGAAAATTGGATTTTAAATTAGAAGTGAGAACTTATCTGGTCAATTTTCCAATCTACTTAATTTCACAACTTATCCCACATCCATTTTTGCAATAACAGTAACAATGAAAGCAGAGCTCTCTGCAGTGGCTGGGTCTTCTGTAGCAGCTGCATGCTATTGGGCTCCTATCCAACTGCCCGCATGCTGGGACTAATGCCTCGTACACACGGTGCGACTGTTGTCCGACGTTCAACAATCGGCTATTGGCGGTTGCGTCTAGCGTACTGACATGAGTCAAGTAATCAGGCAACAAAGCCGAACGTAGTAACGTGTTACGAGCGTATAATGAGGAAGTTCAGGTGAATGTGATTTGTGAATTAGGAACACAGGTTTACACGACTGAGCACTTCCTGGATTCAGAGCATACATGTTTGCACTTACAACTTTTGTTGGTCAACTTCTGTTGTACAACTGTCGAACATCGGTTGTTGTAATCAGGCGTACTAGCGGTCTGACGGACAAGTTGTTGTACAACAGTTGCTGTACGACAGTTGCATCGTGTGTACTGGCCATAACAGTGAAGGACTATATATCTAGCTGCAGATCACATGCCCACTCACCGCTGCCTAACCAGGTGTAATCTCTCTAAACTCCAGAGGGCAGGATACAGGGAAATGTATATGTAATGATATATATTAAAGAAGATTTTAATAGCTTTGAACAACTGGCTGCTGACCTTTCCCAAATTGGATTTCTGAATCAACAGCTTGTGCAGCTGTGGTCTTGGCACAGGTGGGAATTCTCTACACCTTATTTTGAGTTTAAAAGAGAAGTATGGGGATTTTTCTTTGAATAATACTTACCTATGTGGATTCAGCATCCGTTCAATGCTGCACCTGTCCTCCCCTAGTTCTAATGCTGAGCGAACAAACACCGCTGATCGCTGTTCTCAGAACTCCCTGAGCAGAGAGCTGGTGACTGTAATTCACTGGCTCTCTGGTCTGCCCTCCCCCCCAATGCTCACTGGAGTGCTGGGCTATGGAGGAGGCGGGAGTGGCCGGCTCTC
>BLSH010214667.1:136359-153638 GCA_018402905.1 Glandirana rugosa | reverse complement strand
CCCTCAGCTGCGATCAAGGTCAACGAAACCCGCTCCCCCTTCTTTGACATTCGTAACGGGACACGGCAGGGATGTCCCCTGTCACCCCTGGTCTTCATCCTGACACTGGAGCCCCTGCTCTGCATGGTGAGGAACAATCCGGCCATTTCAGGCTTTAACAAACGCTCTGGCGCCCACAAAGTGGCCGCCTTCGCGGATGACCTGATCTTCTTCCTCACCAAACCTTCATCCTCGCTGACAGCCCTGCTATCCGCATTACGGGAGTATGGTGAGCTGTCGTATTATCAAATCAACCTGGCCAAGTCCACTCTACTTAACATCACGGTGGGCGACGAGGAGCTCAGGGCGGTGACATCTGCATCCCCTATCCAACGGGCGACGGTCTCAATCCGATATCTTGGAGTAAACATCACTCCAGACCTCACTGACCTTTATGATCACAACTTCGCCCAGCTCCTGGCTTGTCTCAAATCTGATTTGCTCCACTGGCACTCCCTAACGCTGTCCTGGTTCGGTCGCTGCAATGCCCTCAAAATGACAATTCTCCCGCGCATCTTATACATCATGCATGCGCTTCCGATACGCATATCCCCCCGCCTTCTTCAAAAAGGCGGACGCCCTAGTCAGGGAATTCATTTGGTCCCACCGCAAACCACGGATTCAACTCAAGCTCCTCCATTTACCCAAAGGCAGAGGTGGACTGGGCCTCCAGGACTTAAAGGCTTACCATAGAGCCACCCACCTCTCCAGGGTGGTTGATTGGCACTGCCACTCGGAAGCGAAGCAGTGGGTGACCATGGAGATGGAGGACGCCGATGACGGGGCTAAGGGCTGGCTATGGTCGTCGGAACGTCTCCTGACGTCAGTCGCGGGCCACCCCACTTTAGGTTGTACACTGAAGGTGGCAAGAGACTCCTTCAAACGCTACTCGATTTCCCCTTCCCCCTCCCCACTTGTCCCTCTTCTGGGCAACCCGGCCTTTGAACCGGGCTCTCGGGGGACGCGCTTCTATTTCCTGAAGGAGGCCAGGAAACAATACTTCTGTGACCACCTGCTGCAGGACGGGAGCTTCGCCCTCCAGTGGGATGAGGTGTGGGTGGGTTCCAGGCTGGACTTTTGGAGCGGGCTGCAGCTGCGTTGCTTTCTGCGCAGGCTGTCGAGGACCCCCGGAATTCTACGCCGCCTGACCGAGTTCGAACGTATCTGCCACGCGGGGGAAACGATTCGCCACACCCTGTCTTTAACATACGCCATGCCGTTGGACCCGGGGAATGACTACATGCCTCCCTTCATCCAGAAGTGGGAAGCTGATCTGAACTTGCATCCTTCCGGTGCACAAAAAGAAAAAATCCTACACTTCGCCCAGAAATCCTCCATGGCAATCAAAACGCAGGAGACTAGATACAAAATTCTCTCTCGATGGTACAGAGTCCCATCGGCGATTCACCGGCATCTCCCGCAGGTCACGGACACCTGTTGGAGGTGTGGGTGTGCCGAGGGTACAATGCTGTATATTTTTTGGTCCTGCCCCAAACTGGTCCCTTTTTGGACCGACGTAGCCCACACTATCAAGCACCTCACGGGTGTGAATGTCGAGGGGGACCCAGCGGCGTGTCTCCTCCACCTCTCACCCCGTCCAATTGGGAGATATAAATCCTCCCTCACTATCCAGCTTCTTAATGCGGCAAAGGCCTGCATCCCTCTGAATTGGAGATCAGAGAATCCCCCATCCAAGGCCTTGTGGTTCCGAAAAATTAACGAGTTACATAATATGTAGGATCTCACAGCGACTCTATATGGCAGCGAGGAAACTTTCCGTGAGACATGGAGACCATGGAATTACTTTGTCTTCACTGACCCCTATCTTGAAGCGATGTCCTGAACTTGCTGACTACGACCCTTCATAGGTGCGGTTCGGGTTGGGGGCACGGGGGGGGGAGGTGCCCAGATCTGTGGGCTCTCTCCCTCCCCGCCCTATATCTCCCACCCAATTTCCCCTCCACATCCCCTGAAGACCCCCCTTGAACCCCCACCCCCTCTACTGCTCTCCCTCCCTAGTTAAATGGACCCCCCCTATCCCCCTTCCACTCTACCCTATTTCCCCCCTCCCTCTTCCTTCCTTCCTCTTGTCCTCCTCTCCCACTACCCCTTTTCTGGAAAGACCAGGCTCAGCCATTTGCTCATCCTCTCTCCAGCGCCCCAGCTCCAGTATCAACCTACTACTTGAGTCCTCCTCAGAATAGAGGGGCAGCTGGGGCTGCACTACCCGAGAGACAGAGAACCGTTTGCTTTTTTCTCGTTAGAACTGGCCCTTCCTCAGCCCTGTCCCCACTACCCATTCTTGTTCTGTCTCACTAACTTAATTGTAACCTGAAAATCCTCAGCTAATCATATTGCTTGCCAGGAAATGCTTCCATTCTGTAACTCCACCAGTACCTTCTATTAGCTTATCTGAATCTTATCTAGAACCATTGGTGATGTTTGTATATCTATGCTGTTTTGATCAAAATAAAGGAATTACAAAAAAAAAAAAAATTGGTGTTATCGCTCTCACTCTCTCATACTGGTCACTGAAAGTTCAACATGGTACCTCCTGGCAAAGAACTCTCTGAGGATCTGAAAAAAAGAATTGTTGCTCTATGTAAAGATGGCCTAGGCTATAAGAAGATTGCCAAGGACCTGAAACTGAGCTGCAGCACTGTGGCCAAGACCATACTGCGGTTTAACAGGACAGGTTCCACTCAGAACAGGCCTGGTCGATCAAAGGAGTTTAGTGCACATGCTCAGCGTCATATCCAGAGGTTGTCTTTGGGAAATATATGTATGAGTGCTGCCAGCATTACTGCAGAGGTTGAAAGGGTGGGGGGTCAGCCTGTCAGTGCTCAGACCATACGCCGCTTACTGCATAAAATTGGTCTGCATGGTTGTCGTCCCAGAAGGAAGCCTCTTTTAAAGATAATGCACCAGAAAGCCTGCAAACAGTTTGCTGAAGACAGGCAGATTAAGGACATGGATTACTGGAACCATGTACTGTGGTCTGATGAGACCAAGATAAACTTATTTGGTTCAGATGGTGTCAAGCATGTGTCGCGGCAACATGGTGAGGAGTACAAAGACAACAGTCAAGTATGGTGTTGGGAGTGTCATGGTCTGGGGCTGCATGAGTGCTGCCGGCAAAGTGGAGATGCAGTTCATTGAGGGAACCATGAATGCCAGCATGTACTGTGACATACTGACAGCAGAGGGCAGCAGACACCTACACTGATTTTGATTAACAGAGTTACATACCTCCCAACTTCCTTGGTCTGAATGTTAAGTAGGGGACTGACTTGGGGTTTGAATGTTAAAGTGATTGTAAAGTCTTGTTTGAAAAAAAAAATAACAAACATGTTATACTTACCTGCCCAGTTGCAGTGGATATGCACAGGGCAGCCTGGATCCTCCTCTTCTTGGGTCCCTCTTCAGTGTTCCTTGCCCCTCCCTCTTGTCGAGTGCCCCCACAGCCCAGCAGCTTCTATGGGGGCACTCAAGCCGAGCTGCAGTTCAGTGTGTCCATTCAGACACAGAGCTCTGGTTCGTCCGCGCCCCCTCTCGTCCCTGATTGGCTAACTGACGTTGATTGACAACCACGGGAGCCATTGGCGCTGCGGCTGTGCCCAAGCCAACCAGGAGGAGTGTACAGGATGGCTGAGGAAATCGTGGACATCGTTGGAGAGAGATGGGGCCCAGGGTAAGTATTAGGGGGTGCTGGGGAGGCTGCTACACACTGAAGGTTTTTTATCTTAATGTCAAGAATGCATTAAGATAAAAAATCTTTTGCCTTTGCAACTCCTTTAAAGAAGAGCCAACTGTCTACTGATACCAGGGCATTTTTCCTTCCCCCTCATGCCGGAATATTTCTTACTCTCAATGACACCAAAGTTATCTCTCCTCCACCTAAAGCTGGTCATATAAGATTATGTTGCCAATGCCCCCTTGGGGGTTGCTGAAAGTTGTGGTTCACCTGCTCACACTGCCCCCAATCACACTTCTCTCTTGTATCCGGAGTCAGAAAACAGGCTGGTTCTTTGTTTTTTTGGTTTATTAGGGGGTAGAGTTGAGCGGACACCTGGATGTTCGGGTTCGGCGGGTCCGGAACCTGACCCTATAGGAGTAGGCGATGATTTTAGAACAATAATCTGTCCCTTACCGCAACAGCAGGAACCTGACCCTATAGGAGTAGGCTATGATTTTAGAACAATAATTTGTCCCTTACAGCAACAGCAGGAGCCTGACCCTATAGGAGTAGGCAATGATTTTAGAACAATATTCTGTCCCTTACAGCAACAGCAGGAACCTGACCCTATAGAACTAGGAGATGATTTTAGAAGAATAATCTGTCCCTCAAAGCAGTAGACCCTACCTAGTTCAGAATCAGATCATTCTGTAATGCAGGATGAGATCTGCAATCTGTTCCTCAAAGCAGTAGACTCTACCTAGTCCAGAATCAGATCGTTCTGTAATGCAGGATGAGATCTGCAATCTGTCCCTCAAAGCAGTAGACTCTACCTAGTCCAGAATCAGATCATTCTGTAATGCAGGATGAGATCTGCAATCCGTCCCTCAATGCAGTAGTAGTAATCTCTACCTAGTCCAGAATCAGATCATTCTGTAATGCAGGATGAGATGTTATTAATATCTGCAATCTGTCCCTCACATCGCCAGCTAGACTAGCCTGAGAGCATGTGACATGCAGCACTACATGACTCCAGCTTATTCAGAGGCTGGGTCACATGATGCACTGGCCAATCACAGCCATGCCATTAGTAGGCATGGCTGAGATGGCTTCTAAGGGCAAACCAGTGAAACGTTTGTTGATTGGCTGCCCTGCAGCTATTCAACATGCGTGATCAAATACCCAAACGCAAACTTTTTTTCAAATGTCCGGGTTCGGGTTCGGGTCCGGGTCACGGACACCCCAAAGTTCGGTACGGACCCGAACTTTACAGTTCGGGTTCGCTCAACTCTATTAGGGGGTTAAACTTGGATGGGGTAAGGGATGGCTATGGGATGCCCAGAGATCAACAGTTCTTTACATGGGACTTCTATATACACTCCGTATATACACTCTCCTTCCTTCTGCACAACACTTGCTTCTCCTTGTTCCTCTCTTCTGCACAACACTTTCTTCTAGCCTAGTTTCCACATGGTGAGGCTTGATCTGGCTTTGAACAGGCCTAGTAATGGCCTTTTGCAGGCAGGGATTGCGGGCCCCTATAGTGTAGAGAAAGTCTGTAGAATGTGCTCACTGGCCTGATGGACTACTGCTCCCAGCCCATCTTCTTCCAGGGGTAGCGCTCCCATAGTGTAGGTGCTTTTACTTTTGTCTATTTTTGGCAGGAGAGGAAAAATCTAGTCAGGCCTGCCTGTAAGTGTTTTGATTTGAGCTGGGAGTGGCTCAGGGGAGGGGTTGGAGATGGAGAAAAGGGCCATTTCTTAGAGATTTACTCCCCTTGAGCTGGGAAAGCTCTAGAAGGGGGGAGGATGAGAAGGTGTCACTTTGATGTATGATAAGGAGCCCTGACCAATCCACAGGCTGGGTTTGCAGTGGGCAGGCCTCCTTAAATAGAGCGATCTGCCAGCAGGTATCAGGAGAGTTTGGGTGGAAGAGATGAGGATGCAGCTGGAGCTGCGGATCAGGCCTTGCCGGGGAGCCCCAGTCTGGGGGGGTGAACTGAGGCCTGGGGCTTGGGTGCAGCCGGAAGCTGGAGTCGGCTCCTGGAGTGGCATAAGGAAGCAGGAGAGCAGCTGAGGTCTACAAGGAAGGAGACTCTTTAAAGGTTCTACCATATAGTCGGTGAGTGGTGGCCTCTGGGAGTTGGATGGGAAGGCTGAGACAGTCTGTAGAGGAGAAAGAGTAGTCGGTAGAAGCCAGGAGGAGACAACCAAGGGGAAGGAGAGCCATTAGACCGCCGGACAAGCCAGATGGGTCTGGAAGATGGATGGGATGGGAGTGGTAGTTCATCCAAAGCCCGGCTAGCACCAACGTACTTAGTTACACAATAGAGGGCCCATGGTTTCAGAGAAGGAAACCTGCGATTCTTACCCACAATGGCTGGTTTTGAGGCCTTGCCCGCGGCTGCAGCAGGCCTCACCATGTGCTAGCTGTGGTGAAGAGAAAGTGTCATGGAGGTCTGATAAATTTCCTTCCAGACCGGGGAAACATGTGTAATGGTCAGCAAGTAGTGTGCTGGAGAGAGGAAAGGAGAAGAGCAATGGTCAGCAAGTAGTGTGCTCGAGGAGAAGAAGTGTATATAGGTGTATATAGTAGGTCCCATGTTCAATTAATGGGCATTCCACAGTCATCCCTAATCCCTATCCAAGTTCAACCCCTAAATAAAACATCAAAACAAAGTACATCATGTGACCGAGGGCAGTGGGCAGGTGGGCCACAACTATCAGCCACTCTTGAGGGAGCACATGGCTACACAGGTCTCCACAGTCCTCCTGACTGCAAGCACGTGCACACTGCCCATTGACACCAAATCCCCAGCCTCTTCCTGCACCTCTTCCAGACTGTCTCTCTCCCAATCTGAGTACATCTCCACTTCCTTGGGCTGTTTCACTCACCGACACCTTGTGAACTTCTCCTGGAGACCCTGCTGGTAGTACTCTCCTCCTGCTGTCCTTTCCTGCTCCTCCTTGTGCCTCTCCGCCAGGATCTCACTCCTCCTGGATGCATCCCTAGGTCACCCCCCCAGACTGGGGACTTTTTCAAGGCCCACCGAAAGCCCCAGTACTCCATCTCCATTCTCCAACTTCCACCCGAACTCTCCTCCCAGACTGGGCTGGCCCAGGCTATTTGAGAAGGCCTGCCTTCTGCCAATCCAGGTTGGGGATTGGTCAGGGCTACTCAAATACCAAGTACTTCCACCTGTTCTGACCCACTCCCCTTTTCCAGAACTTTCGGAAAAAGGAAAGAGGGGTTAACCAAAGAGTGTCACCTCCTACAGTCACCAGCAGCTCCCTGGACCACTCCCATGCCCAGAACAAAAACAATCAGGCCTGACTAATTTGGCCTGCTCACAGAATAGGAATCCATTTTGACTCTTGCCGGATTGGATGGACAGCCGTCCCATCCCAATGATCCTAAGAGACGGCAAACATCCTAACCTACATACTAACTAAACACAGCAAACAGTCTACTGGAAGACTGGGGTTATAAACCTCCCAGCAGAGCAAATAACAGCACACGTTAACATTCTTGTACCTGTTTGGTCTGCCAGTGAGGGGTTATATCCCACCAGCAGAAACAGTAAAAGAAAGGCACATCAAGAAATATGGACTTTGTATTTTTTTTTTCTGTAGTTGTTTTTAGAGTTCCTAATGGGAGGAGCCCCTCCCCGGAAAACAGGTCTCCAAAACAAATGCAAAAAAGAAAAAAAGTTAGTTCACAAAGCAGGTCTTTCAAGGGAAAGGGAAAAAAAACTGAAATCCATCACTTGGCACATAGGGTGGCAGGCTGATCTGCTCTTTCACATATCAGGGAGAAACACACTTCTGCAGTCCTCCAGCAGTCTCTGTGTGACTTGTCTCTACCTAGCTGTAGTAATCCAACAGTCTCTAGGTGTAGAAACGTGGGTCAGGCAGCCTCCTGCGGCTCTCCCCTTCTCCCCTGACCAAAATGAAATAAATCCTTGCTGGCTGATTAACTTTCACAGCAAGGACCTTGTCCCCAAAGATGGCACGCCCCAGGCTCCACTTCTTATTTAGATCCACAAACTGATCCCACACGTAGGAGTCCTGCCTTCTCAGGGGTTTGGGGATGTGCAAAAAGTCCCAAACCATGTCATCCTCCCACTTCCCTCGGGAGCTTTCAACTATGTCCACGATTTGGGGAGAAACATAGGAGAAATCCAGGCCCCACTCCAGGGCAACTCTGCGGTGCACCTCTCATTGAAAACGGGAAAGTCTGGGCTGTTCTTTAGCTTTCCCTTTCCCTGGTAGAATGTGGGTGTCAGGAGATCTGACCACATTCTGAAGATAGATGCTAGCCCTGGTCTGCGTGGTGGATGGCCTGTTCAGAAATCAGTAACTAACAGAGACAAGGGTTCCTGCAGCTTCACTTGTGTCCAGCTCCAACTCTGACCCTCTCCCCTCTACAGATGGGGTTTCCACTCCATGGGAGTCCCTGGTATCCCAGTCTACCACCTCAGAACCCATCAGGAGATGACCATTCAGTAAGTCTTTTTAGGGACCCAAATTCAGTTTGCAGTCTGGGGGAACTCAAGTCAATTAGTCTGTCCATGTCCTCCTCCTCCAACTCTCCAGAGGGTGCACCCCCCTCCTGCACTATCTCGCAGAAGCCGGGATATCTATGGACAGCATAATGGAGAGTACTAGTTCCTGCTGAGCAGTACTTACAAGTCCTAGGTCCCTGACCGAGCTTTCAATCATCTCCGTTTCCTCCTTCCCCAGGTCCTCTGTGTTCGCGGGGGAGCCGCCAGGCCGCAACTCCTCTCCGCCTTTACAAGGTGGTTCCAGGCCCACTCCGGCCTTCCGGGATCTTTGCTTCTCCATTGTGCACAGCCCTGAGTGCAGGTCCACATTGAAGTAGCGTGGATCCTGTTGAATGGCCATTCGCTGCAGCAAGGACTCATAGCAATGTCCACACCGGACCCAGGCATCCATCACTGCAGTTAGCAGCTGGCACTCCAGAAAAAGCAGACAAAGTCTCTCCATCCCCTCCACTACCCCAAGGGTGATTCCCCCATGGTGCTCCAAGTGAACGCCAGTGTCAATTAGCATTTGTTCTGGCAACCAGGTGATGGCTGGCAATGCACGACCACCCTCTGCCATCTTCCGCTGCCTCGTGGTGTCTGTAGAAAGTAATGAAACTTTAGTCTCATCCAGGGCTTGGCGCTGCCCCCTCCTTCCCAGATGGGCTGGTACCGGGCAATCTGATAGGCAGACTTGATCCTGGTCATGCTGCTGTAACCCCTTGTGTGAAGGATGGAAACATACAGACATGCTGGTATTAGCAGAACTTGTCCAGGCATGCTGACTCTTTCTGTGGTTGCCGGTACCAACAGTAGCCTTAGTAGCCCTTGGTTTCCTGTAGGGAACAATTCTAGCACTGTCCCATCCATGGACACCCGCAAGCTTATCCTGATCACCCCGGGCAACAGGAAACAAATCCAGGCACACTTTACTGTTTGTAGCAAGATTGTGGATCACAAGTTCAAAGGGCCCAGCATTTTTAGGGCACTGGACAAATTTGTAATCCAGTGTGGAATGTCCGGTCTGCTCAGGGCGCAGGACATATTTGTAATCCATGGGCGCGTTTGCCCGCCGTGGTTGCCACGGACAACAGCCCATGCTACAAAAGTCACTGAATTGCAAAGAATTGGTTTCAAGTGCCCACCCCAGCGCTGGTTGAGGCAACTGGGTGGAAAGGAGCAGCAATTGGCGACTGCTCCCACTGGTTACTATGGGCAATAGCACACTTGTTTAATGTCACTGTTTAGCTGGCAGCACATAAGTCCTTTCCCCGAGTTCACTCCTCACTAATAGCAAATAAAAGTTCCTTGGCTCGGTTCACTATGGTTGCTAAGGGTAATGACTGGTAGAATTACGAGAGAGACAGATGGATCCCGGACAAGCCCCCAAATGTAGGCAATGCCCCCTTGGGGGTTGCTGAGAGTTGTGGTTCATCTGCTCACATTTCTCTCTTGCATCTGGAGTCAGAAAACAGGCTGACTCTTTGTTTCTTTTGTTTTATTAGGGGGTTAAACTTGGATGGGGTAAGGAATGATTATGGGATGCCCAAAGATCAACAGTTCTTTATATGGGACTTCTATATATACCCCATACATATACTCTCCTTCTTCCTCCAGCACAGCACTTGCTTCTCCTTGTTCCTCTCTCCTGCACTACACTTGCTTTTGGCCTAGTTAGCACATGGTGAGGCCTGATCTGCCTTTGGCCTGGCCTAGTAACCGCCTTTTGCAGGCAGGGACCGTGGGCCCCTATATTGTAAAGAAAGTTTGTAGAATGTGCTAACTGGCCTGATGGACTACTGCTCCCAGCCCATCTTCTTTCAGGTCTCCACAGTCTTCCTCACTGCAAGCACCTGAACACTGCCCCCTGACATCAAAATCCCAGCCTCTTCCTCCACCTCTTCCCAATCTCTCTCACAATCACCGTCTCTCTCCCAATCTGCTGCAGAGTGCATCTCCACTTCCCTGGGCTGTGTCACTCATCGACACCTGGGGAACTCCTCCTGGAGACCCTGCTGGTAGTACTCTCCCCATCCTGTCCTTCCCTGCTCCTCCTTGTGCCTCTTTGCCAGGATCTCACTCCTCCTGGATGCACCCAAGCCCCCTTCAGACTAGGAACTGCCTCAAGGACCACCGACAGCCTCAGTACTCCGTCTCCATTCTCCAACTTCCACCCAAACTCTCCTCCCAGACTGGGCTGCCCCAGGCTATTTGAGAAGGCCTGCCCCCTGCCAGTCAAGGTTGGGGATTGGTCAGGACTTCCCAAACACCAAGTAGTTCCACCTCTTCTGCCCCACTCTCTTTTTTCAGAACTTTCTGAAAAAGCAAGGAGGGGTCAACCAAAGAATGTCACCACCTACAGTCACCAGCCACTCCCTGGACCACTCCCATGCCCAGAACAAAAGAATCAGGCTTGACTTCCAGCAGGATTCTTCATGGGGCTGTAGTCAATTGGCTGCAGCTACTGATTGGCAAAAGTTTTCAGATATTCCCATTTGACAGAAGTCGATCTAACGATCAACGTTTCTCGAACAGGGATGGCCACACAAGTATCAAAATGTGTTTTTCTCTCACTGACCAATGACTCTGGGCATATTTTCTCCCACATCACACCAACAGTACAGCATTTTTGCCCTTCCATTGAGCAGCAATGTAAGAGGCACTGTTGCATAATTTCAACTACTGCAATCTTTATGCTGTGCCATATGTTACATACTCCTGACCAACGTGTTTGTTATTTCAACACTTGCTGATTACTAAATAGCCAGGTAGTACCATAAGGGTTGCTAAAAACATGAGCAATGTATGCTGTGTGTGGTCTTAACCTCCTCACGCTGACTGTACGCAAATATACGGCCCCACTGGACTGGGCTTTTTTCTGTGGTGTTGCATATTTGCCTATCGCCCTTTGTGTTAGAAGTGCGCTGCACAGCACGCTCCCAGCACAGAGACAGAGGTCTCACCAAGAGCCACGGGCCCCATTCTAAGGATTGGGATCCAGAATCACCTGATCGCTGTGATAGCCTCTGATTGGCTATCACAGTGATCAGTCACTGTGAAGCCCGCCCGCATGCTTTCTATCTCTGTGAATGGATGATAGAGATACATTGTATCATTATCCATCCTTGCAGAGATAGAAAAAAAGTGTGAAGAAAAAAAATAAATAACTAGATCAGCATTTTATCTAGGTCAGTGCCAGGGTTAGTGTTTGGGTCAAGGTCAGTATTTTTTTGGACAGGATTTTTTTTAGGTTTTGTTTTTAATTAGTATTAGTGTCAGTTAGTGTCAGTGTTTTAAGTAGGATTAAAAAAAAGCAAAATGCGCACTATTGTTTCTGGGATGTACAACGGGTATAAACAACTTACACATATGTGGTATCGCTGCGATCATTAGGAGCAGGAAAACGTATTTTGGGCTGTTATTTGGTGGTAGGTTATGGCAGTAGCAAGACATTTACAGTTAAATTTACAAACAAATATTTTTTTTTTACTATTTTGGGCCAGTTTTCCTTTGATAATAAAAAAAAAGGAAAACTGGCTCAAAATAGTAAAAAATTAATAGTTTTTTGTCATTACCATTTACCACCAAATGAAAGCCTAATCTGTCCTGAAAAAAACAATGTATAATTCACCTGGATACACAAAGCAGTTGTGATGATATGTATGGTTTTACTATCACATGTCAAAAATGCAAAATTGGGCTTAGGCATTTAGATTTGTTTTACCCTTAGGCGCAAAGGGGTTAAAGTGATACTAAAGTCCAACCACTTGAGCTCTGGAAGGTTTTCCCCCATTCATGACTAGGCCATTTGTTTCTATTCAGCACTGTGCTTCTTTAATTGGCAATTGCGCGGTCATGCAAAACTGTACGCAAATTAAATTTATATAATATTTTTCACACAGATAGTGATTTCTTTTGGTGGTATTTGGTATCACCACTAGGTTTTTTATATTTTACTATATAAACGAAAAAAGAATGACATATTTAAAAAAAACTACCCAATATTGTCTGCTTTCTGTTCTAAAACATATCCAGTAAAATCTAATTTTTTCATACATTTAGGCCAAAATGTATTTGGCTACACGTCATATTAATTGGTTTGTGTGAAAGTTATAGCATCTACAGACTATGGTATATACAGTATATTTGAAAATTGATCAATCCTAATGTACTGACTGCATATTTATCTAATTTCTTGAGGCCCTTAAAAAGCCAGGACAGTACAAATACCACTAAATTACCCCTTTTTGAAAAATAGACAGTCTAATGTATTTTATAAGAGGAATGATGAGTTTTTTGCAGTTTTTGGAAAAAACATTGGAGAACACATTTTTTTTACATACTGTCACCAATGTAGTGACACCAGTCACCAGTTTTAAACATTTTTTCTTTTTTAACATTTTGTTCTTTACCATTCTTTTGTATATCCTGTCATCACAGTAGTTCAGTGTCACCAGAGTGACACTGTACCATTCTGGGGTGGTGATCAGGGATTTTTTTTCTTTTTTTTTTACACTGTTATTGCTTATACTTTGATGATCACTGTATAAGCAATAATTTTAGCTTTAATGATAACCTTCATGAACAGTTGGCTTATGGTTGTGATCTGTGATTGGCTACAGCTAATCACATGGTGCATGTAGCCAGGTACCATGTGATTGCTACATAGTTACATAGTTGGTGAGGTTGAAAAAAGACACTAGTCCATCCAGTTCAACCTGTAGTGTGTGTGTGCTTGTGTTTATGTCAATAGTACATTTTATATCCCTGTATGTTGTGATCATTAAGGTGCCTATCTAACAGTTTTTTTTCAACTATCAACACTCTCTGCTGATACCACTGCTTGTGGAAGAGAATTCCACATCCTTACCGCTCTGACAGTAAAGAACCCTCTACGCAGTTTAAGGTTAAACCGCTTCTCTTCCAATTTCAGTGAATGCCCGCATGTTTTAAACTCCTATCACTGAAAAGTTTTTTCGCTATGCTAGGGTCACCAGTATGGAATTTGTACATCGCTATAATATCCCCTCTCAATCGTCTCCTCTCCAGAGAGAATAAGTTCAATGCGTTCAATAAGTCCCATGGCTGTGATCCTCTGTTCCTTTTATTTGCTTTGTTGTCCTTCTCTGGACTCTCTCCAGTTCCAGCACATCCTTCTTGAGAACTGGTGCCCAGAACTGGACAGCATAGTCAAGATGCGGCCTGGCCAGAGTCTTGGAGAGTGGGAGAATTATCGTTTTATCTCTGGAGTGAATTCCCTTTTTAACGTATGCCAATATTCTGTTGGCCTTGCTTGCAGCAACTTGGCATTGCATGCCATTGCTGAACCTGCCGTCTACTAGGACCCGCAGTTCATTTTCCATCCTAGATTCCCCCAGAGGTTCTCCCCCTAGTGAGTAACTTGCATTCGTATTTTTGGCACCCAAATGCATTACTTTTCATTTTTCAACATTAAACCTCATCTGCCATGTAGTTGCTCACCCCATTTTTTTATTGAGGTCTTCTTGTAAGGTTTCCACATCCTGCGCAGAAGTTATTACCCTGCTTAACTTTGTATAATCCGCAAATACTGAGAATGAGACATTTATCCCATCCTCTATATCAGGGGTCATTAACCCTGGTGCCGCGGCCCACTGCCGAGCCGTGGGCTCTCTGCAGTCGGGCTGCGGGCTGACTGGTTGCATGAGAGAGCCAGGCAAGCATGAGATGCGGGTGAGCAGAGATGACACATCTCTCTGCATCACCGCTCCTCTGACTTCCGCCCTCACAGCACAGTGTAGGTGTGAGCGGGGAGCAGAGAGATGGCATCATCTCTCACTGCCCGCACCGCGCGGGACTCTTTAGTGTTTGGAGGTGCGGCGGGGAGCAGAGAGATAACATCTCTCATGTCCGTACCCTTTTACCGCTCTCCTGCCCTGACCACATTAACATCCTCATCTGGTGGCACTGGTAGGCAATGGCAAGTGGCATCCTCATCTAGTGGCAGGCAGCATGGCAAGTGACATCCTCATCTCGTGGCAGGCAGCGTGGCAAGTGACATCCTCATCTGGTGGCAGGCTATGGCAAGTGGCATCCTCATCTGGTGGCAGGAAACATGGCAAGTGGCATCCTCATCTGTTGGCAGGCAATGGCAAGTGGCATCCTCATCTGGTGGCAGGCAACATGGCAAGTGGCATCCCCATCTCTTGGCAGGCAATGGCAAGTGGCATCCTCATTTGTTGGCAGGCAATAGCAAGTGGCATCCTCATCTGGTGGCCAGTGGCGGCTGGTGAAATTTTAGGATGGGGGTGCCAGACCCCGCCCTTCCTTTTGACCCATCCCACTTCTCATAAGCCCCACCCCTTATAGTTTCCACCCCTTGTGTCAGGAGTATACAGCCCAGCATCACCAGATAGGGTATACAGCACCACCAGATAGGGGTATACAAAGTCACTAGCTAGGAGTATACAGAGTCACCAGATAGGGGTATACAGAGTCACCAGATAGCAGTATACACTTACAGAGCACCAGATAGCAGTATACAGAGTCACCAGATAGCAGTATACAGAGCCCCAGATAGCAGTATACAGAGTTACCATATAGCAGTATACAGAGTCACCATATAGCAGTATACAGAATACCATATAGCAGTACACAGAGTCGCCAGATCGGGGTATACAGAGTCACCATATAGCAGTATACAGAGCACCAGATAGGGTATACAGTCACCAGATAGGGGTATACAGAGTCCCAGATAGGGTATACAGTCACCAGATAGGGGTATACAGAGTCCCAGATAGGGTATACAGTCACCAGATAGGGTATACAGAGTCCCAGTTAGGGGTATACAGAGTCCCAGATAGGGGTATACAAAGTCCCAGATAGGGTTTACAGTCACCAGATAGGGTATACAGAGTCCCCGACAGGAGTATACAGAGTCCCAGATAGGGTATACAGAGCCACAGATAGGGTACACAGTCACCAGATAGGGTATACAGAGTCCCAGATAGGGGTATACAGAGTACCAGATAGGGTATACAGTCACCAGATAGGGTATACAGAGTCCCAGATAGGGTATACAGAGTCCCAGATAGGGTATACAGAGTCCCAGATATGGTATACAGTCACCAGATAGGGTATACAGATTCCCAGATAGGGTATACAGATAGGGCATTGACAGACCCCCCCTAAGTCGGGACAAGTTCCACACTTACCCCATCTAATAGGCAGGCAGAAGTGTGCAGAGCTCGGCTTGCGGAGATCAGGCTGGCAATGTGCTGAGCTTTGCTTGCCGACAGCATGCAGGAGCCTGGAGTGGATGGTCTGCGGCATGGGGGTTGGGAATAAAACCCGGTTGAGTGCTGTGCCTGCCTGAGTAATAATGCAGCCAGCATGTCCGCCACAGTCCCACCCCTGTCCACAGCATCCAATGCCAGTCAGTCACAAGCTCAGGGCAGCCAATCAGACTATGTGTGTGCGCCTGTTCCGGCGCCTCCTGTAGGGGGTCAAGCTGACTTTTTCGTTTCTTTGTCAGCGGCGGGGGAGGCGGCTCCCAAGCACCTCTTATTGACCTGCCGCCGCTGCTGGTGGCAGGCAATGGCAAGTGGCATCTTCATCTGGTGCCAAGCAATGGCAAGTGGCGTCCTCATCTGGTGGCAGGCAATGGCAAGTGACATCCTCATCTGGTGGCAGGCAGAATGGCAAGTGAAAATCCACATCTGATGGCAGGCAGCATGACAAGGGACATCCTCATCTGGTGTCAGGCAGAATGGCAAGTGACAATCCACATCTGGTGGCAGGCAGAATGGCAAGTGACAATCCACATGTGGTGGCAGGCAGCGTGGCAAGTGACAATCCTCATGTGGTGGCAGGCAGCGTGGCAAGTGACAATCCTCATCTGGTGGCAGGCAGAATGGCAAGTGACAATCCTCATCTGGTGGCAGGCAGCGTGGCAAGTGACAATACTCACCTGGTGACAGGCAGCATGGCAAGTGGCAATCCCCATCTGGTGGCAGGCAGGGTGGCAAGTGACAATCCTCATCTGGTGACAGACGACATGGCAAGTGACACACTTAGGGCTCCCACTGATCCTGCATTATGGTGAGTGGAACTATTTCATTTTATATTACAATTTAATAAAAGAAATAATACGCTTCAATCATCCTGACACCATATCTACCATGGTGCCGTGATGATTGAAGCGCCAACACCAGCCATTGCCCTGACAAATTGCCCACGAAAAATTGCAAGAATCGCAATTCCCTCCCAGCCCTCAGCGCAATTTTCTTCCATGCAGCCGATCCCCAGTGCCAAAAAGGTTGGAGACCACTGCTCTATATCATTAATGAATAAATTCATTTGGTTCTAAGGCAGATTCTTGGGGATCCCACTTACCACAAGGACCATTCCGAGTACTCGCTGTTTGTCACCACCCTTTGGACCCGCCCCTGTAGATAGTTTTCAATCCAGGTACTCATCCAATGGTACAAAGCCGGCAGACCTCCGTTTTTACAG
Source organism: Glandirana rugosa (assembly GCA_018402905.1). Taxonomy (NCBI): domain Eukaryota; kingdom Metazoa; phylum Chordata; class Amphibia; order Anura; family Ranidae; genus Glandirana; species Glandirana rugosa. The sequence goes on along the minus strand of BLSH010214667.1, from coordinate 136,887 downwards.
TAAACACTCGTGGGGAACTGTATCAAATGCCTTTGCAAAATCCAGATACACCACCTCTACAGGCCTTCCTTTATCTAGCTGGCAGCTCACTTCTTCATAGAAGGTTAATAGATTTGTCTGGCAAGAATGCTTCTTCATAAATCCATGCTGATTACTACTAATGACATTGTTTTCATTACTTAGATCTTGGATATAATCCCTTATCATCCCCTCCAATAGCTTGCAGACTATTGATGTTAGGCTAGCTAGCCTGTAGTTTCCGGAGATATGGCTCGGACCTTTAATTATTGGCACAACGTTGGCTTTTCTCCAATCAGCTTGTACCATTCCAGTCAGTAAACTGTCCGTAAAAATTAGGAACAATGGTCTAGCTATCACCTGGCTGAGTTCCTTAAGGACCCTCAGGTATAAGCCATCTGGTCCTGGTGATTTATTCATGTTATGTTTTTCAAGTCTATCTCTGATACTGTCTTCTGTTAGCCATGGTGGTGCATTCTGTGATGTTTTGCTAACATTACAACCTTGAGT
>BLSH010214667.1:103367-136349 GCA_018402905.1 Glandirana rugosa | reverse complement strand
CCCCCCCCCCCCCCCCGTTTGAAAACTGAGTAGAAGAATGCATTTAAAACATTTGCCTTCTCTTTGTTTTTTGTAACCAAATTCCCTTCATTGTTCTTTATGGGGGCCAACATGCTCTGGCCTCATTTTCTTACTGTTAATGTATTTAACCACTTCCCGACCGCCGTATGCAAAATGACAGCCGGGAAGTGGCTCAGTTATCCTGACTGGACGTCATATGAAGTCCTCAGGATAACAAGCCGCCACGCACCCGAGGGGGTGCGCATCGCGGCGATCGGTGGTGTGGGAGGTCAGTCTGACCCCCCGCAATACCGATCTCGGTAAAGCGCTTCGATCCGAAGCACTTTACCATGTGACCAGCCATGACCAATCACGGCTGGTCACAGTGTAATACAGGAAAGCCGTTTATCGGCTTTCCTGTACTCAGGTCTGCAGACCTGAGGAGGGGAGAGCCGATCGGCTGCATCCCTGACAGGGAGGGTTTGTGCTGATGATTTATCAGCACAGCCCTCCCTCGAATCGCCACCCTAGACCACCAGGGAGCCTGCCCAGGGACCACCAGGGATGTGCCCACCCAGGACCACCAGGGAGCCGACCAGGGACCACCAGGGAGCCGATCTGGACCACCAGGGAGACCCCCCTAGACCAAGTGACATACTGCCCAATGTGGATGGCACTCAGTGCCACCTTCAGATGCCACCCTAGACCACCAGGGAATGAGCCCCTATCAATGTATATGCCCACCAGTGCCCACCAGTGCCCCTATCAGTGCCCACCAGTGCCCCTATCAATGCATACCAGTGCAACATATCAGTGCCCACTATTGCCACCTACCAGTGCCCACCTATCAGTGCCCATCAGTGCCACCTATCAGTGCCCAGTGCTGCCTATGAGTGCCAATCAGTGCTGTCTATTAGTGCCCATCAGTGCCGCTTAGCAGTGTCCGTCAGTGCTGCATATCAGTGCCCATCAGTGCTGTATATCAGTGCCACCTCTCAGTACCCGTCAGTGCTGCTTATCAGTGCCGCCTAACAGTGCTCATCATTGCTGCATATAAGTGCCTCATCATCAGTGCCACCTCATCAGTGCCACCTCATCAGTGCCAATCAGTACTGCCACATCAGTGCCCGTCAGTGTAGCCTCATCAGTGCCCACCAGTGATGGAGAAAATTTACTTATTTACAAAGTTTTGTGACAAAAATAGAGAATTTTTTTTTTTTTCAAAATTTTCGGTCTTATTTTATTTGTAGCGCAAAAAATAAAAACCGCAGGGGTGATCAAATACCACCAAAAGAAAGCTCTATTTGTGGGAACAAAATGATAAAAAATCTGTTTGGGTGCAGCATCGCACGGCCGCGCAATTGTCATTCAAAGCGCAACAGCACTGAAAACTGAAAATTGGTCTGGTAGTAAAGTGTTCTAAGTGCATAGTATTGAAGTGGTTAAAGAACTTCTTGGGTTTTATTTTACTCTCCTGTGCTATATACATTTTGTGGTCTATTTTAGCTGCCCTGATTGCGCTCTTACATTTATTATTGCATTATTTGTATTGTTGGAATGCTGACAATGACCCCTCAGCCTTGTATTTTTTGAAGACCTTTTCTTTTGTTTTTATATGCATTTTTACTTTGGAGTTTAGCCACCCAGGATTTGTTTTAGCTATTTTAAACCTATTTCCCATTGGACTGCACAGGCCAATACCTTTATTTAGTATGCTCGTAAAGCAATGCCATTTTTCCTCCGCGTTCTTTGTTCCTAGGATTTTATCCCAGCCTTGCAGCCATTCCAAGCTGTAATAGGAGGATTGCTGTGGGCCAATCACAGGTCATGACTGTAAGCAAGCTGTTCATGAATGGAAATCCATTCATGACGGTTTGTTCACATTGGTATCATGTGATTGTTATGACCAATCATAACAATGACACGATATCTGGTACCTGGTTACCAGTAATTGTGGTCTGCCTTGTCTGTGTCAGGAACCATAAACCAGACAGAAACAGAAAATGCAGTTAAAAATCACACCTTTAATGAAATAGCAAAAAATAAGCAATGCAGTCAAAAACTGAAGACAGGGTATGGATGCCAGAGCTGGTAATAAAACATGCCAGGGTCAGGAACTAGAAGTCAGCGTAGTAAGAGGCAGGAACAGGTATCGGAAGAGAAGTCAGCTAGCCCAAGTCATACACAGGAACACACTGGTGATCACAGACCATGCAAGGGCACAGAGGAAATGAGCAAAGCTGTTTAAATAGCCAAAGAGGGCTGGCTGTAGACTGGACTAATGAGGCAAGTAACGGTAACCAGGTGAGTCACTGTGGAACCAACGAGTGGCTGGTAATTAACCGACAGCTGAGCAGCCTCTGTGCACTGAAAGAAAAGAGCTGCTTGGAAATAGCAGGAGCCCATCCCTAACAGTCTGGTGGACACAGTGATCAAATAAAGGAGGAGCACACTGCATGCCCCTAACCTAGAACAGGTTGGATCATGTACATGTGATTGGCAAGTTGTTAAATAACAAATATGTCATACTTACCTGCTCTGTGCAGTATCCCCAATCCTCCTCTTGTCGAGTCCCTCTGTTGTAAATCACAGCCAGTGAGGAAGGAATGGGGGTGGGCCTAGCCCCACTCTCTGTGTCCATTGACACCCCTGCTCCTTCCTCACTGGCTGTGATTTACAGCAGTAAAAGCCAATGGCTTCCGCTGCTGTGTCTGGGCCAATAAGGAGAGAGAGAGCAGAGAGAGCTGCTGTTCTTGTGCACATCACTGGAACGCGATTGGGCCCAGGTAAGTAAAATGGGAGGTTGGGGGGAGCTACATGCAGAAGGTTTTTTCTGATATTAGAACAATTTTAAACAATGTCCCTTGATAATGCGAGCACTGCATTATACCTTTATCAGGCTGTGCTTCCATATGAAAATCTAAAATTAGGAGGTATTTTCATGGCAGGATCAACAAGTATTTTTTTAACAAGAGCTGTAGATTTGTATAGATTAAAATCTTTTGAAATACACCAACATGTTAAAGATTACCATAAAAAGCACAAATAGTAGGACAACGTGGATTTTGCTCAGATTTTGGTATGCACAAAGGCTTTTTGGTATGGCTGTTTTATTAAATGATGTCTGTAACTGACTAGAATGAGTTTATGGTCCTCTAGAAGGTGGGAACACAGAAAGCTTGGGCGTGACAGCAACCCTTTTATTTCAAGAAAGGATGGCTTCCTTATTTTTCAGATTATATAGCTCTTTTAAACAACAAACAACCCAATTTAGTCATCTAAAAATAAATCTGAAACTCCTACTGTGCAATTATACACCCACATACAATACAATACAGCAGAGCTCACATGTACTATGGCTGAAGGCCTAGATAGATGGAGGTGTGCCTTAAAGAGGTTTTTCACACAGACAGTGTAAAGCCAGTCAGGGGGGCCCGTAATGCTAATTTACAGGAACCACTGTTTTCAGCTGCTTTAATAGTGCTACTGATAAGCGTTGAAGCTGCCTTGACTTTTTTTAGTGTAATATATCACTTTCATTGGGTTTCCGATGCTGGGCTGAGCCTCATTAAACACCAATGAGTTTTCCGATTTTGTGTAGTTCTACTTAATAAGGCTTGAGTGTGTTTAAATGTCTTTCTTGTTGACATGCTGCTTTTACTGACTGTAATCTGTACTTTGTTTGGTATTTAGTTTGTATTGCCCAGGCTTGTAACATTTTTGATAAGAGAAGTAGAAGAGCCAACATATTCTGCAAATGAAAATGAAAAAAACAGCCCAAACTATTTCCTTATTGTATCATCTCCTATTGACCAAAATCCATTCTCCCCACCCCTACAATCACATTTCTATCTATAATCCTCAGGACTTCCTCTAACTGTCAGAATGCCCCAGCAGTAGCACAGTTAAAAAAGAACACATCTCCTACTAGTAAAGAGTGGCTTTCAGAAGTTTTTCACCTTCTGCATATAGAATGCCTTATGCTTATGGCACAGCTATGAAACATGCAAATACAATTTAACAACCTCTGTCTAAACCGTTGGCAACAAAAGTGAGCACACACCTAAGTGAAAATGTCCAAATTGGCCCAATTAGCCATTTTCCCTCCCGGTGTCATGTGACTCGTTAGTGTTACAAGGGCTCAGGTTCCTATGAAGTTATATTGGTCATAATGAGTCAGGTGACCGGGACTCAAACAGAGGCTACTCATCACATGACAGATCAGGTGTCCCTGTGAAGTTCTGTTGGTCATAATGAATCAGGAGACCAGAACTCAAACCGAGGCTGCTCATCACATAACAGATCAAGTGTCCCTGTGAAGTTCTATTGGTCATAATGAGTCAGGTGACCAGAACTCAAACCAAGGCTGCTCATCACATGACAGATCAGGTGTCCCTGTTCAGTTCTATTGGTCATAATGAGTCAGGAGACCAGAACTCAAACCGAGGCTGCTCATCACATGACAGATCAGATGGCAGCCAGCCACTCTAACACAAAGCTGGAACAATATATGTAAAAAAACCACCCACTCCATCTAGTGGCGAGTAAGGAGATCTGTGAATGATCCAATATGGATAATATGCCCCTTCTAATGGTTGATATACAATGAGGGGCCCATTCATGTCTCTACTAAACACTTATACCCCCTCTAATGGTTAATTTGTAACGTGGAGCTCTTTCATATATTATACAAAAAACAACTTTAAATATATGGTGCAGTGACACATTATAAAATAGCATAAAATTACCCTACATAAATACTCATAACAAATGTATAATATTAAATTAGACCAGATTATAATACCTTGAAAATAATCTTATGATCGCAAACTGCATAAAATATACCTATCAGTTTAATGAGCCACACATAACAATGTGGCATCTCACATAAAAATGAAAACAAAACAAAATCCCTAAGGAAGTGTTCTTACAGGATGACAATACTGGAGGGGCACATTGTTATTTATAAAACAGTTAATGTCCCAGTCCACATTGAGGCCCTGGGGACGTGGCAATTCATCTTAAAGATCTATTTGGTTTCAGATCTTGAGACTGATCGTCTGTCATTACTGCCACGCCAATGTGGAATATATTTGTCAATGGCAATAAAAGTAGTACCACTGGGGTCCCTATTGTGGACTGAGTCATAATATTTTGGAACACTATGTTTATCCATCCTCTTTCTTATTTTAGCTATATGTTCTGATAGTCTCACATGTAGCATGCGTGTTGTATGGCCGATATAGTCAAGACCACAGGGACACCTCAAGAGATAAACTACAAGTGTGGTTTGACATGAGATAAACGGATCAGTAGGATATCTCATTCCTGTACTTGCTGAGGTAAACTCAGTAATTCTCCTACTACGTATCGCATTAAGTCTACATGGTTGGCATTTCCCACATCAATAGTATCCTTTAAGGTCACCAAAAAAGGAAGGTCTGACCGGGGGGTTAGGAACATTTTCTGCTATCATATTCCGAAAATTGCTAGCACCTCTGAAGATCGCCTGAGGGGTGTCTGGTAGCAATGGACCCAGTACTCTATCATTCTTTAAGACCGACCAGTGTTTTTTGATGACTTTTCTTATTTCCCAATGTTGGTTGGAATATGTTGTAAAGAATGCCATATCAAAACCCTTTGTTTCATCAGCCCTATGGGACCTATCTTACAGCAATGATTGCCTCTCCATTTCACCAATCTCACCTATTAAAGTGTCAAGTGTCACCTCATCATAGCCTTTCTCTACAAACCTCATTTTAAGTGTAGTGGCCTTCCTAAGGTAGTCCTCATTACGCGAACAGTTTTGCTTAAGGTGCAAAAGTTGACCCTTAGGTACAGCATTTAGCCATGAACAGTCAAGTGGGATTTAGCTGTTCCTATCCGTTTGTTTAAAAAAGTTTGATGAAATTATTTTACCATCCACTATGGAGATTTTCAAGTCCAAGAAGTGGATACTTGTAGGACTCGCTTCATGGCTGAGTATTATTCCCCTACTGTTACTATTCAAAAGGTCAATATACAGGTTTAGGGATTCCAAATCCCCCTCCCATATGAGGAGGATATCATCTATGAAACGCATCCAGAAGATTAAATTCTGGACGTCTGTTTAATAAGACCATATCCTCTGTTTAATAAGACCATATCCTCCTCCCATTTTGACATGAAGAGGTGGGCCATACTGGGGGCAAATTTAGCATTGCAAATTAACCATTAGAAGGGGTATAAGTGTTTAGTGGAGATATGAATGGGACCCTCATTGTATATCAACCATTAGAAGGGGCATATTATCCATATTGGATCATTCACAAATCTCCTTGCTCGTCACTAGATGGAGTGGGTGGTTTTTTGAGATATATTTTTCCAGCTTTGTGTTAGTGTGGCTGGCTGACATTTGATCTGTAATGTAATGAGCAGCCTCGGTTTGAGTCCCAGTCACCTGATTCATTATGACCAATAGAACTTCACAGGAACACCTGATCTGTCATGTGATGAGCAGCCTCAGTTTGAGTTCTGGTCTCCTGACTCATTATGACCAATAGAACTTTACAGGGACACCTGATCTGTCATGTGATGAGCAGCCTCGGTTTGAGTCCCGGTCACCTCACTCATTATGACCAATAGAACTTCATAGGGACACCTGATCTGTCATGTGATGAGCAGCCTTGGTTTGAGTTCCGGTTACCTGACTCATTACAACCAATAGAATTCCATTTTACTTTTTCCAATTGACTTTTTTTGTTAGTGGAGCCTCTTTCTCCCTCCAGATGGGCTATATAAGATTGTGGCATTTGCGTGTGGGCGTTCCCCTGATGATGTCTGGTTAGACAAAACGATCGTCAGGTCGTGACGCACACATGCCGCTGCGCATGCGCATTTTAATTTAATTTTATGGTATGGTTGGCGTTTGCACGCTATACTTGCCTATTATTTTAATAAACATAAGTTGAGACTTATTACACTAGTGGAGTCTCCTTATGTTTTTTCTACATCTCATACCACCTTATCACCCACTGGGGAGGAGATACGGAGATCGTGGACAGAGAGGGAAGGTGCTACTAACATCAGAGCCATCAGTGGACATCTGAGACGCATCTGGGATACTTCTAAGTGGTTTCCGACACTCCTGAGAAGGAGTATCACTGGTCTTCCAGTAAGCTCCCATCTTCACTGGTAAAGGATTATCATTTGGTGGCTGTTTTCCAATAACACATCTTCTTTATCTGATATCCTCTGGAAATGGAACTCTTTTCATATCTCTTTGCACAGAAGAAATTCTTATGAACTTTATCACTAGGATATCATGTCATTGCACCAGCACTTTATTGCTTTAGATAGATTGACCAAGGACTTTTTTATGTACAGTTTTACCACTTGTTAAATTAGCGTTACACTTGATTATTTTTACTAGCTTGTTTAACTCTCTGTGTGGGTTTAAGTGTACTAGCTTCTTATTTGTTTAAATCATATTTATATAACTTTATCAAGAGCGTGGATATTCACGTTTATTACTTCATGTGTTTGACTGTGTCCAATCACAGCCAATCAGCATGTAAACACAGCATGTAAACACACTTGCCGGTTATCGGTATTCCTTTCCTCATGCTGTTCTGATGATCAGTGCAGCGCCAACAGTGCCCATCAGTGCTGCCCTATTAGTGTCAACCTGTGCCCATCAGAGCTGCCAATCGGTGCCAATCAGTACTTCCAATCAGTACCAATCAGTGCTGCCTATCAGTGCCTCCTCATCAGTGCCCATCAGTGCCTCCTATCTGTGCTGCCTATCAGTGCCCTTCAGTGCTGCCTATCAATGTCCATCAGTGCCGCATATCAGTGCGGCATCATCAGTGCCTACCAGTACTGCCTCATCAGTGCCTATCGGTGCCCATCAGTGCCGCCTCATCAGTGCCCATCAATGCCGCATATCAGTGCCAATAAGTGCTACGTATCAGTGAATCAGTGCTGACTATTAGTGCCCATCAGTGCAGCGTCATCAGTGCCCATCAGTGCTGCCTATCAGTGCCAATCAGTGCCACCTATCAGTGAATCAGTGCTGACTATTAGTGCCCATCAGTGCAGCCTCATCAGTGCACATCAGTAAAGCAGAAAAATTACCTGTTTGCAAAATTTTATAACAGAAACAAAGAAATATTTTTTTTCCAAAATGTTTGGTCTTTTTTCATTTGTTAAGCAAAAAATAAAAACCCCATTGGTTATTAAACACCACTAAAAGAAAAGCTCTATTTATGTGAAAAAAAAATGATACAAATTTCCTATGAGTACAGTGCTGCATGACCGTGCAATTGTCATTCAAAGTGTGACAGCGCTGAAAGCTAAAAATTGGCCTGGGCAGGAAGGGGGTAAAAGTCAGTTCTGTATCTATAGGCATTATAGAGAAATTAATTTTAAAATGTAATAATAAAACAACTGAAATTTTGGTTTAGTTTAGTATTGTTTAGTTCAAGCAGATTTTCTCAAATTGCAACACTGAGCTTTATAGTGATGGATTTAATTCATTGTATACTATTTTTTAATGTTTCTGTTTTTTGTTTATTATGTTCAGAACCAAATGTAAGATTATAAGTTTTTATTTTTGTAGTCCCGTAAATATGAAATATGTGAACATTTATGATTTACAATTTTCAACCAGCAGGGGGAGCTCTGAACTGCTTTCCACATTTTTAGCTGACTAAATATATATGGTGTTACAGAAAAAAAATAGTTATTTCTACGGCACAATAACTCAAGCTCAAATTACATACAACAGAATGAGTCAGCCGAGTGAATTATTCTCCTCCCTCATATCTGTTTTGTTTGAATTCATCTAAGGTTTCAATCAGAAAGGGATAATTTGAAATGATAGAGCTACTGCTTTGCCCTCTCTAAAGTTTATACTGCTCTGCAAAACTAGTGTCATGGGCAGTGGCGGCTGGTGCTCATCCATCCTGATTGGCTGGGAGGAGAATCAGGAAGACAGTAGCGAATATTAATTCACTATCATCACACAACTGGGTGGGCTTAGGGCGTAGTGCTCTGCGCCCCAAGCCCACCCTTTTTCAAAGCCAATTATAGCTTTAGGCTATAATCACGAGCTTGAAAAAAAAAACTCCATTGAAATCCATGCGTCCTCACCCTGTATGTAGATTAGGGGCTGGGCACATGGATTAGGGGGGCAGCCCCCTGCCCCCTGTATGGACGGGCCGCCACTGGTCATGGGTGCCCCATATATTAGAGAAACCCTGTCACCAGGCAATTTGTTTTAACAAAACACTTAAAGATTTTGTTTGCATTTATAATATTTAATAGATGTCTTCTACATGTAAAAGAATTCCTTGTCTAGACTAGGGATGGGCTGAACACCCCCCGGTTCGGTTCGCACCAGAACACTGCGAACAGACAAAAAGTTCTAGCGAACATGCAAACCCTATTAAAGTCTATGGGAAATGAACATGAAAAAAATCAAAAATGCTCATTTTAAAGGCTTATATGCAAGTTACTGCCATAAAAGGTGTATGGGGACCCCCCTAGGGGACATGTATCAATGCAAAAAAAAAGTTTTTAAACCTATCGTTTTTTCAGAAGCAGTGATTTTAATGATGCTTAAAGTGAAACAATAAAAATGAAATTTTCCTTTAACTATCATGCCTGGGGGTCCCTTTAGTCTGCCTGTAAAGTGGCACATCTGTGCGATGTGCAGAACAGTGTCGCAGCAATAATGACATTTCTAAAGTAAAAAATGTAATTTACATTTGCTTGCGGCTGTAATGTATTGCCTGCTCTCTGCAATATAGATGACAAATCAATGAAAAAAACAGCGTAGGGTCGCCCCTCCCAGTCCATACCAGGCCCTTCGGGTCTGGTATGGATTTTAAGGGGAACTCCACGCCAACATTTTCAAGAAATATTGACGTTGGATCCCCCCCAAAATCCATTCCAGACCCTTATCTGAGCATGCAGCCTGGAGGTCAGGATAGGGGGGATGAGCGAGCGCCCCCCCTGAACCATACCAGGCTACATGCCCTCAACATGGGGAGGGTGCTTTTGGGTCCCCCACAGCACCTTGTCCCCATGTTGATGGGGACAAGGGCCTCTTCCAGACAGATCCTGCCCCCCCCCATGCGAATGGGTATCGGGTACATTGGATACACCCCTACCCATTCACCAAAAAAGTGTTAAAAATGAAAAAAACACAGGAGACTGTTTTTGCCAATTCCTTTATTAAAAAAGGAAAAAAAAAAAGGATCCCGCAATGTACATCCATCATCAATCACGCCGCCCGACGGACCCTAAAAATCGAAAAAATGAAAAAGCTCCACCTCATTGGGAGGGCTCCCGCTGACTGCTGTCTCTGCGCTTTGAGAGTTTATTTGTAGGCCCCGCCCCATCTGAAGCCACTTGGCATCACATGATGTCAGAAGGGGGTGGGTTCACTCAGTTGTGTCACCGCCCGTGCCTATAAATAAACTGTCCAAGCGAATAGTCAGCAGTCGGTAGGAGCCCTCCCATCGAGAAGGAGCTTTTTTGTTTTTTTTATTTTTGGGTCCGACGGGTGGCGTGATTGATGATGGATGTATATCGCGGGACACTTTCTTTTCTTTTTTAATAAAGGAATTGTCAAAAACTCCTGTGTTTTTTACATTTTTGACACTTTTTTGGTGAATGGATAGGGGTACAATGCACCCGATACCCATTCACATGGGGGGAGGCGGGATCTGGGGGCCACTTTGTTAAAAGGGGCTTCCAGATTCAGATAAGCCCCCCCCCGCCCCCAGACCCTGAAAACCGCCGGTCAGGGTTGTCGGGAAGAGGCCTTTGTCACCATCAACATGGTGCCTGAACGCTGTAACCCCTCATAGTTACTCTTGTTGGGTGCAGGAATGGGAATTGGTGGCCTTCCGGACATGATGGTTTTTTTTTTTCACACCACACTACACTATTGTATATATTATATTATACTATTATATATATACATATATATATTATATTATATACTCTGCACTGCACTGTAGAATATACTCTGCAGTGCACTATATACTGTACACCGAATGCACTGCATTATATACTGTACACCGCCTGCACTGTATTATATACTGTACACTGCCTGCACTGTATTATATACTGTACATTGCCTGCACTGTAGTATATATTCTACACTGCCTACACTGTAGTATATATTCTACACTGCCTGCACTGTGATATATACTGTACACTGCTTGCACTGTATTATATATACTACACTGCCTGCACTGTATTATTTACTACACTGTACTATATATTCTACACTGCCTGCACTCTGTATATATACTACACTGACTACATGCTCTATCCACTATCTAACCTGCCTAATCTAACTCCAGTTCTCCACTCCAACACACTACATACAGCCCCTGTGTAAGCAGCCTTATATAGTGTGGGGTGTGGACTTAATATTCCATTCCCTAGCAGTTGCATAAAATGTTATGCAGATAGGTGAGGGTGGGGAGATGCTGAATCAGCACAGAGAGTAATTAGACACTCCCAGAAGAGGAGAGGACTATTAAGTGCAATAAGGTAGGGAGCTGTGCTAGGGAATAACTCTCCTGGAATTAATCATATTTTATAGCAAGTTTTAGAGCATATAGAAGATGAATAAAAACATTTAAAAAAAAGTAAAAACATATTAAGCATTTACCAGGTTTATTTTACTGTGCTTTTACTTGCAGTTTTTTTTTGTGACGGGTTCTCTTTGAGGCTGGGTTCACACCAGAACATGCAGCGGCTCACAGCAGGGGTCCGGTGCGTCCTGGTTCAGCGATTCAGGTTCGATCTCAGTCTGAATTTTGGGCTGAATTTGGACCTGAAATGGACCAAAAGTCGTACAGCGGATTTATAAAAAAACGCACCGGACCTGCTGCGGAGATATGTGAACCGGCTCCATAGAGAGTCAGTCAAAATCTCCTGCTATTGCGAATTGGATGCAGGTTCGCCATGGTGTGAACCCAGCCTAAATGTTTGTTTGCAAAACAATTGAAATAGTTTTTTATACAAACACATAACACATTCATTTTAAAACCCATAATCTTAATAAAATAAAATTGTCTAAAAAAATAATGTTTTCACTTTACAATACATGAAAAATGGGTAAGTAAAGCAATCCATAACTGACAATGTAATGAATGAAAATGATGAACTAAGCCCTGAATTAGCTTTAATAAAAAGATAAAATTCTGAAATGGGAAAATGAGAAAAACTATAACAGAAAGCATTGCATTCTAACAATTTAGTCCTATCTACTGGATAAGCACACTAGGTATTTGATGATAACGATGTGAAAGAATCTATATCTTGTCTTCCTCAATGGAATGTGTACTTATGCTATGTAAACTTGTAATGCCTTACATATCTGTTCAAATAAAAACCTTTCTGTTGATTAAACAATTTAGTCCCTTTGGCTCCTTTTTTTTTATTAGGATGACACCAAATTCTACTACTTGTTACCGCAATGAAAATATTCTTTCTAATATTCAATCTAGAGGGTCATACATCAATAAACATATAAAGTGCCCTGACAATGTAATTCATAAACAGTGAATAATATGAAACTCAGTCCACATATCAGCATACATGAATAGTGATAAACACAATATAGTTCATGAAAAATGTAAACCAAAATAAGAATGGTTTTTATAGTGCAAAATCCAATATAAAGAAACAGTCATAAGAAGATCCGATTCCTCACCGCATAAAGAAAAAGTCCTTCATATAAAGTATTCAGAGGTAAGCCATCACCTCCCCATAGAGTCAACACTCACCAGATAGAATGGCTGCCCTTAGAGCAGCTTTCATGTCTGAGTCCTTAGGACCAATATCCAAGATGTAGGCAAGCAGATCTGACTCATTGTCCACTTCAGGGGAAGACTCTTCACTGGGTCTAAGCTGCAGTAAATAAAGTTCACCAAGGGCCCAAGAAGTGCTTTGATGGTGTAGTATTTAATATAAATCCATGCAACATTAAAACAATATAAAAAAGTGGATATTTTACATGTAAAGCCACTGCCGACCCGGGATCAAACAGCGGTGTGATGTCAGGACTAGCAGTTCCTCCCCAGACGCATTTTGTCCAAAAGGACGTTATCAAGGGGACCCCTTTGATCCCCTTGATATCCAAAGGGAATATCTATGGCCAGCCACCGCCAGATTGGTTCCTGGGCTTCCCAATAAGACAGAGAAGTGAGGATACACGTGGTGAGCCGGTGAAGGAGTGCCTGTGGGAACTGAGCTGCCAATCAGTCCAAGGAGACTTTTTTCTTTTTGGGAAAAGGTAAGTACCCCTGCCAGTGTTAAATACGTTGACTCAACTCTGTAATTGCCACTTTGGCTCAGCAGCTTGATCTGAAATATAACAGAAGCACTGGCAGAATCACCAGATACAAATAAAAGAAAAGAGCCTAAAAAAAAGAAAATGAATGCAGCCACCACATTTTAAGTACTGGTAAGCTGCAATACATTAAATTTGTATTTTTGGATAAGCGGTATTAAACCCTAAGACAAAAATTTAATGTAGCACCCTCTAGTGTGCTACTAGTGTGAGTGCAGGAAAATGTATGTTTTGGCTCATGCTTAAAGTCATTGTAAAGGCTATTTTTTTTAATATAACAAACATATCATACTCACCTCCTCTGTGCAGCTGTTTTGCACAGAGTGGCCCCTAACCCCGTCTTCGGGGGCCCTCCAGCGGTGCTCCTTCTGTTCTTGAGTGACCACCAGGCTTCCCTGGGGTCACCCGTGCAGGCACACTCCTGAGTCCTGCTGTTGTGTGTATTCACACAAACAGCAGGACTCGGCCCTGCCCCCCGGCACCCGGGTCACTGGACTTGATTGACAGCCACGGGAGCCAATGGCTCCCCAGCTATCAATCCAGCCAATGAGAACGGGAGCAGCTCGAGTGAGCTCTGAGGCTCATCCCCGCTGTGGGATCGGTTTGGGCTCAGGTAAGTAAAGGGGGGCTCTGGGGGGCTGCTGCAAGTGAAAAGGTTTTTCGCCTTAATGATGCATTAAGGTGAAAAACCTTGTGGGTTTACAACCCCTTTAAACTTGTGAGTCTTAATTGCGTCATGTGTTTACTTTAGGTTGAGGCTGGATGACTCATACAGGCAGGTCTCTGGTCTCTCCCCCTGGTTCTGGGAATTTGGAGAAACTTCTAGAAGCTAGAGGGTGGAGGCCAGGAGGGTTGATCTGCATACTTATGGTAGATCAACCAATCCCCAGGCAGTGGACCTGGCATGGTGTCTGAGCCAGCACTCAATGGGCTTTATGGATGAGTCATGCTGGCTGGGAGTCAGGTGGAAGATGGAGATGGAATGCTGAGAAGTCTATTGGTGGCCTAAGAGGAACCCCTGCCGGGAAGGGCTCTACCTTCGGCTGGCTTGGGAGGATCCTGACAGTATTGCAGTTTGAAAGAAAGGAACTGACAAGGGGAAAGACTGCCACATGTAGCAGGACTTTCTGGAAGACAGGGAAGACAGGGTGGTGCTTATGATTTCATTAACCTTGCCCTAGGAGATCTCTGGAGCAGTCAAGCAGACTGGTGAAGAGGCAGTCAGTCAGACTGGTGAAGAGGCAGCCGAGTGGGCTGGTGAAAAATCAGCCAGGTGGGCTAGCATTTCCTGCGGTTAGTAGAACTGAGACCAGTTTCTACAAGGGAGTGGGAGGTACTCCGGAATGTAGACTACAACACTTTGGGGAGATTTACTAAAACTGGTGCACTCAGATTCTGGTGTAGTTGTGCATGGTATCCAATCAGCTTCTAAATTCAGCTTGTTCAGTCAAGCATTAGCAATAAAACCTGGAAGCTGATTAGTTTCTAAGCAATGCTGCACCAGATTTTGTACTTTCCAGTTTTAGTAAATAACCCCATTTGTTTAACTTTCTAAAGGACTGAGAGTTCCTAGTCCTTAAGGGGCTTTTTCAATCAGAGACGGTCAGGTAAGAAGTGAGACAAATCTGGAGTTGTACATAGGGAGGAAGTTGTCTCTGGTTTTGTTGATATCAAGTTGGACATCCTATCATTCCTATTCGCTATCCCAGTTATTACCCCTAACAAAACAACAAAAACTAAGCTCAAAGACTGTTCCTTGCGTCTGGAGAAAGTGTGGAAAAATGCTTGTTGCCTGACTTTATATGAGTGGGGAACCCAGTCATCTGCAACCCCTATGGGGGCACCTTTGGACAGCAGCATCGTCAAACTGGGGGGAGGAGAGTGTTAGATGTACTAGCAGATTTAGACATACTAATACGGTGAAGCCAAACTTCAACTCACACTGCAGTTACACGAGCAGTTACAGCAACATTTTCTTACTTTTTGGTATAAAGGTTTTGCATAAACAAATAAAGGCTGACCATTTTAAGCACCCCTGTCAGTGGTAAATGGTTTGTCTCAATACTCACAATGCTGCATTTACAGGAGAGCTTGTTCTGTTGAAAAACAACAGACTTATTGGCTGGATCACCAGGTGGAAATAAAGGAAAGAAAGTCCCCAAAATCGAAAACGAATGCGGCCATGGCATTTAAGAATTTGTAAGTTGCAATGCAATAATTGCTTTTGAGCTTAATACAACTTTAAATATGTAGCGCCCTCTACCATAGGTAGGTGCTTAGAAGTAGATTTTTGTTGAGAGTAGGTAAATGATTGTTTTGATTCTGGGCAGGAGAGTGCCCCAGGGAGGACTGGAGACTGCAGAAAGCAACACCCCTTGGTTACCCCTCCCTTCTTCTTCAGAAAGTTCTTGAAAAGGGGATGGGAAAAGGAGGTGAGGCTTTCTGATGTATGTTAAGGAGCCATGACCAATCCTCAACTTGGTTTGGCAGGGAGCAGGCCTCCTTAAATACTGTGGTCTGCCCAGTGGGAGTAGGAGAGAGCCCCTAGTCTGGGAGAGCTCAGGTACAGCCAGGAGGAAAGAGAGATCTTAGAGGAGAGGCACAAGGGCGAGCAGAAGAGGACAGCAGGAGGGACAGAACTCTATCAGAGAGATCTCCGGGAGGAACTACAAGTAACAGTGAGTGACACAGCCCAGGGGAGTGAGCTGCACAAAGCAGATTGGGAGGAAGACAGTCTGGAAGAGGTGCAGGAGGAGTCTGGAACTTGATGTCATGGACAGTGTGCAGATGTGCTGGGAGTTGTAGCCCATCATGGCTAGCTAGCACCAACAAACTAACTTCTACACAAGGGGAACCTTAACCTCAAGCCCCCAAAGGGTGGTCTGGAGGCCTGGTAATTCTACATCAGGTCTCACATATGTTAGCTAGGTCGAACAAGACTGTTTGGAGGCCTGGTAAATTTCTTTCCAGGTCTCATCAGTGCAAGTAAGAAGTGTGCAGGAGAGAGGAACTAGGAGTTGCCAGAGAAACAAGAAGTGTGCTGGAGAGAAGTTGGCGAAGTGTATATACTGGAGAGTGTATATAGTGGTCCCGTGTACAGAACTGTTGATCTTTGGGCATTCCATAACTATCCCAATCCCTATCCAAGTTAAATCCCCAAATAAAAACAACAAAAACAAAGAGCAAGCCTGTTTTCTGAATCTGGATGCCAGTAGGAGTGTGATTGATGGCAGTTGTGAGCAGGTGAACCACACTAACCAGCCACCCCTAAGGGGACCATTGGCTACAAATATATTAAACATACTTATTTATATGTCTGTGCATTTGTAAATAAACTTTTTTGACCTGTAGGATTTGGTACAGTCCTGCAGCTATCCACAAGGTCCAAGAGTGATTTTGTCATGGAGGGGCCCTCAGAGAGCTCGACCAGGACAGGAGAGCAATAATTCTAAGTTCACAACAGTGGTGAACCTGGCAAGGCAGGGTCATATTTCCAAGGACATCCTGCTGCTGTAATGGTGACCTATTTGCAAGTGTTCTACAAAGTCAAAGATGGGAGGAAGTGATATTCCACAGACACTACACTGCAAGGGTAGGTATGAAGGGAGAGAAAAGGAATTGAGTGGTATTTCTAGGAACACTGCAATGCAGGGTCAGGGATGGGAACACTGGAGAGATGTCCAAGGACATTATGGTGCTGAGATGGTGAGATGGTAATGGTGAGATTTTGGCAAATCTAAAAGTGATTATTCCGGGGACACTACATTACTGGGCCTTGTATGGAAACAATCTGTAATATTTCAAATAATGTTATGTTGAAAAGCAATCAGTGGAGTCAAAGGGCATTATCCAGGGACTTTTTGGTGCTGAGCCATGGATAAAGAGAAGTTTTTTTTTCTTTATCAGGAGCTCTACTGATTAATATGTACAGAACATGGAGATTTCCTGGTATATTGTATTTCCAACAAGGTGTTGGAAACATTACCCAGAGATTTTGGTCCATATTGATATGAAAACATCACATAGTTGCTGCAGATTTGTCGGCTGCCATCCATGATGCAAATATCCCACTCCACCACATCCCAAAGGTGCTCTATTGGACTGAGATCTGGTGACTGTGGAGGTCATTGCAGTGCAGTGACCTCATTGCATGTTCAAGAAACCAGTGGTGAGATGATTTGAGATTTGAGCTTTGTGACATGGTACATTATCCTGCTGGAAGGCGCCATCAAAAGATGGGTACACTGTAGTCATAAAGGGATGGACATGGGCAGCAACAATACTCAGATAGGCCGTGGCGTTTAAACAATACTCAATTGGTACTAAGGGGCCCAAAGTATGCCAAGAAAATATCTCCCACACCATTACACCATCACCACCAGCCTGAACCGTTGATACAAGGCAGGATGGATCCATGTTTTCATGTTATTTACGCCAAATTCTGACCCTACCATCTAAATGTCACAGCTGAAATCAAGACTCATCAGACCAGGCAACGTTTTTCCAATCGTCTATTGTCCAATTGTGGTGAGCCTGCGTGAATTGTAGCCTCATTTTCCTGACAGGAGTGGCAACTTCTGTGGTCTTCTGCTGCTGTAGCCCATCTTCTTCAAGGTTCGATGCATTGTGCATTCAGAGATGGTATTATGCATACCTTGGTTCTAATGAGTGGTTATTTGAGTTACTGTTGCATTTCTACCATCTCAAACCAGTCTGCCCATTCTCCTCTGACCTCTGACATCAACAAGGAATTTTCGTCCACCCAACTGCCCCTTACTGGATGTTTTCTCTTTTTCAGACCATTCTCTGTAAACCCTAGAGACGGTTGTGCATGAAAAAATCCCAGTAGATCAGCAATTTTTAAATACTCAGAGCAGCCTGTCTGGCGCCAGCAACCCTGCCACATTCAAAGTTACTTAAATCCCCTTTCTTCTCCATTCTGATGCTGAACTTCAGCAAGTCATCTTCACCACGTCTATATGCCTAAATGCATTGAGTTGCTGCCGTGTGACTGGCTGATTAGCAATTTGTGTTACCAAGCAATTTAACAGGTGTACCTAATAAAGTGGCTGGTGAGTGGATATTTTTTGTTTAAACATACAAATTCAACCTTCTAATTTCTCAGTACAGCTTTCCCATTCCGTCTATCACAGGACTGATGCGGCTGTTTTGCACACCGTACTGCTATTCTGTCCCCATGACAACCATCTTACACACTAGGGATACAGCAAAGCTGCCATACTGGTGAGTTTCATTCATTTATTATTGATTAAGTTCATCTCCAGAAATGTATATACAGGAGTTGTGTCATCTGGTGCTTTTGAAATATTTCCTATCCCTAGAAACCCCTAGAAAAGATAATAAATACAGATGTCTTGCCAATATTTTGTTAATATTGAGACATTTTAGCATTTAATGTGCAGCCTCACAGATCAATAGTATCCTGACTTTACTACACAGGGCAGGTTCTCAGCTAGAAATACAGTCATTCGGAAATAGGGGGTGATAGAGCAAGGGTTATTTCTTTATTAAAGTCAATTTATCAAAATTTATCACAGAATTTTAACAAAAAATAAAGTGTAAAAAGAATGCTCTAGGACTGATTTAAAACAAAAATCTGAGATAATATTGCAGAATTCTAAGATATTCTGTGATTTTGAGCCTGATTTACTACAGGGATAGGCATGTACAGGGATATGCTCCAGCATCTGTACAAACAGCCTCAATTTCTAGAAAGTCAGGACACTGTGTAAAATCTACATAAAAACAGAATGCAATGATTTGAAAATGTCATAAACCTATATTTTATTCAGAATAGGAAACATATCAAATGTTTAACCACTTCAATACCGGGCACTTAGAACACTTCCTGCCCAGACCAATTTTCAGCTTTCAGTGCTGTTGCGATTTGAATGAGAATTGCGCGGTCGTGCGACGTTGTACCCAAACAAACTTTTTATCATTTTGTTCCCACAAATAGAGCTTTATTTTGGTGGTATTTGATCACCCCTGCAGTTTTTATTGTTTGCGCTATGAATAAAAAAAGACTGAAAATTTTGAAAAAAAATTTTTTTTTCTTTGTTTCTGTCACAAAACTTTGTATAAAATACATTTTCTCATTCACTGATGGGCACTGATGTGGCTACACTGATGGGCACTGATGAGGCTAGACTGATAGGCACTGAGGAGACAGTACAGATTGGCACTGATGAGGTGGCACTGATAATGGGGCACATATGCAGCACTGATGGGCGCACTGATAAGCAACACTGACTGGCACCGATACGTGGCACTGATATTCGGCACTGATGGACACTCATAGGAAGCACTGATAGGTGGCACTGGGCACTGACGGGCACTGATGGGTGGCACTGATAGGTGGCACATTTAGGTGGCACATGTGGGCATTTTAGGTGGCACAGGTGGGCACTGATAGGTGGCACAGGTGGGCACAGGTGCTCACTGATAGGTGGCACTAGTGGGCACTGGTGCATATAGCACTGTTAGGGATGGCTTTGGCAGACATCATATATGGGCACAGTGTCATCCCTACAGTGCACTATATTGCCCTTACCTGGTGGTCTAGTGGAGGCTCCCTGGTGGTCATAGGTGGCCTCCATGTTCCCTCCCTGGTGGTCCTGGGCGGCCTCCTCGCGGTGTCCGGGGGGCTTCCTGGTGGTCCTGGGCAGGCTCCCTGGTGGTCCAGTGGGGTGATCCTGAGGGGGCATCCCTGATAAATGTTCAGCGCAGCCCCCCCCCCCCCCGTGAAGCAAGCAGCCGATCGGCTCTCCGCTGCTCAGGTCTGCAGACCCGAGCAGAGGAAAAGCCGATAAACGTCTCTTCCTATTTACATTGTGATTAGCCGTGATTGGTCACGGCTGATCACATGGTAAAAGGCTTCCACGGATACAAGTATTCACAAAGCCACATTCAGACCCAGAGAGATTCAAAATGTTCACACTAATAGCCCAGATTAAGAGGCCAGTGCACACATAGCTCGAGTGGTAACTGAGCACAGCAGCCCTAAGAGACAAACAGCAAGACAAAGTATAATAGAAAAAGGGGAGATACAATCCATAATACAGCCACCGCCATTATGAGGGACGCTCACTATGTGTATCCTCCAGAAAGAGTTCCCACCGCCATCAGCGCCGCCTCTGCCAAAGAATGGAGAAACTGCTCCAATTTATATGCACCTGGTGCCCAGGCCAGGACTGCCCAGGGCTGCTTGCCCTGGGGCTGCTTTGAGCTGCGGCTGCAGCTGGGCGCCAAAAAGGATTCCTCTCCTTCCCTCCAGCACTCCTCTCCAGCAGCTAACTCACTCACTGTCATGGAGCACTGTTGTGAATCGTTTGGCGGTGCTGTATTAATGCCCTGCCTATAAGACCAGCGGCTTCTATGATAGATGTCACACTGATCGCATTGGATCAGTGTGACATCTATCATAGGAGCCGCTGGTCTTGTAGGCGGGGCTTTAATGCAGCGCCGCCAAACAATTCACAACAGTGCTCCGTGAGAATGAGTGAGTTAGCCGCTGTGTGTGATTCATGTGGGCACTGGCAGGCTGCATTGACTGGCACTGGTTGGCTGCATTGGTTGGCACTGGCAGGCTGCATTGGTTGACACTGCCAGGCTGCATTGGTTGGCACTGGTAGGCGGCATTGATAGGAACAGGCAGGCGGGATGGATGGGCACGGGTAGGGGGCATTGATGGGCACTAGCAAGCGGCATTGATGGGCACTGGCAGGCTGCGTTGGCTGGCACTGGTTGGCTGCATTGATGGGCATTGGCAGGCTGCATTGGTTGACACTGCCAGGCTGCATTGGTTGGCACTGGTAGGTGGCATTGACAGGCACAGGCAGGCGGGATTGATGGGCACTGGTAGGCGGCATTGATGGGCACTAGCAAGAGGCATTGATGGGCACTGACAGGCTGCATTGGCTGGCACTGGTTGGCTGCATTGATGGGCATTGGCAGGCTGCATTGGTTGGCACTGGTAGGCTGCATTGATGGGCACTGGGAGGCTGCATTGATGGGCACTGGCAGGTGGCATTGATGGGCACTGGTAGGTGGCATTGATGGGCATTTGCAGGTGGCATTGATGGGCGCTGGCAGGCTGCATTGGCTGGCACTGGTTAGATGCATTGATGGGCACTGGCAGGCCTCATTGCTGGGACAGAGATGAATACAAAGTTCCTCTCCTACGGCTTATACACCCACCCTCCTTCAGTTTATATAAGAGTAATTGGTATAAATAAAGTATTTTCCTCTGCCCTCCAACAGTGTGAAAAAGTGTTTATATATTGTATGTCTGCCCGTGTGAACATTTTTTTAACATTTCAAATAAATGTGTACTTTTATAAAAAATTCCTTTGTGAATTCATACCGTACCATGAAAGTCCAATATTGCCTCGTGTACAGTATCTCACAAAAGTAAGTACACCCCTAACATTTTTGTAAATATTTTATATATCTTTTCATGTGACAACACTGAAGAAATGACACTTTGCTACAATGTAAAGTAGTAGTGTACAACATGTATAACAGTGTAAATTTGCTGTCCATCAAAATAACACAACACGCAGCCATTAATGTCTAAACCGCTGGCAACAAAATTAAGTACACCCCTAAGTAAAAATGTACAAATTGGGCCCAAAGTATCAATATTTTGTGTGGCCACCATTATTTTACAGCACTGCCTTAACCCTCTTGGACATGGAGTTCACCAGAGCTTCACAGGTTGCTACTGGAGTCCTCTTCCACTCCTCCATGACAACATCACGGAGCTGGTGGATGTTAGAGACCTTGCGCTCCTCCACCTTCCATTTGAGGATGCCCCACAGGTGCTCAATAGGGTTTAGGTCTGGAGACATGC
Organism: Glandirana rugosa; assembly: GCA_018402905.1. Taxonomy (NCBI): domain Eukaryota; kingdom Metazoa; phylum Chordata; class Amphibia; order Anura; family Ranidae; genus Glandirana; species Glandirana rugosa. Next base: position 114,117 of record BLSH010214667.1, on the reverse strand, counting down.
TTGGCCAGTCCATCACCTTTACCCTTAGCTTCTTTATCATGTTGGAATACTGCCCTGAGGCCCAGTCTCCGAAGGGAGGGGATCATGCTCTGCTTCAGTATGTCACAGTGCACGTTGTCATTCATGGTTTCCTCAATGAACTGTAGCTCCCCAGTGCCGGAAACACTCATGCAGCCCCAGTCCATGACACTCCCACCACCATGCTTGACTGTAGGCAAGACACACTTGCCTTTGTACTCCTCACCTGGTTGCCGCCACACATGCTTGACACCATCTGAAACAAATATGTTTATCTTTTTCTCATCAGAAAACACAATATGGTTCCAGTAATCCACGTCCTTAGTCCGCTTGTCTTCAGCAAACAGTTTGCGGGCGTTTTGTGCATCATCTTTAGAAGAGGCTTCCTTCTGGGGCGACAGCCATGCAGACAAATTTGATGCAGTGCGCAGCATATGGTCTGAGCACTGACAGGCTGACCCCCCACCCCTTCAACATCTGCAGCAATGCTGGCAGCACTCATACGTCTATTTCCCAAAGACAACCTCTGGATATGACGCTAAGCACATGCACTCAACTTCTTTGGTCAACCATGGCGAGGCCTGTTCTGAATGGAACGTGTCCTGTAAAACTGCGGTATGGTCTTAGCCACCGTGCTGCAACTCAGTTTCTTATCTTCTTATAGGATAGGCCATCTTTATGTAGAGCAACAATTCTTTTTTTCAGATCCTCAGAGAATTCTTTGCTATGCGGTGCCATGTTGAACTTCCAGTGACCAGTATGAGAGAGTGAAAGCGATAACACCAAATTTAACACATCTGCACCCCATTCACACCTGAGACCTTGTAACACTAACAAGTCACATGACACCATGGAGGTGTCATGTGATGGCTAATTGGGCCCAATTTGGGCATTTTCACTTTTGTTGCCAGCGGTTTAGACGTTAATGGCTTTGTGTTGAGTTATTTTGAGGGGACAGCAAATTTACACAGTTATACAAGCTTTACACTCACTACTTTACATTGTAGCAAAGTGTCATTTCTTCAGTGTTGTCACATGAAAAGATATAATAAAATATTTACAAAAATGTGAGGGGTGTACTCACTTTTGTAAGATAATGTATGTATGGGTTCTTTCTAATTGATTGGAGGAAGGTAGTCTTATGTCAAAAAAAGTGGCTTATCTTTCCTTCTCTTGTTATTGTTGTTTTACAAGGCGAATGAAACTGGTTCTGTACCATGTGAATGCTGAGACCAATCACAGTGATCACATATGTAAACAAAGCCTCAATTTTTCAGCCAACACTTGGCTTCCTCTCATACAATCGGTTTTGAGAGGGAATAGAGTGTTTCTACAGCAATCAGCAGAGGGTTTTTTTAGTACAGTTTCACCAGAGCAGTTAGTCAGTGTCCCTAAACACTAACCACCTCAATACAGTATCACTAGGTTACAGTGTACTGGGATTGATGGTGATCAGGGACATTGGCTGGTTGCTCTGATGACACAGTATGCCAGTGCAGCCAGCCACAGTGTCCCTAATTACCGCTGCACCAGTATGGTGTTACCATATTAGTGCTGCCAGCCACAGTGTTGCCATACCAGTGCAGGCAGCAACAGTGTTCCCAATTGCAGTCACATAAGTCCCAGTGTCAGCAGACCAGTGTAAGCTAGTAAAAATGTTCGTGATCACCAACAGACCATTCCCAGTATCAACAGACCAGCGCATCCAGCAACAGTATTCCTGATCACCGCTCCTTGCGTCCCAGGGTCACTAGACCAGTGTAGGCAGAAAAATCTTCCTGATCACCGACATGCCAATCCCAGTGACCCAAACTAGTACAGGCAGCAACAGTGTTCCGCCACACCTGTCCTGGTGTCACCAGTACAGTCAGCAACAGTGTTCCTGATTCTTACCACACCGGCCCCAGTTTCACTAGACTGTTGTAAGACAGCAACAGTGTTCCTGATCACTGCTACACCAGCCCCAGTGTCGCCAGACCAGTGTAAGCAAGTAACAGTGTTCCTGATCACCACCACACCATTTCAATTGTCACCAGACCAGTGCAGTCAGCAACAATGTTTCTGATCCTTACCACACCGGTCCCAGTTTCACTAGACTGTTGTAAGACAGCAACAGCGTTCCTGATCACCGCCACACCATTTCCATTGTCCCCAGACCAGTGCAGCCAGCATCAGTGTTCCTGATTGCTACAACAACAGCCCCAGTCTCATCAGAACAGTGTAAGCCAGCAACAATGTTTTTGATCACTGCCATGCCAGTCCCAGTGACCCAAACTAGTGCAGCAGCAAGTGTTTTCTCACACTTGCCCAGCGTCACCAGACCAATGCAACAAAGCAACAGTGTTACTGGTCATCATCACACCAGTCCAAGTTTCACCAGACTGGTGTAAGACAGCAACAGTGTTCCTGATCACTGCTACACCTGTCCCAGTGTTGCCAGACCAGAGTAAGCAAGTTATAGTGTTCCTGATCACCACCACACCATTTCTAGTGTCAGTGAATCCAGCAACAGTGTCTCTTATTGATGCACACCAGTCCCAGTGTCAACAGACCAGTGCAAGCCAGCAACAGTGTTTCTGATCGCTGCCACACCAGTTCCAGTGTCACCAACTCATTGTAAGCCAGAAATATTGTTCTCAATCACTTCCACACCAGTCCCAGTGTCACCAGAACAGCACAGTCAAGCAACAGTGTTCCTGATTATCAACAGACCAGTCCTAGTTTCACCAGACCAGTGTAAGATAGCAACAGCGTTCCTGATCACTGCTACACCAGTCCCAGCGTTGCGAGACTAGTGCAAGCCATCAACAGAGTTGCTGATCACTGCCACATCAGTCTCAGTGTCACCACACCAGTGCAGCTAGCAACAGTGTTACTGGTTGTAGGCACGAGTCCCAGTGTCACCAGACCAATGTAAGCCTTTAACAGTGTTTCTAATCACCATCATACCAGTCCCAGTATCAACAGACCATTGTGTCCAGCAACAGTGTTCCTGATCCCCACCACACCAATCTCGAGCAGAGCAGTGTAAGCCAGAAACAGTGTTTCTGATTACTGCACACCAGCCCCAGTGTCACCAGACCAGTGCAGCCAGCAACAATGCTCCTGATTGCTAACCACACCATAGCCAGGGAAGCCATTAACAGGTAGTGAACAAGGCCTGTAAGGCTGAAACACGTTTACATCTGCTGTCTGTCTTTTATGGAGAATCAATACATTTTTTAGATTGATGCGGATCATCTTTTCTCATGATTTTTACTGCAGCTGTGAGACTGCCTTTCCGCACCCAGGTAGCTCTAAACAATTTTCTGATCATATTGGGTAGTAGTACCATATTCCTGCTCTATTTTATAGCCACCAACAACATCCTTAATCCCTGCCACATCAGTACAGTGTCACCAGAGCCGGTGCAACCAGCCACAGTGTTCCTGATCAACATCACACCCGTGCAGTGTTGTTTCTGCCTACTGACAATAGTGACCCTGGACTGTTTATTGACTAAGTTTCTGCCTGCCACCTGGACCAATTCTTTTCCTGTTTGCTGACCACATCTCTATCTGTCACCTGAACTGATCCATCTGTACTTCCCACTGACTAAGCTCCTGCAAGACACTGGTCTCCCCAATACCCCGCAGACAACTGCACTTCTGGAACCACAGGAATTCCTTTGTTCAACCTGCTGTTCTTTCTTGCCAATGAACATGACATTTCTGAGTGGCTGAGTAAGTTAGGTTTCTTTGGCTTAATGGTACAGGTATTGCTGCAGGTAATGCTACACTAAGCTATATTCCCTGGGTTCTCATACAGAAGTGAGCATTACTGTGCGTTATTTTCTGTTTCTAATTAGTCCAAACAAATGTGGTATCCCCATACTTGGGAGGAGTAGCAGAATGTGTTTTGGGATGCAATTCTAAGTATACCCATGCTGTTTGGAAGAAATATCTTATTCACTTACAACTTTGTGTAAAAAAACACATTTTCATTTTATTTCCATATTTTTCAAAAACTTGTGGCAAAAAATTGACAGCTGTGTATAGAAAAAACCAAAAACATACATTTTCATGTTCTATTTTAATTTCCAAAAATGTTTTTCAAAAAAAATTACTCAACATACCTCTAATTAAATTCATTGAAGGGCCTATCTTGCAAAATATGGCCATTTTGTGGGTGTTTCTCCTGTTCTGGCAGGTCTGTTCAGGTCCTCAAGAAGTGCGATAGGTCATCATGAAATTAGATGCATTATTTAGCACTGAGCCTGAAGGTGCTCCTTGGGCCCCTCTTTGCTTCTGAGCAGAAAAAGTCTCACATATGGTATCCCCACACTCATGAAAAGTAGAAGAATGTTTTGGGATGTAGTTCACATGCTGTGTGTGAGAAATAACTTGTTAAAATGACAACTTTGTGAAATAAAATTACATTTTATTTAATTTCTTCATTAATTAATATCTTGGAGTGTATACTTTCTGAATACATTTTGATGGGGTTTGTACTGTCCTGGCATTCTAGGACCTCAATAAATTAGATAGGCAGGCTGAAGGTCAGGGTTCAAATTTTCAAAATATATATACAGTGCCTTCAAAAAGTATTCATACCCCTTGAACCCCCAGCAGGACAACAACCCTAAACATACAACCAGAGCTACAATAGAATGGTTTAGATCAGTGGTTCTCAACTCCTATCCTCGGGACCCACTAACAGGCTGAATTTTAAGTATTACCTCGGGGAGATGCAGACTAGAATACTGCAATCACTGAGCAGCAAATGATATCTCCTGTGATATATTTTGGTTATCTTGCAAACCTGGCCTGTTAGTGGGGCCCGAGGACAGGAGTTGAGAACCACTGGTTTAGATCAAAGCATATTCATGTGTTAGAATGGCCCAGTCAAAGTCCAGACCTAAATCCAATTGAGAATCTGTGGCAAGACTTGAAAATTGCTGTTCACAGACGCTCACCATCCAGTCTGACAGAGCTTGAGCTATTTTGCAAAGAAGAATGGGCAAAAATGTCACTCGCTAGCTGGTAGAGATATGCCCAAAAACGTGCAACTGTAACTGCAGTAAAAGGTGGTTCTACAAAGTATTGACTCAGGGGGGCTGAATACAAATGTACGCCACACTTTTCAGATATTTATTTGTAAACAATTTGGAAAACCATTTATCATTTTCCTTCCACTTCACAATTATGTGCCACTTTGTGTTGGTCTTTCACATAATATCCCAATAAAATACATTTGCGTTTTTGGTTGTAACATGACAAAATGTGGAAAATGTCAAGGGGTATGAATACTGTTTCAAGGCACTGTATATGCCATCGTTTGTAGACTTTATAATGTTCACACATTCTAAATAATTTACAATATGAATATTAAAATAAAAAAAAAAACAACACTCTCTAGGTACTTTTAAAGGGGGCACCACCATCCCTGCTAAATGCTACAAATATATGATCAATATCAAAAAGAATAGGACTTTACTGGCGCCAAGGATAAAAGTCTACAATGGTCATTCAATAAAAATTGTAGATATATATTACAGCATATTATTTAAAACGTGTAGAATAACATACATGACTAAAATCCTATAGGCCATATATCGCAACATATAAAGACAGTAAGCACAACAACGTCAACCAATAGTCACTCCTAATGTGATACTCAACCAAATCAACTTGTTACAGCGTATACAGCACTGGGGCTACATTTGTTCTACATGGTTCATAAAATTGATTCACTTCCTCAGGAGAATATGATCAGAGAAAATCTACAATGCACAGTAAAATAAATAAAATAATTATTTTGCAATTATTTATTTGCAAAGTTTTGTAGTAGAAACTAAGGGAAACATCTTTTCCCCAAATTTTCAGTATTTTTTTCTCTATATTGTAATAAATAAAAAACGCACTGTCTCAAAAAGAATGATATAAAACTAATTTTCTTACAGTGTTGCATAATTGTTAGTCAAATGATCATAGTGCTAAAAAGTGAAAATGGCCTAAACAGGAAGAAGGTTTTAGATACCAGTCTTCAAGTGGTTAAAAATTGTTAAGCAGATTCTCTAAATGTTCTAATTAGAAATGAAAGAATCCTTGCCTCTTAGAAAAAAGCTACTATATTAACGCTTTACACTCGGAGTGGCCGTGAGTATCACAAAAATTTCTTTAAGGTTAGAATCCTCTGAAATCCTCTCTGCCCCTGGGTGGAGCTAATGAGTGTTACTTCCAGGTTCAGAGCCGCGGTCTATGCATACAAAAGGCTCTTCCCCTTTTTAAGGGTTTTTAAGGAGTTTTTAAACTATTATGTTTGGAACTATGTATTATTTAATTAAATAAGCTTTTTAAATGTTACTACTCTATTCCTCTTATCTTTTACACACACATATGACCACGGAACCGATACCACCAAGGAGAAAGGAGGGCTACAAGGTCCAGCTGGGACCCGCTGCACAGTGGCGTAGGACTGTGAAATCGTTGTACCCCGAGGAGGGGTGAAACCTTTTGGTAAGCACATACCCATTAGGGCACGTAAGGAGCACTAAAGCACCAGGAGCACTTTTTGATCTTCATGAACTTGCGCTGTACCGCCATGTGGGGTGAATACCTCTGGCAAAAGCATTACCATATGAGGGCAGCAACATTGATTAGGCACTGAAGAGCACAAGTCACTTTCTGCACGGATCACTTTAATATGATTTCAAGTCACGTTTATGAATTTTTCTATATGGACTCATTAATTGCACCTTTGGAATAACATCAACACTATTGTTAAAAAGTCACATTTACTGATGAATTTTCTAGCATATATTTATGAATTTATTTATTAATTTTTTATTTTGGATTTACATTTGTATCATCACAGTATATCTAAGATAATAATTATGGAAGGTTGTATATGTATTTATTTATTTACTTACACTTTTTAGATGTAGAGGTACATATGCAGAATGGAAAGATATAAATGGATCTATTCCACAAACCTACAGATAAATACAACTATCTTTCAGCCAATAGCTTCCATCCTACTTTACTAAAAAAACGGAAAATTGTATACTCACCTTTCCATAATTTTCCTTTACTGGTGCATCTTCATGGCAGCATAGGATAGTTGTGGTTCTGCCCCTACAACCTGATAGGATTGGTTAATTATAAACCAAAGACAGACCCGGCTCACAGCATTATCTGTAACTCTCTTTGGGTGGGAATCTGTATGCTGCCATGAAGATGCATCAGGAAAGGAAAATTACGGAAAGGTGAGTATACAATTTTCCATTTTCCTGGTGCATCATGACAGCATACAATGAAAACTAACTTGCCATACGGGAGGGTGCAAGAAAACATTTGTAATGATCAGTAGCTTAACCGCTTGCCGACCGCTGGTTGGCAATTGACGGCGACAAAGTGGCTCTTTCCCGCAAAACGCCGTCATATGACGGCGGCTGCGGGATCGAGCCTAGTGAGCGCGCGTGCGCCGCCGGAGCCGCGCCCGCGCACTCACTGTGTTCGGGGAGGGCCAGGGAGCGGGTGCGGCGGAGTCAATCTCCGCAGGCCACCCGCGATGCCCCCCCCCCGGAGTGAAAGAACGGAGGTCCGTGTAAGTAAACACGGACCTCCGTTCTGTGAAGGGGGAAGGGCTGTGATCACAGCCTTCCTGTACATGGAGGCTGTGACCACTTCCCTTCCCCAGCTAGGGCAATCCCCCCACAGTTAGAACATGCCCAGGGAACACTGTTAACCCTTAGAGCGCCCCCTGCAGGTTAACCCCTTCACTGCCAATGGCATTTACACAGTAATCAGTGCATTTTTATAGCACTGATCGCTGTATAAATGCCAATGGTCCCAAAAAAGGGTCAAAATGTTCCGACATGTCCGCTGAAATATTGCAGTACCGCTAAAAATCGCAGATCGCCGCCATTACTAGTAAAAAATAAAAAAAAAATAAAAACCCCAGAAATTAATTCTCATCATGCGTAAACGCGACCACATTTGCGCAAACCAATCAATAAACGCCAATTGCGATTTTTTTATCACAAATATGAGGAAGAATATAAATCGGCCAAAACCGATAAAAAAAAAATGTTTTTTTATTTTTTTTTTGGATTTGTATTTTAGCAAAAAGTAAGAAATTTGGGTTTTTTTGCAAAATTGTCGCTCTTCTTTTGTTTATAGCGGCGATCAGAAATGACGCAGCGGTGATCAAATACCACCGAAAGAAATCTCTATTTGTGGGAAAAAAAGGACGCAAATTTCGTTTGGGTACAACGCCGCACGACCGCGCAATTGTCAGTTAAAGCGATGCAGCGCCGAATCGCAAAAAGGGCTCCGGTCCTAAAGCTGGAAATCCTTCCGGGGCTGAAGTGGTTAAGTATGCACCATGAATTTTCCAAATGTTACTGCTGTGAGCCAGGTTCACCTATTTGAAGTGTAATGAAGGTGTCCTGGGAGGACCATATTGCTGACTTGCAAATAGCCTCAGGAGACACTCAGCACTGAGCTGTCCACAGAGCTGGCACTGCCCTAGTTGAATGTGCTCTTAAGACCTCCGAAACAGGAAGGCCTTGTGAAGAGTAGGCTCTTTTAATTGTAGAGTTGAGCGAACACCTGGATGTTCGGGTTCGGTGGGTTCGGCCGAACTTCGCGGAAACGTTCGGGTTCGGTACCGAACGTTACCCAAACTTGACCCCAGACTCCGAACCCCATTGAAGTCAATGGGGACCCAAACTTTTCGGCACAAAAATGGCTGTAAAAAAGTCCTGGAAAGTGCTAGAGGGCTGCAAAAGGAAGAAATGGGAGATGTTATTAGATCTGCAATCTGTCCCTCAAAGCAGTAGTAATCTCTACCTAGTCCAGTATCAGATCATTCTGTAATCAGATCGTTCTGTAATGCAGGATGAGAGATCGTTCTGTAATCAGATTGTTCTGTAATGCAGGATGAGTGTTATTAGATCTGCAATCTGTCCCTCAGAGCAGTAGTAGTACTCTCTACCTAGTTATTATCACTGCAATCTGTCCCTCAGGGCAGTAGTAGTAATCTCTACCTAGTTATTATCACTGCAATCTGTCCCTCACAGCAGTAGAAGTAATCTCTACCTAGTTATTAGATCTGCAATCTGTCCCTCACAATCTGTCCCTCACAGCGCCGGCAGCATCCTTTCCCTACACTAACCTGAGAGCATGTGACATGCAGCACTGTGACTCACAAAACCGCTGGCAGCTTCCTCTCCCTACATTAGTTAGAGTCTCAGAGAGCATGTGACTGCAGCATCAAGTGACTCCAGCTTATATAGAGGCTGGGTCACATGATGCACTGGCCATTGGTATAGGTATAGGTATTGACTACATTGTGTCAAGCCAGAAAGGTCTTCATAAATAAGACTTACCAAAGAATATGGGAAAAATAGGCAGATCTCACTCAGCAAAAGCATGGAGTCCTTTATCACCTAAACCAGCCAAGGTTCTACAGTCCTTACAACTGGGGCTGAACAGGGGCCTAGGTTCAAATATGTTTAAAGTTCAAAGTTCAGCATTGTCTGCACTTACAGGGGTTTAAGAAGTCCTTAACCCTTTAGTGATGCAGTTATTTAAAGGCTTGCATGAAGTTATAGACCTTCCAGGAAATCATTGTTCCCTTTGTGGGACTTGCTTAAGGTCCTCATCTCTATCAAGGCCTCATTTCTATCTTACAGAATTGGCTACACTCTGCAATCTAACCACGAAGACCATATTTCTGGTTGCTACAACCTCTATGAAAAGGGTGTTGGAGCTGCAGGCTTTGTACTCACCTAACGTTCTACCCTGACAGAATAGTCTTAAAACTCTAGACTGCTTTTATTCATGGGGTGTCTTTCTCCTTCCACTTTAACCAGGAAGTCAATTTACTGTCTTTCTTGGTTGAGTGAAAGAATTACATCTCCTGGATGTTGATTTAACTCTGGTGACCTGCTTGCCAGCTACTTTTCATTCAGGAAAGCTGAAATCTGTACTTGGTTCCAGCGTGGCTTAAGGTAGGGTCAATCAGCATCAACACATACAGTCACCTCCTAGATTGTTTTGACAATTAAATAGTGTTGAGCGAACCCGAACTGTAAAGTTAGGGTCTGTACCGAACTTTCGGGTGTCCGTGTTCCGAACCCGAACGTTTGAGAAAAAGTCCGGGTTCGGGTTCTGGGTTCTGGTATTTTATCACGCATGTTGAATCAACAAGCGTTTCACTGGTTTGCCCTAGAAGCCATCACAGCCATGCCTACTAATGGCATGGCTGTGATTGGCCAGTGCATCATGTGACCCAGCCTCTGTATAAGCTGCAGTCACGTAGTGCTGCATGTCACATGCTCTCAGGCTAGTGTAGGGAGAGGATGCTGCCGGTGCTGTGAGGGACAGATTGCAGATATAATAACATCTCATCCTGCATTACAAAACGATCTGATTCTGGACTAGGTAGAGTCTACTGCTTTGAGGGACAGATTATTGTTCTAAAACGTCCTACTCTACAATAATATAGACGTTAGACAGGGAGTGTCGTGGCCGTCGTAGGAGAGGGATGTGATCGGACTCTCGTACACTGTACGTCGTGATGCACTGACGTCGAATATGTCTCCGACCCAGTGTACTACGTGACCGGTTAGTGTCGGTACGGTAATCATCCGTACCGACACTACCGAAGATCCCGTTTGGTCACTTTGCGAACAACTAAGTTGTACGCACTATTTTATGGTCTTGGGTCTTGGGCTTGGGCCTGA
>BLSH010214667.1:81385-99187 GCA_018402905.1 Glandirana rugosa | reverse complement strand
TAACAGTACATTACATGATACAGAGCAAAACAGCAGACTGAAATGAAAAACAGCATAAGGGTCCTTTCACATGGGCATTCCATATGTCCGTTTTTTATCCATCCTTTGCAGGTCTGTATCCTGCTTGTTCCAGGCAGATTTAACATACTAGCTTGGCAGGCAATGACTTTTCACCACAAATGCAGTGACTATTAGGGCTGGTAACCTGTGATGTTTGTAAATGGGGAGAAATTACCCCTTTCCTACCAGTGACATTTATACAGTAATCAGAGTTTTATTTTTGGATCTGATCGCTGTATAAATGTTAGTGGTCCCAAAAAAGTGTCAAAAATGTCCGATCTGTCCGCTGCAATATGACAATTATTATTATTATTATACAGGATTTATATAGCGCCAGCAGTTTGCACAGCGCTTTACAAAAATGAAGGTAGATAGTACATTACATGACAATTTGGTACAAGAGGAATCAGAGGGCCCTGCTTGTTAGAGCTTACAATCTAAGAGGGAGGGTCAATTGATACAAAAGGTAAAAGCTGTGGGGGATGAGCTGATGTAGAAAGAAAGAGTATTAGATAGAAGCAGGATAGGATTCTTTAAAGAGAAGGGTTTTCAGGGATCGTCTAAAGACAGTCAGACTGATTGGGGTAGGGAGTTCCAAAGGATCGGAGAAGCTCTCGCAAAATCTTGGAGGCGAGCATGGGAGGAGGTGACAAGTGAGCTAGAGAGCAGGAGGTGTTGAGAGAACCGAAGAGGGTGGCTGACAATGACAATGAGGGGTGAAATGATGACCTTAATCATCATTGCCTGGATATCTATTCTTAGATTGTGACTTGTCTTGACCTTTAGAAGACTTCCTCCATCTTGTGGTCCTTACAGGACTATAGATATTGACTCTCAATCTTTCTCAATCTTCACTACTTACCTAATCCCTATACCTTAAAAGCAATGGGTGGTCTGACTGGGCAGCATTCCTCATAGAAACAGAGCAAAACAGCAGACTGAAATGAAAAACAGCATAAGGGTCCTTTCACATGGGTGTTCCATATGTCCGTTTTTCATTCATCCGTTGACAGATGAGAAACGGACATACATGCATCTCTATGGCATAGTGGACGTTAGTGGAAGATCATCCGCTAACATCCGTTAACATGCAGCTACACTAATCTCTGTTTTTTAAGACAGAAGAAAACCCTATTTTACTTCCATCAAAAACAACGGAACAGAAGAAAAACAAATATTAGCGGACAATCCGTGCACATCCGATCCACTGACATCTTTTTCACCTAAATGGTTTTTTTTGGAATATATTAAATAAAGTTACGACTTGCTGACCGCCTCGCATGCATAAATTTGGCTCCGCTGCACAGATTGCCGTCTATAAACGGCGGTCCGCGCAGCCACAGTTGCGGGCGGGTGCGTGCTGCCGGCGGTGCACTCTCGTGCCTGCCGCACTCTGCTTGAGTGTGGCCGCAGGTCGGGTGGACTCGATGTCTGCTGGCGACCCACAATCGCCTTCTAGAGAGGAAGAACGGGGAACTGCAGATGTAAACACTAGGGTTCCCCGTTCTGTCAGTGGGCATGACAGCGATCTACTGATCCCTGTCATCGGGAGCAGTTAGATCTGTCATGCCCCTGCCAGCCCAGCCCCCAAACAGGTAGAACACGCCTAGGGAACACAGTTAGCCCCTTGATTGCCCTCTGCAGGTTAACCCCTTCCCTGCCAGTGACATTTATACAGTAATTATTAATTTTATTAATTATTATTTATTAATTTTTTTTTTATATAAATGTATAAATGTCAATGGTCCCAAAAAAGTGTCAAAAATGTCCGCTCTGTCCGCCGCAATATCGCAGTCCCGATAAAAATTGCAGATCGCCGCCATTACCAGTAAAGGAAAAAAATATACTAAAAACGCCCTAAATTAATTCTTATGGTTTGTAAACGCAGCAACTTTTGCGCAAACCAATCAATAATCGCTTTTCGCAATTTTATTTATCCAAAATATGAGTAAGAATATATATCGGCCAAAACTGATGAATACATTAGTTTTTTTATCTATATATTTTTTGGATATGTATTATAGCAAAAAGTAAAAAATATTGGGTTTTTTTTTTCAAAATTGTCACTCTTTTGTTTATAGCACAAAAAAATAAAAAAACACAGAGGTGATCAAATACCACCAAAAGAAAGCTTTATTTGTGGGAAAAAAAGAACGTCAAATTTGTTTGGGTACAACGTTGCACAGCCACGCAATTGTCAGTTAAAACGACGCAGTGCCGAATCACAAAAACTGCTCTGGTCAGGAAGGGAGTAAATCCTTCTGGGGCTGAAGTGGTTAAATAAAGTAACCTATGACCCAGGTAGTGGTCTAATAAAGGAAGTCACATGCAGCCCAGTGCCTGGAGAGAGAGAGAGAGAAGAAGATATGGCAAAAGATGTATCTCACAAACGCCTTATCAACCTGGTGCATGCCAGGCCAGCAATATAGGACAAAACATGCAGAGAGTACAGTGATTGTATAAAAAAAGATAGAGTCGGAGTGCACATGCGCGGAGCCGGCGAGATGGACGCCTAGTTCCCAAGCTCCGTCCCGCTCCGGTGACAAAGAGCCCCCAGCGCACGGCAGCGAAGGCTTTCTCCCCCGCAGCCTCTCCACACGTGGGGGTCTCAACTCAGGGACCCTCCCTATGAGAACTGGGCAAGCCAGGAGGGACCTGCGGGTGCAGTTTTCAGCCGCGGGAGTAGCAGCCGGAGGCCCCAAGATGGCGACGGAACGATCGCTCCACGAGGTGGATCGCAGTCTTCAGCGCAGTTCCCATGGAGGGAGGAGGTAGGAGACGGACACCCCAGGGCCGCAGGTCAGCAGGGTCTGGCTTTCCCTGCATCCACCGAGTCCCTCCTCAACCAGACCATGAAGTAACTCTTAATGACGCCAGTTCATGCTCCTATAGCTCACACAGCCCAGCCACGGGACCAGGACCAGCTCCCCTCACAGCCACAAGACATCTCTCGCATGTTTGCAAAATTTGCAGACCTGCTTGATAGAGGACTGGCCAATACAGCAGCTAAGATAACTTCTGAGATTAAGCTGGATCTCCAAAATCTTGGAGCTCGCATTGAGACTATTGAAACCAAAATGGATGCCACAGTCGCAAGGGCTAATCAAAACTCAAATAGGATCCAAGACCTACACAGACAATTGGATGAAGCGGTAGCAAAAATCGATGATTTGGAAAATAGATCCAGAAGACTAAACTTCAGGATCAGAGGCCTCCCTGAAAGCATCACCGACATCTCAGGAGCCGTCCGCACTCTTATCAAAGATTTCCTGCCTGACGTCCAACCACACAGATTGGAGCTAGATAAGGCCCCATTCAGACGGGCTCCCCCGGGACATTGTAGTGAAGCCGCACTGTTATGGGGTCAAGGAGGAGTTAAAGAAGAAAGCTAGGCTCTCCTCTCAGATACAACTACTGGGTCACCCCATACAATTGTTCGCAGACATCTTACCTTACACTATACAATGCAGGCGCTCGCTTAAACCTCTACTGGCAGTCTTGCAACAAAAAAAAATGTCAAATATTGGTGGCAATTCCCTTTTGGTCTCAAGTTTGAACTGAACAATAAATCCTTTAAATTCTCTTCCCTCTCAGATGGCGAATTCCTCCTCCAGAAACTAGGAATTCTTTCCAAGGATCCCCCCTCTCCTATGCAGGCCTCCACTCCATCCAACTCCAAATGTCCTCCTCCATGGAGCCCTCTGACCCCTCTGTGGCAGAAGTCAAAATCCAAGAAGGCTAAGGATGGCCTTCCCCCCTGAAACGTCCTGAATTCCGACCGTGGTAGCAGTATTCCTCTTTTTTTGTCCCCCAGTTGTTTAGCCTAATTGGCCCCTGTTCACTTGGATCTTCCACATCCACCTGCCTTTCACCGATAAGACTACACCTCTTTAGGGTCTGGCCCCCTCGGGGGCCTGACCATCTATTGTTGTTCTCCTATATACTGATGGGTCTCTGGACATAATGACTTTGACAGAAATCTAGTATGCTCATTACAGTTTTTAAAATGCCCAGGGTGACCTACTGACCTCCTTATCGGGTGATCAGCATGGTCGCACCAATGAAACAGTCCTGTACTGCCTCCAATTTCATTGGCCACATAGGCTGTGCAGGGCTAGTTTCTCATATCAGAGGAAGCAACCCACCAAAAGATGTATAATTTTTTCCTTGTAATGTTGTCAGCATTTACCTAAGACTGGCCCTAGACTGGAGATCCTGGGTCACTATTGGACACCCCCGGATATGGATTAGGGTTCTTCCTCATTCCCCAGTTACAGTTTGCCTCGCTGCATTTATTACTCTGTTACAGGTTTATATTATAGCCCTCTGGGGCTTGGTTACCGGAGCGGCACTCATGCGCTCCCCCTCACCCGAGGAGACAAAACTTTTCTCTCCCCGGGTTGGGATTCCCCTCCTTAAGAGGGGAGTACATTTTTCTTTGGTATTTGAGGTTATGGGGGCCTCCCCCCGAGAATATCTTATGTATTTTTCATTGATGTCTTCTCTTATCTCTGTCTCTCTTCCTCCCTCTTCTCTAATCTTTGCCTCTTCGTTTTCAGCGACCAAAAGACACCTGCATCTCCTAACAACATCCTATTCCAGCAGACGGGAAACTTATAAATGAGGGCCTCCAGGTTTCCTAATCCAGATTAGGGTAAGTGCCTGCTGTTCAGTGATAGTTCAATCCTTCTTGCTCCATGGCTGACCCTACCATACCAGACTCCTATCTACGCATCACTGCACACAATGTACAAGGGCTGAACACCGGCTATAAAGTGTAGGAAAGCCCTCCAGTATTATCACAATGATAAAGTTGATATTCTATTCTTGAAGGAAACACACTTCCCCAAGTCATATTCACCAGGCTTTATACACCCCAAGTTCCCCACCTTTCATCTTGCCATCGCCGACAACAAAATCAAAGGGGTCGCCATCCTATTTGCCAAACAATGTAAATTTATTACTACATCTGTCTTTAGAGATCCCGGGGGCAGATACTTACTGGTCAAAGGCCACATTGACAATCACCTGTACTCCCTAATCTCGTACTATGCTCCGAACACAGGTCAGGAAAATTTGTTTCGAGCTATGTTCACAGTCCTAGATCCCCTTCCTGAAGGCACTATCATATTTGGAGGCGACTCCAATGTAGCATTCGACACGGGGTTAGATAAAGCTCGTCCACCAGGGAAGGACCACATCCGTCCTACCAGGCAGAGCCTAACGGTAGCTAAAGTACTTAACCAGCAGGGGCTAATTGACGCATGGAGGGAGCTGAATCCATCCAAACGTGACTACACTCATTATTTCAACTCGCATAACTCATTTTCGAGGATAGATCACTTTCTGATATCCTTCAAACTAGCTCCACTGGTATCTAAGTCCTACATCAAGGACTCTGCCTGGTCGGACCATTCCATGCTCTACTTGGTTTTGAGGCGGTCGGCCGGCACACAGGGCAGGGGGATCTGGAGGTTGAACACTTCCATTCTTAGCAACCCTTGCCATGTCCGGGAGATTGACAAGTATATCCAAGAATACTTTCAACTAAATGACACCCCAGACATGTCTCCCTCTACCCTCTGGGCAGCCCACAAACCCTCAATTAGGTGAAAGCTCATTCAACTGTCCGCCAGTCTCCGTAAAGCTATACAGGCTGAAGTACTCAGGCTAGACAGAGAATTTATGTCCCTGAGCAGCAGACATAAGGGTAACCCTTCTTCAGTCCCAATAGCTAAACTGGATGCAGCTAGAGTTTTGTTTTTCAAAAGCCCCGTACACACGATGCAAAATTTGTATGGTAATTGTCGTATGACGACCAATCCTCCGAAAATCTTACTGTTAGTATGGTCCTTTAGACAGTTGATTCTGACTTTTGCGGACAAAAAAACCTGATGTGCAGGCTATAAATGATGTCACTTCTGATGTTGCATTCTGGCGCACAAGAATTTTCATATGGTGAGTAACCTCATGTGACTAGCATCCAACACAAAAAGAACATTCGGTTGTCTGAAAATCTAAGCATGTGTACAAGGCTTTACATTTGCAACAACTAATGTCACCCTCTCACCAAGGTGCTTGGCAATGGTCTTGGAGCCCATTACAGCCTTGTGTAGGTCTACCATCACGTCCATGATATTCTTGGTCAGCTCTTTGGTCTGCCATCGTGCAGAGATTGGAATCTGATTAATTGATTGATTACCTGTTATTGACAGGTTTATTTTAGACAGTCACAGCAAGATTATAAATTATTTTATATTTTATACAGTCACAGCCAATATAAATCTAACCTCCAAAAATACCATTCCTGCCTCCGCACTGCCAAACAGACCTACTTTATCACTCTTATTAACAACCTCTCACGGAGTCCCCGTCAACCCTCTTCTACCTTTAACGTTCTACGTCGTCCTCCATTACCTCCACCCACTAACTTACTCACTGCCCAGGAGATTGCTAATCACTTTAAAATACAATTCATCTCGAGATCTCCTCTCTAAAGATTTCTCACTCCCCTCACACTCTGTCCTCCTGCACAATCAATACTCTCGTTTAACCCAACTACTATAGAGGAAGTCACTAAACTTCTCTCTAACGCCCACCTAACCTCCTGCCCCCTGGACCCCGTTACTTCTCAACTACTCCAGTCACCCTCTGACTCTATCCTACACTCTTTAACTCATATCTTCAACCTCTCCCTCTCTACTGGTGTCTTCCCCATACTAGTCACTCCCATACCAAAAAAGGCCACACTGGACCCCACCAATCTTAACAACCTAAGATCCATCTCCTTATTCCCTTTTGCCTCCAAAATCCTTGAATGCTTAGTCTACAACCAACTGAGTGACCACCTCATTGAAAATAACCTTCTTGATCCCCTTCAGTCTGGATTTCGTCCACAGCACTCCACAGAAACTGCCCTCCTAAAACTCACAAACGGCTTACTAACAGCAAAAAACAACGGTCATTATTCCGTACTCTTACTCTTGGACCTCTCTGCTGCCTTTGATACAGTTGATCACCCCCTCCTCCTCAAAAAACTTAATTTGCTTGGTCTCCATGGCTGTGCTCTCCGTTGGTTTGAATCTTACCTATCTCACCGCACCTTCAGTGTCACTTATAACTCCACTTCCTCCTCTCCAACTCCTCTTACCGTTGGGGTCCCCCAAGGTTCTGTCCTTGGACCCCTACCATACGTCCTCCCTGGGTCAGCTGATAACCTCCCATGGCTACCGCTATCATTTATATGCCGATGACACCCAAATCTATCTCTCTACCCCTCAGCTCACCCCATCAGTCTCCTCACAGATCATTGCCTTACTAACAGACATATCAGCCTGGATGTCACAGCACTTCCTGAAACTGAATCTATCTAAAACTGAGCTCATGATATTTCCTCCCCCACGTGCCCCTTCCCCTGACTTCTCTGTTAAAATCAATGGCACAACTATTAGTGCGTCCCCACATGCCAGGGTGCTAGGGGTAACCCTAGACTCTGAACTGTCCTTTCAGGACCACATCCAATCCCTGTCCAAATCATGCCGCTTTAGCCTACACAACATCTCTAGAATACGCCACTTTCTAACCAATGACATCACCAAGCTTCTAATTCACTCTCTGGTTATCTCTCGCCTCGACTACTGCAACTCTCTCCTCATTGGATTACCTTTGCATACATTATCCCCCCTTCAGTCCATAATGAATGCTGCTGCAAGACTTATCTACCTTACCAACCATTCAGTGTCCTCCACCCCTCTTTGCCAATCTCTTCACTGGCTTCCACTCACCCAAAGAATAAAATTCAAAGTACTAACAATAATTTACAAAGCCATCTGCCCCCAGCTACATCTCTAACCTAGTCTCAAAATACCAACCAAGCCGCCCATTTCGGTCCTCCCATGACCTCCTGCTCTCTAGCTCTCTTGTCACCTCCTCCCATGCTCGCCTCCAGGATTTCTCCAGAGCTTCTCCCATCCTTTGGAACTCCCTACCCCAATCTGTCCGACTGTCTCCTAATCTATCCATCTTTAGACGATCCCTGAAATCCTTTCTCTTTAAAGAAGCCTATCCTGCTTCTATCTAATACAGTGTCTTACTTTCTACATCAGCTCATCCCCCACAGCTATTACCTCTTAGATTGTAAGCTCTAACGAGCAGGGCCTTCTGATTCCTCTTGTACCAAATTGTGATGTAACTGTACTGTCTGCCATCATTTTGTAAAGCACTGCGCAAACTGTTGGCGCTATATAAATCCTGTATAATAATAATAATAATAATAATAATAATACCGCTAACAAGATGAATTAGGAGCCTGCCCTTTGAATGAGTGCTCCTAATCTCAGCTTGTTACCTGCATAGAAGACACCTTGGAGCCGTAAATCTTGCTGGTTTATAGTGGAATCATATACTTATTTCACTCCGGAAAATGCAAATCAATTTATCACATTTTTTGTACTCTCCTGGGACACAGCCAGCTGAAAAATGGAAAAGCCGAGGAGTGAATTTATTATCAGCCCTTATCTTATCAGCATACTTTGTAGAGCCCCCTTTTGCTGTATTTCCAATTGGAACACTGCTCAGGTGCTAGAACTTCCATCTCTGCCTCTGGCTCTTGATCTGTATCATTTGACCATGCTTCCCCCTCCTCTTCTGTCCCTGAAATGTGGGAACGGAAACATGTTGATAGATGAGTATACATGTATCCATGTGTGTTATTCAAAAGGAGTCTAGATTTGGGCTACTTTTCCAACTGATTACATTTTGTGGAGACAAATGTATTAAAGAAAATTTATTAATTTTGGTCTTAAGTCCATCACTTTTCTAAAATTTCCAAAAAAGGGGCTTATTATTTGTTAGAATCGCTCCTGCAACACTTCCATTTTGCAACAGTTTCATTTTTGAGCTCTTGTCTATAGCGTCAGTGTGCCTACCAAAGGGACACAAAAAAGGGGAGACTTACCAACACTGGAGCACACAGAATCTGGTGCAGCTGTGTATAGTAACCAATCACCTTCTAGATTTTATTATCGAAGCTTCACTAAACAAGATGAAGTTAAAAGCCAATTGGTTACTAGGAAGAGCTGAACCAGATTCTGTGTACACTAGTTTTAGTAAGCAACCCCCCTATCCCCCCCCCCCCAAAGGGCCCTCTAAGGGGGAAGCATGACGGCAGTGTTAGAAAGACTTTATTACCGGCTTTCCCCAAGAAAGAAGACCGAGGGGAAACCCTGTTGCTGAGAATAGAGCCCCAGGCATCACCCTTGCCTGTCAGGGGGTGACCCAGGGGGCTGAAGGGGATAGAAGGCAACGATCATCCTATCACAGGCATACTAGGAAACAGGGAAGAGAATGGAGAGAGGGCAGAACCTGCATCAAGCTGCAACCACCCAAATGAATAATTAACTCATGCTGAGTACGTTAGAGGTCCTGGTCTCCTGACTGCCTGGGCTCAGAGGCTTTTTGGAGAGTTTATGACTTGCTTTTATATTCCCTCTCTGCCCAACCCTGCATTGACCCCAATTGGGCATTCTCATTGGTCCAGAGTTGCATTGAATCCTTATTAGCTGGAATTCAAGCCACCTTGACTACTATGCTTATCACACAAGATATCCCCGTGACCCAATGTCTGCAGCAAGTTTCGTTTGTTCCTTAATTCTGCCATATCCGACTTTGGTGCTGAATCCAAATGCACACCACAAATTTTCCAATAAAAATATGTTATATTTTCTTGTTACACAAAATACGTTTGCACATAATATATTTTGGAATATATGTTGTGGTCAATTATTTTCTATGACATGAATAAAATAAATTTGACTGCATGGAAAAGTGCATTTTATTCTTGTACTTTCTATAAACTACATGTAACATTTTGATACAAAGGAGGTGATGGTCAAAGGGGCAGTGATTAGTGATGTTGGCACTGCCTAGATATGTGCATACTGCCATGGAACCTCTCCATCGGGGGACATAAAATAGTCTGCAAATTGGTCATGTAGAGCAAGCACCGAGTTGCTTGGTTGCAGTTCATATAGATTGACAGAGGGCAAATGGGTCCCATGTTCCTCTTCCATACTGATGCCTTCCTTCTTACAAATTATATTGTGCAGCACACAGCATGCTTGGATTACACCTTCAGCATTCCTCAGTTTGAGTTGTAAGGCACTGTGGAATATGCCAAATTTGCATTCAATGTACCTCCTTGCTCTACTGAGTCGGTAGTTGAAGACTCTCTTTTGCTCATTCAAATTGTGTTTTGCATATGTCCTGAAAAGATGCCTTGGGAGTGCAAAAGCTTCATCAGCCACAAGGACATGAGGCATATCTGGTCCAGATGTTCCAAGTAGTGGTTTGTGAGCCGGTAAGTTCAGCCTGCCCTCTAAAAGCCTTCTCCCCATTCTGGATGCTCTGAACATTCGGGAGTCAGCAGTGCTGCCATATGCACCAATATCCCCTGCAACAAATTTGTAATTATTATCGCAGATTGCCATTAGAACAAAGAAAAAATATTTTTTGTAGTTGTAATAGTTGGAGCCAGATCCAGGAGGCATTGTAATATGAATGTGTTTGCCATCCGAGGCTCCAACACAGTTTGGGAGTTGTGCGTTCCTGTAGAATCCATCTGCGATTTCCAACAACATCTGTGCATCAGGAACAGGCATTACAAGCGGACTTAGCTCCTCCCACATAGCCTTGCAGGTGTAAAGTACAATTGTAGAAATTGTTGAGATACCCAGTAGAAAATAGTGGTTCAAACTGGTGAATGTCTGACCTGAGGCAAGAAACCTAAGATAAGTATAAGCAAATGTTAGACAATACTTTACAGAATGGTATATGTTTGTGAGCTCTAAACATCCAATACCAGGTCCTTCTTTGCAACTATGCTATGACTATATATCACCGTCCCACCTCTCCCAATATGCATTGTGTTGCTGCCATGTGCTTGACTGGTAAATAATTAAGTTGCTGGTGAGTTTTTCAAAGGGCATTTTAAAATTGTATATGCAGATGCACTACAATGGTACATGTGATGTGTCTTAAGGGGGGGTTGGGTGGGAGTTGAGAGGGGGCTTGGTTGGTGGTGGGGGAGAGTTATGTACTTGCCTGGGTAAATAACCAGTGCTTACATTATTGGCTCAGGAGAGTAGGGGGGCTCATAAAAGAAAAAGAACAACAGCAAGACTAGAGATTTACTGAGAGCAAGTAGGAGACGCTCTTCAGGGGGTACGCAACATCTCATGTTTGTGTTCATACGATGCAGACTTGGTTACAGTTTTTCTAAGATGAAATCAAATGTGGGTACAGTCATCCAGGTAAAATTGAAGAATTTTGTTAGTGAATCTTTGCAAATCTGCATAATGCAGAGCAACAAAACCCTCATAGGGCCTCTTCAGCATTATCGGATGCGCCCAATAGGTTTGACATTTTGGCTCCAATGTTCTCTTCCTCCGGCTCTCCACTCTCCTCACATAAACCATAATGACAACACATGTTACGTCATCCCAAAATCTGGGAGAAAACATTGTTTCAAAACGCACAGAGACAGGTAACAGGACAAAAAAATGTCTGCTCACTGTGCCAGTCACTGGGACCACAAAGAAGCATGGGAAACACAATGCATGCTGGGGAAGAGCAAAGTGTCTTATGAGATTACATGAGTCGTGTAAAAAAAAGGATGAAAAACTAATGAAAAACGAATAGGGAAATGATAAAAAACGGATGTTCGTGACTAAAAACTGACGTCCGCGGATCTAAAAGCGGATGTAAAACGAATGTCCGCGAATGTAAAACAAATGTCCGCGGAAGTAACATGGATGTCTGCGGACATGGAAACGGGCATCAAAATTGACATCCGCATCTGTTTTTGAACATTTTTTCAACAAAAAAAAGTGACTGAACTGAACAAAAAAAAAAAAAGGAGCACCCGTGTGAAAGGACCCTAACACAGTAAACCCAAAGCAAGCATTGAGAAGGGGATAGGAAGAGCCCAGGTGAATGCCATAATGAGCTCAATGATCCCAGAGCAACACTGAGAAAGAGATAGGAAAAGCCCAGGTGAATGCCATAAAAAGGGAAACAATGACCACACAAGCATCCCATATGCATGAGTAGAGAGTTCCATCATGTGTTGCCCCCAAATGCCATAAAACCATTTAAAACTGTCACATTTTGCCATTAGTGATGATATCAGTGCCTGAGCATGCTCAGATCGCCATCCTGGAAAAGCTCTAGCCAGGAAACTGGTCACAGAGGCTGCACTTCCCGCCTCTCATGCTCAGAGTGTACTTGCACTGCTGCAGCCTTCTTGGAAATGGCAAACACCAGAAACAGAGAAATTAAGTATAAAGCATATGGAAAGCAAAGGGAAACACTGTCACTTATGTCAAAGCTTGTTTAAAGCTTTCTTTGACAGGCGTGCACCACTAGACTGGGGCTCCAACCATATAGCTCATGTAGAGGCTGTACAGGAAGGACTTCCACCCAGGAGAAGTTGAAATATGCCCCCCAGACCACCAGAATGGGGCTCCAACCACATAGCTCATTTAGAGACTGTACAGGAAGGACCTAGGAGAGACTGAACCTGGCTGGGGCGACAAATGATAAGGAATACCTCACGACTCCAGTCCTGATCAGGTAATACAAAAAGGAGAATGCTGGGAGAGGGGTCTGTCTTTGATTTATAGTTAACCAGTCCTATCAGGATCTGCCATGGTGCACCAGGAAAATGGATTGCTTTGCAACCAGTTCAGTCATGCGGGGGGGTTCTGTACCAATAAACGATTTAAGAAAAGAGCAGAAGACATGAAGACTGCATTTCTAGCTGAAGGTTACCCCGGAAAGGACTTAGAAATAGGGTTGCCACCTCATCCCTTTAAAACTGAACACATATTAATTCTGTGACTGATTAAGGTGGTAATTAAACTCACTTGGTACCTTATTTGCATTAAATTAGCCTCAGAATCTGTGTAATTAATATGTATTTAGGTTTAAAGTGATGAGATGGCAACCCTATTTAGAAGAGGCCCTGGACAAGGCTAGTACACAAGATAGGCACTCAAATGGCATCCCTGCCATGTTCACTTTCTCCACACATTCTAGGTTTTCCCATTCTATTATTTTCAAGCATTGGCAAGTACTGTCCAGCGATGACAGTCTATCCAGCCTCTTCCTTGACCCTCCCTTTGCTAGTGTAGCACCCTGCCATTGCTGGCTATCTTTAATACATGGTTTTGCTGTAACCAGCTGAGCTTCAATTTACTTTTTAGGTCTGATCAGGTTTATCCCTAAACCTAGTGACTGATTGCTTCTGCCCATCTTTGGAAGAATGTTCCAGAAATAGTGTGGGAGGGTCAATTCCTGGGTTCCGAATAGTTATCTGAGCCTAGCCAATCCCTGGGGGGCTTACCCCAGAACATATGGCTGGGAAGAAAATAAATATTTTGGGGGAATCTAATCAGCTATGAATAAGGTTGAGTAAACCCGAACTGTAATGTTTGGGTTCATACCGGACTTTAGGGTGTCCGTGTCCCGAACGCGAACCCGGACATTTGAGAAAAAGTCCGGGTTCGCGTATTTTTTTGCGCCTATTGAATAGCTGCAGGGCAGCCAATCAACAAGTGTTTCACTTGTTTGCCCTTAGAAGCCATCACAGCCTTGCCTACTAATGGCATGGCTGTGATTGGCCAGTGCATCATGTGACCCAGTCTCTATATAAGCTGTAGTCAAGTAGTGCTGCATGTCACATCATCTCATACTAGTGTAGGGAGAGGATGCAGCTTCTGGTGTAAGGGACAGATTAGCTTTAGAAAATCATCTCATACTAGTGTAGGGAGAGGATGCTGCTGCTGCTGTGAGGGACAGATTAGCTTTAGAAAATCATCTCATGCTAGTGTAGGGAGAGGATGCTGCTGCTGCTGTGAGGGACAGATTAGCTTTAGAAAATCTGTTAAAAACAGCAATTTATTGGTGGGTGGGTGCTAGAGGAGATGGAGGCTGACGAGAAAGTGCGTCAACATTGCTGGTTTGAAAAAAAAAAAAAATAGTGCTACATAGTACATTTGCACCTTGTTGTGCATTTCTTGCACAAAATTAAAAAGTGCATCTACATTGCTGGTTTAAAGAAAAGAATAATAAATAGTGCTACATAGTACATTTGCACCTTGCTGTGCATTTCTTGCACCAAATTAAAAAGTGCGTCGACATTGCTGGTTTAAAAAAATAAATAAAAATAGTGCTACATAGTACATTTGCACCTTGCTGTGCATTTCTTGCACAAAATTAAAAATGTGCGTCAACATTGCTGGTTTTAAAAAAAAAATAACTCCACATCCATCTACTCCACATCCACCTCCTCCTCCATTTTTTTTTAATGTGATTTTAAGTTATTTCCCTATCCATGTTTGTTTGCATGGCACTTGTCCTACTCTTACCCCCATTTTGCTTCCTTTTGCAGCCCTCTAGCCCTTTCCAGGACTTTTTTAGAGCAATTTTAGTGCCCAAAAGTTTGTGTCACCATTCAGCCGAACCCGCCAAACCCAAACATCCAGGTGTCCGCTCAACTCTAGCTATGAGCTGAAGGCCTAAAGAAACTTGTCCTTGGAAGCTCGGCTGGAGAGGTGGTTGCCTTTTTATCTGAAGCTCCAGGTGTAGAAGTACTTCTTGCAGGTGTGACACCAGTTGCTTCGACTGTGGCTGCTTGCGTAGTGTATCAGATTGAATTAGCACTCTTTTTTTTCCTCAGTATCATTTTGAGACTGCTACTATACATCCTAATACTGCTGGAACAAGAATTTTTCAGGAAGCTGCACCTTCATCCCTCCTCCCTGCAATTGTTAAAGATCTGCAATAAATTCTAAAAAAGACCCCTAGATTTAGCCTGAATTTTTCGGTATCCTTCTGGGACTGAACACAGGGTGGGCAGTCTCTAAACAGGTAAGTAAGACCTGCATATTTCATGTGGCTGCTTCGGTCGTTATCGCAACAGTAGCATACAAAAGTTCCAACAACCTGCACAGATTTTCCCACATGTATATCTAAAATACATAATAGCAGTCAACAGAGGCGATTCTAGGCTTTGTGAGACCTTAGGCAAAAATTAGACATGAGGCTCCACTTACGCCCATAATGGGAAAAATAATTCAAGAGAGCCATCCATCAGCTACGCAGCAGGCCTTCTCTTGACAATGGAGTAGTCATTCGTTGTCAGCAGGGTTCCCCGCTGACAGCTGGATATGAAAGAAAATAATTGGCAGCAATAAAAAAAATGTGAAAAAAATGGCGCCCCCCCCCAATCCATACCAGGCCCTTAGGATCTGGTATGGATTTTAAGTGGACTCCTACCCCTAAATGAAGAAAAAAACAGCGTGGGTCCCCTCAAAATCCATACCAGACCCTTATCCGAGCATGCACCCTGGCAGGCCAGGAAAGGGGGAGAACGAGCAAGCTGCACCCAAATCATACCAGGCCAAATGCCCCTAACATGAGGGGTGCTTAGGAGTAGGGGCCCCCCTCAATACACCTTATCCCCATGCTAATTGGGACAATGGCCTCTTCCCCACAACACTGGCTGATGGTTGTGGGAGTTTGCGGGCAGGGAGCTTATCCGAATCCTGGCCCCTCGCATGTGAATGAGTATGGCCTACTCATTCACCAAAAAAGTGTAAAAAGTAAATAAAAACACAAGCCCTTTAATAAAAAATCAAAAATCAAAAAAGTCTCCCCCGGTGTAGATCTATCGTCAATCACAACGCCCGTCTCCACCACTGACACAAAAAATAAAGAAAACCTCTGGTCCCGATGAAGTTTCACGCCATCAGACAGCTCCGTGTCTGAGAGCTCTTAAATAGCTTGTCACAGGGGGAATCCAGCTTCTTGTGACGCCATCCACCGAGGGCATGATTGTCAATAACATCACAAGGGGGTGGTGCCATGGTGATCTCACTGGGTGGCTCCGCCCCTTTGTTATTTAAAGTGGGAGTAAACTCCCATGGACGATTTTTATCTGTAGGTAAGCCTTACTATAGTTATTAGGCTGGGAGGATCACTGTCTTTTACACTTCAAGAAACTGGAAAAAAACATAATTTGCAATGTACTTTAAGAAGTAAAATTGTGTTGGATTCAACTTTCATTCATGTGTAGCGGTACCCCCGTAGGGGCTGCTGAATATTGCGTTCCACCGGTCACCCTTCCCAGCCCGGCATACGCTTCCCAGACATTCCAAGACAATGAACAGTCTGTGAGCTTTATTTTTATGATTTATTGAGGGAATAGAACTTGGATGGGGTATAGAAATATGGGATGCCCAGTGATGAATTGTATACTTTACAATGGGACAACAATATACACTCTCTGTACATATCACTACTCCAATCTCCTCCAGCACATATCTTGCTTGCGGATTGCTACACTTCCTCTCTCCAGCACATCTCTTACTCATCAGGCACAGCTAGCACACATGGTTAGGCCCCACACTGGCTCAGCCAGGCCTCAACAATTGCCTTTTGCAGGCAGGGACCACAGGCCCCTATAGTGTAGCAAATAGAAAGTTCTGGTGCTAGCTGTCCTATCGATGGACTACTGATCCCAGTCAGCCCTCTTCAGGCCCTGCCAGCCCTTCTGGCTGCAGCTGCTTTACTCCACTGCCCATAACACCACAGTCCACTCCACTGGCTCTGCACCCATTCCTGACTGCATCCTCTCAGTCCTCTCAGGTGTGCCTCCCCAGTCCTCCCCACTGTGCATGTCACTCACCAGCACCCTTGGCTGCAATCGGTCGTTCCCTCCTGAAGACTTGCCTCCTGAACACTAGCTCCTGCGGTCTTCTCTTGCTCCTCCTGTGCCTCCTGTTTAAAGCCTCCACGATGTCTTGAAGGCTCCGTCCTGCACCCGAGCCCCATACCTAAGGTTACCTGCCCAGACTAAGGAACTCCCTCAAAGGCCCCGACAGCCTAGTATTCCATCTCCAGCTTTCCACCCGACAGCTCCTAGCCAGCTGGGCTGACCCTGGGTATTTGAGGAGGCCTGCCCCCTGCCAATCCTGCCAGACAGCTCCACCTCTCCCTCCTTTCTTTCCAGAGTTTTCCACAAGCTTCTGGAAAGAAGAGAGAGGTCTCAGTTAAGCTGCCTGTGAGTCACCAGATGCTACTCTGAGCCACTCCCAGCCCACACAAACCAAAACAAACAGGCCTGGATTCCAGCCAGGCCTGCCTAAATGTACTTATCCTATAAACAAAATCCTATTCTAGTGCCTACCTACGTAGAGGGTGCTACACATGTCATATTGGAGTTTAGTTGTCTGTGGAGGGTGCTGAATCAGGAGTAGAGTTGAGCGAACCCGGACTGTAAAGTTCGGGTCCGTACCAAACTTTGGGGTGTCCGGGACCCGGACCCGGACCCGGACTTTTCAAAAATAGTCCGGGTTCGGGTCCGGGGTTCTGGTAATTTTAATGAAAAATTTTAAAAATGCTGTAAAAGGACTAAGTCGTGGGAGGTGTCTGTTGATTTGAGGTTATACTGTACACATCGTGGGAGATGCATCCATCCGTGATCTTATCCTAAAACAAATATCCTATTCATGTAAATCCGTCCGGACCGACCTTAGGTCCGGACAAACAAAACCAAACACACCCGACCCTCACCGAGTCTCATCGTAGACCACTGAGTGTCCGTCGAATTGACTCTGGAGAGAGAAGAAAGGTCTTCGAACACCTTTTGAGACCTTTCTTTCCTCCCTCTCCACCTCGACA
>BLSH010214667.1:32721-49152 GCA_018402905.1 Glandirana rugosa | reverse complement strand
TTCATACAGTGGCAGGCTTCATTTAAAATCTAATTTTCTCTTTTCTCTCCTTGTACTCAGCAAATATAGGGATGGAGGTCTGCCACTGCTCAGTATGTATATAATTTTTTTGGGTGCCAGGTCACATTTAGGCCTCATACACATGGATGTTTCTAAAAAAATAAACAAAACGTCGGGCCCGACGTCAAGGAAAAAAAATTAACGTTTTTCTGCGTTATGCATCAGCGTTAGTGAGCGTTAGTGAACGTCGGCGTCAATAGGCGTTTTAAAAAAAAAATCATCCCTCTGCTATTTTTCAACCTAAAAACGTTGGCGTCAAAAAACACCGGTTAACGCCGGTACAGTATTAGTTAGCGTTAGTTGCCGTTTTGCGGCCGTGGGTTCTAGTTTCAGCTCACTAACGCCGACGCCATCTACAGCTCAAAAACGTTGGCGTTTTTATGGGGCCATTGACTAACATGGAGAGCTGCAAAAAACGCCAGTAAACGCCGGCGTCAAAAAACGTCCGTGTGTATGAGGCCTTATTTATAAGTTGAATATATTATCACGGCTTAAAATATATGGATACTTACAGCACTGTTAAACCCTACTGCAGAGTAGCAATACAATAGACATGACAACCTTCAATATTTAGCAACTGTAATTATGTAAAGGAAAAATAGTAATCTATATACCCATAACACCGGCACTGAGAGGGAGGAGAGAAGGTTTGTCAACCTCTCAGCTTCGGCTGGGCCATGAACACTATGAAAGGTATATATAGCATATACTATAATTTTTATACATAAAAAGCAAAATTTTTCCATAGCATAATTTTTATACATAAAAATTAATACATTTTTCATTTTATTAACATTATTTATTTTTTATATAATTTTTTTTATTTTATTAATATTTTTGAATATATATAACTTTTATATTTTTATTTTATTTTTTATTTTTGATCTCTACATGATATTATTCCTATCACATACTATATACGAGGACCCTCCTGCTAGAAATGCCACCTCGCGCAACTATATTTTGATATATCCTTCTACTGATATTTCTTCTCAGACATACACCTTTACATATATATCTTTTTCTTTTTCCTAATATTCCTTTTGGTCCCCTTCCTCTTTGTGTAGGATCCCCCTGTTCTGAACTTATCTATTCCCATTACCATATAAGTAATGTGTGCCCTTTCTGCACATTTTTTCAGTCCCCATATACGTTCATAATACTTGTTTTTCCCACCAATAACATGGCTGACATTATCTCATAAGCGGAGTGACGAACGTGTTTTTCCTACCAAAAACATGGCCGACCTGGTCCGGGAATTAGAGTGACGTATTAATTAGCTGCCGAACCGCCCCTTGAGGTGTACATAAATACAGAGCAGAGTACCAAGATGGCCACCGCTTCCGACGACGTCCGATGATGAAACGCATTAGGCGGGGCCAGCACAACGTTCATACACTCTGACGTCACTTCCGAGATCGTGGTTTAGCCTTCTGGTACGCAAGCCACAGGAAGAGGAAGGGAGACGTCCCTTCCTCAACACGGCAGCCGCGCTGCCGTATTGTTTTACGATGTTATCAAGTGTCCATGATTGTATTAAGGATACCATTTTTTGCACTTATAGTGTTTTTAGTCCACAAGTTTTATAATTGATTTGAGCTAAATAAATAATATTTTTTACGGTATTACACTATTCTGGATTTTCCGTTTTTTATCCACACCCACAAACCGGAGCAATTTTACCAAATCCACGGATCACCATAAGGACGGATTGATCAGGACCTGCAGGAAGGAGCAGCGCAGGCTACCCAACCCGAGCTGACCGGGGAAAGATACAGCACAGGCGAGCTACCCCTGCAGCTACCTCTGGTGAGTGGGGACACAGGTGGGGAGCACGGTTTGGATTCACTGGATTATCGGGCAGGAGTGTATAAAGTCACTGGATCACCTTTTGAATTTAAAAATTATATGTATCAACAGCAAAAGTCACATTGCTTCCAGCAACAGTTTCCATATCAATTATAGACTTCTATTTGATCGTGGTCTCTGTCTATTACGAACATACCGATATATGGACATAAGAACTGGGCATAGCCCATAAAGACTGCGAGAGGGATAGGATTGTGTGGTTTTATGAGATTCTGCTTGTTGTTTTTTATCTTTTTATATATACTACGTTTATATACATTCTTATGTATACAGATTTTTATACACATCCACACAGTCACTATATTTAAATAATTGGAATATTACTAGTCACATATAAGTCTTACACATTTTTTATACTTTATTGTTATATTTAGGGTTTCAGTTTTGCATATGTTTATTTATTTACCGACTCACTATGGCACTTTAACACTCATATCACTTTTTCATATGAGGGGTCACCATAAATTAATACACAAATAGCACAGTATCTGTGCACACAAACATTTTGGGGAACAGCGCCATCTTCCTATCATTGCACGATTTACTATTTTTCTTAATTGAAAATTCAGGAGGGCAGCTTTTCCTATAAACATCATCATTTTTTACCCTCGTATCCTTAGCGCGGGAAATCTTGCTATATATATTTTCCACAATTACCGTTGTGCACTTTCTCTGCTGCCATGGATATCTTTGGGTACATGAGTACTAGGAATATTGACACCAATGATATCTTCAACCAGGAACAGATTAATAGAAAACAGGACCTCACAGGCCTGTTCAAACAACTGAAACACATATTAGAGAAACAACTAAGAGTATGGTGGGATATAGCCACCCTGGAGATGTACCTTAAAGAAAAAATGACCCCAAGGAGATTAAGATGGGACATAAATCCCAACGATGATGTAGATGACATAGCACTGATGGATGACTGGTACACGTTATTTAACAAATGTGAGATGGAACTCCTTCACACCATCATTAAAAGGAGACAATTTAAACTTAGGAATATTGAAACTCAGGTGAATGATATCAGAGAAATACTTAACCCCTTCATTAATTTAAATGAATATAAAGATAAAGAAAGAGAACTGCAAGACAATATCAAGAAATATGATGAGAATATTCAGAAGAAAACAGAAGAAATTTAGAAGATTTATTGGATTATAGTAACAAAAGGGTTTATAAGTGGCAGGTAGTTATGGAAGCAGAAATGGAGGATGATATGGATTCCTCCATGGAAGAGGACCCAGATTTTATACCCTTGCCTGCCCCCAATGGGGCTCCAATCCGGAACACACACCCCAGAACACCATCAATACAGAGGATTAGAGAGGGAACACACCCCGTGAACCCATATACACAGGGAAGAAACATGAGAGAGCAACACCCAGAGCCATCTCCTCACAGACCACCCAGGCAAGTGAGACCCTCCAGGCAGGATGAAACATCAAACAGATGGCACGGGAGGACACCCAAATTCAATATTCCCACGTCTAATAGATACTCACATCTGGAAGAAGACATACCCTGGACACCCCAGAGATGGAACCATAGATGAGGAAGAGGACGGATACAGGAAAGGGATTTTTTTCAATGGAGACCGAGACAAGGACCCCCAGGAAAATGGCGGAATCCCACTTTTCGGAGATTTCCAATGGAATGGGAACAACCCAGAACCCCATGGAGAAACAGAGGTTTTCAAGGAACAGGAGGGCCATACAGGGGACCGCTGCCCCGGGGCCACGGGACACGGAACCAAGAAACATACACTACCGGACAACCCGGACACAGAGAAATACAGAACATACGGAGACCGAGGGATCTGGGTTGGAGGGAACC
This sequence comes from Glandirana rugosa, assembly GCA_018402905.1. Classification (NCBI taxonomy): domain Eukaryota; kingdom Metazoa; phylum Chordata; class Amphibia; order Anura; family Ranidae; genus Glandirana; species Glandirana rugosa. The sequence continues at coordinate 45,381 of BLSH010214667.1, read as the reverse complement.
ATCAACATGGGACCAAGAAAGAAGATATGAGGAAGAAGCAGAGGAAAGAGAGGGGGCAGGAAGAAAAAGAAGGAGAGACCATTAGGCATGGGCATCTTTAATTTGAGCACAGAGGAACTGAAATTGTTGGACCAAGGTTTGAAATACGCCCCAGATAAGAATCTTGATGACTTTGAAGTATTTATTGATTTGCAGAAATTTATTCGGAAATTGAAATTAAAAAAGTACTTTGCCCTTAATACCACAGAGAAAACAACTCAGACCACCAAATTTGTACAGACTACACTCAAGAACAATTCGTTGTTCAATCCAAATGTTCCAGGGGGTGAGTGTATAGGGGCGTTCAAAAAAATGGTGGAAAAAGATTTGAAGGATCTACGGAACAAGAAAGTATGGAAAAGCAAAATGGGCAACGTATGGAAAACCATCAAAACACTCAGTAAGAAGAAAGACATAGTAATCAGACCAGCGGATAAAGGAGGGGGCCTGGTCATCTTAAATAAAAAGGATTACGAGGAAGAGATGAAAAATCTACTAAGTGTTAAAGACACATATAAAAAATTAAAGAAGAACCCCAAAAAAGAGTATGAGAAGAAATTGAAGAATTATATCAAAAAGGGCAAGGATCAAGGATTTTTAAACAAAAAGGAGGGGAGATATCTGCTGTCAGAATCTACGAAAACACCGGTCATATATTGCCTCCCGAAAATACATAAAAATATTGAGAAACCACCTGGAAGACCCATCATTAGCGGCATCAACTCACTCTTCTCGAGATTAGGGGAATATCTTGACCAATTCTTAAAGCCACTGGTCAAGGAGGGTACGTCCTACTTGAAGGACAGTTCACAGTTGATCAAAGAATTGGAAGATGTAGGGAATGTAACTAACTGTCTACTAGCCACGGTTGACGTCAACTCTTTATACACCAGTATAGTACAAAAGCATGGGCTAAAGGGAGTAGAAAAAGCCCTAAATAAGGATCTTAGTTTAAAAAGTGAATAGAAGGAATACATTTTGGAGGGCCTAAAAATGGCCATGGAGAATAACTATTTTTGGTACGACCATCAATTTTACGTACAGGAGAAGGGCGTGGCAATGGGTGCCAAATATGCACCCAGCGTAGCCAACCTTTTCATGGACATGTGGGAGGAGCAACATATTTATAGTACCACAAGACCAGAGTTGAGACTATACCGGAGATATATTGATGACATAATCATCCTATGGGAGGGGTCTGAAAACTCCTTGAAAAAGTTCCTAGAAGACATGAACAATAACTCATACAGCATTTCCTTCACAGGGAACTGGAGTAGTTCAGAAATCAGTTACCGGGACCTACAATTATTCAAAATAGAGGATAAACTATATACAAAAACCTTTTTTAAAGCCACTGACAGGAACGGGTACATCCCAACATCAAGCTGTCACCACCCAGGATGGATAAGGAACATCCCTAAGGGCCAACTCATAAGGATTCGAAGGAATTGTTGGAGAGATGAAGATTATGAGACGCAAGCTGATATACTAGTCAACAGGTTCAATGAGAAGGGATACCCCACACAGGAACTGAGAAAAATAAAAGAAATGGTCAAAAATATCCATAGAAATAGCCTATTTGCCAACCCCAGGAGAACCTCCAAAACGAGCGAGGAGGTGACTTTCATTACTGGTTTTAATAGACAGTACAAAATGGTTGAAAAAGTTTTTAAAAAATACTGGCCGATTTTAAAAACAGATAAGGTTTTATCCAAACTAATACCTGACAAGCCGAAATTTATATACAAAAAAGCCCCGACTTTAAGAAACCATCTGGTTCATAATGTGATTAATCCACCAACAGAAATAAAATTACTGGGTAATCTAAAAGGTTTCTATAGATGTCAAAAATGCCTTTCATGCAAAGTGAGTAAAGCACAACAAAGAAAAAAGGAGAGTTTCAGGGCAAGAACGTCTAATAAGGAATACCAAATAAAGGAATTGATCACATGTACCAGCACCCACGTTACCTACATCATCGAATGCCCTTGCCATCTACAATATGTAGGGAGGACCACAAGACCGCTGTTTATGAGGATTAGGGAACATATCAATAACATTAAAAAGGGGTTCCCGAAACATAACCTCTCCCGGCATTTTAAAGAATTTCATCAAAAAGATCCTTCATGTATGACATTTTATGGGATCGACAGAATTAAGAACAATTGGAGAGGTGGGAATAAAAGGATAGCGATATCCCGCAATGAAACACAATGGATCTATCGCCTAGGCACTTTGGTGCCAGGTGGGTTGAACGTAGATATAGATCTGAACTGCTTTCTATCTAATTTCTAATATGGCTTGAATTTTTTATTGCTGGGAAGATTAACGTCTTATATTACAATAGAAATGACATGGGATAGTAACTTTACAACATCCACGCATAACAGCTTGTAAGTCTTACACTAAACTTGGATTATATGAATGTACTTATTGTATGCAATACGGCCTGTTTTCCTCTTCCTGTGGTGTAGGCATATACTATTGACAGGAAAGTGGCCCTTTGGACACACCTGCACTAATATGGTGGAATACACCATGTATTCGGAGCCCATTTGCTGATAGATACCCATTTTAAACCACTCTTAACCATTTGTATTTTATACCTTTTTATACATTTTTTATAACTTTTTCCTTCTTGTACATCCCCTTCTCCTCTTAACATACACTATTATACATTTTATAATATTGGAATATCAATGGTTCTCTCCAGTTTGAATAAGTTATACATAAAAATTAATACATTTTTCATTTTATTAACATTATTTATTTTTTATATAATATTTTTTTATTTTATTAATATTTTTGAATATATATAACTTTTATATTTTTATTTTATTTTTTATTTTTTATTTTTGATCTCTACATGATATTATTCCTATCACATACTATATACGAGGACCCTCCTGCTAGAAATGCCACCTCGCGCAACTATATTTTGATATATCCTTCTACTGATATTTCTTCTCAGACATACACCTTTACAAATATATCTTTTTCTTTTTCCTAATATTCCTTTTGGTCCCCTTCCTCTTCGTGTAGGATCCCCCTGTTCTGAACATATCTATTCCCATTACCATATAAGTAATGTGTGCCCTTTCCGCACGTTTTTTCAGTCACGCATATACGTTCATAATACTTGTTTTTCCCACCAATAACATGGCTGACATTATCTCATAAGCGGAGTGACGACCGTGTTTTTCCTACCAAAAACATGGCCGACCTGGTCCGGGAATTAGAGTGACGTATTAATTAGCTGCCGAACCGCCCCTTGAGGTGTACATAAATACAGAGCGGAGTACCAAGATGGCCACCGCTTCCGACGACGTCCGATGACGAAGCGCGTCCCTTCCTCAACACGGCAGCCGCGCTGCCAAATTGTTTTACGATTTTATCAAGTGTCCATGATTGTATTAAGGATACCATTTTTTGCACTTATAGTGTTTTTAGTCCACAAGTTTTATAATTGATTTGAGCTAAATAAATAATATTTTTTACGGTATTACACTATTTTGGATTTTCCGTTTTTTATCCACACCCACAAGCCGGAGCAATTTTACCAAATCCACGGATCACCATAAGGACGGATTGATCAGGACCTGCAGGAAGGAGCAGCGCAGGCTACCCAACCCGAGCTGACCAGGGAAAGATACAGCACAGGCGAGCTACCCCTGCAGGGGTACCTATCTCTGGTGAGTGGGGACACAGGTGGGGAGCACGGTTTGGAGTCACTGGATTATCGGGCAGGAGTGTGTGAAGTCACCGGATCACCTTTTGAATTTAAAAATTATATGTATCAACAGCAAAAGTCACATTGCTTCCAGCAACAGTTTCCATATCAATTATAGACTTCTATTTGATCGTGGTCTCTGTCTATTATGAACATACCGATATATGGACATAAGAACTGGGCATAGCCCATAAAGACTGCGAGAGGGATAGGATTATGTGGTTTTATGAGATTCTGCTGGTTGTTTTTTATCTTTTTATATATACTACGTTTATATACATTTTATATATATTCTTATGTATACAGATTTTTATACACATCCACACAGTCACTATATTTAAATAACTGGAATATTACCAGTCACATATAAGTCTTACACATTTTTTATACTTTATTGTTATATTTAGGGTTTCAGTTTTGCATATGTTTATTTATTTACCGACTCACTATGGCACTTTAACACTCATATCACTTTTTCATATGAGGGGTCACCATAAATGAATACACAAATAGCACAGTATCTGTGCACACAAACATTTTGGGGAACAGCGCCATCTTCCTGTCATTGCACGATTTACTATTGAAAGGTAAGCAACAAAAATTGATTAAAAAGGTACAGTGAACAAAGTTCTGTAGCAATAAAGGTCCGGGGGTGAAGAATACTAGTGTCTTTTGATAGCAAACGATGGGGCCCTTGTTTTAAGAGTAGGTTTAAAGGGGTTGTAAAGGGTTTTTTTTAATAACAAACATGTTATACTTATCTAACCCAGGGTGGCCCTGATCCTCTTCTTCTGGGGCCCCCCAGCGGTGCTCCTGGCTCCTCCTCTTTTGAGTACCCCCTCAGAGAAACAATTTCCCTGGGGGCAATCATGCGGGCTCTCCCGAGTCCTGCTGCTGCATACATTGACACAGACAGCAGGACTCGGCCCTGCCCCTGGCTCCCACATCAATGGATTTGATTGACAGCTCCTGCTGCTATCAATCTATCCATTGAGGACCTGAGCCAGCGGCTGTAGCTGCTGTGCCCATCCCAGTCACTGGAACAATCGGGTTCAGGTAAGTAAAAGGGGGGGCTCTGGGGGGCAGCTGCAGTGCAGAAGGTTTTTCACCTTAATGCATAGAATGCATTAAGGTGAAAACCCTTGAGGGCTTACAACCCCTTTAATCAAGCTCAAGTTAAACAGTAATCATCTAGGATGTTCCGTTAGGTAGTGATTTGCAAGGGCAAACCGATAAAGGTGGCAACTCCAAACAAGCATCATCTGACACTAGGAAGGTGTCTGCATGCAGTGTCTGTACTGTGCTAAGGGGGCTGTTGGGTTTACACCCACTCACCAAACCTCTGTGCGATGACAAACCGGAAATCCCAAGTGTTGGTTCAGGCTCCTGGTGATGTAGTAAGGCCTTGGATCACCTCAAGATGGCGGGTAGTGAAACTTGGATAGTGATTAGGCAGTGGCTGATCTGATACCTGGATGGGTCAAGCAATTCCGGAAGCAGTATGGGTCATCTCCACTGGGCTGCATGGTGCTGGGCTGCTGAGCAGGGTCCCTGGGCTGAACAATGGTGGACTGCATGGTAGTCTCCTTTACCTGGCATCCCTTAGCCTGTGCTCTCACTCTTCTCTATCCTGACATCACTCTCTCAGTAGTGCTGTGTAGAAGCCTGGCTCTCTCTTTTTCTTGCTCCAAGTGCCCAGGCTGCCACAACTCCAGGGGCTTTTTCTTTGGCTTGGGCACTCTCTCTCTTGAATCACCTAAGGCCTTTCCCGAGCTCCTGACTCTCCCTTACCCTCTTTTTTTGGGCATGTTGGGGGTTGTAGTTTATGCCCAATTAAATCCTATGTGCTGCATTGTCTCTGAGACTTCATGTCCCATGATGCTCGCCTCTTGGCTGCTGACTGGTACCTCGCTGCAGCCAATGGAGAGGCAGGAGGGATCAGACCAGGCAGCGATCCCTGTAAGCGCCGCTCTGCCTCTCATTACATGCTGTGACAGAAGGCGGGAGGGCGAGTTGTGGAAAGGAGACAGTGACAGCCAGCAGCTCACCTTCTCTCCTCAAAGTGTCGCTCTCACTCTCTCGATAGCCTTTCTGGTTTCCCCCTTGTTGTGCTCTGAGTGGAGAAGGGGGAGAAAGCCAGCAGCTGCCCTGTCTCTGGCACAGCCACTCCAGACCCTGCTGTTCAACTCCCCGCTGTTGACAGGGAGAAGGAGGGGGTGGAAAGAACACAGGGAGCCGCTGTTCCTGCCACTGACAGTGGTGGCTTGGGCTTGAACTAAGGGGGGGCGGCACAGTCTGTCCTCCTAGAACTCGCTTCTGTCATCTCTCGGCGGGGAGAGCCAGCGCGGGGGGGTGGCAGAATTCGTTGCAACCCTGCTACATGTGCATACATTTGGTCCAAACAACATATATGTATACCATGTTAGGTATGTGTTTTGTGTTTTTACTTAGATTTCTTTACATCTTATCCAGCCTCCTGAAGAAGCTGAACTTGTTTCTGGAAGACACATTGGAATTTCGAACTTGTCTAACCCCCTGTTCCTACATGTTGAAAGCAATGATGTATTTGTAATTGCATATCGCAAACTATTACACTATTAGAACTATTGTACAGTAGATGCTGTTCCATTGATTGGGAGTGCAACATAACCCTTCCGGATGAGGCCAAATCATACTGCTATTTTTGTTAAATGGATTGATTTTATGGAAATGTGTTATTCCTAACATGCATACAAATAAAAAATAATTGCTTTTATATATCAGTTTGTGGGTGCCCTAAGAGTCTGCATGATGCAATGTTCTTTTTGGTCTCTTATTTAATAGGTAAACATTATAATAATGTTACCCAGTAGGCTGAATAGTGAGACAAAACAGTTAGGGAAAAATGCTAAGAGTGCAAGTCCCCTTACACCGTTGCCACCTGTGTACACAACACTGTGGTATGTCTTGTAGAATAAAAATGTAGTATATACTACAGAGCCATCAAGACATGTAAGTCAGGAACAGGTATGTAAAAGTGTAAAGGAAATTCCTGTCATTAATTGCTAGGATGCAAGTGGCTGGCCTGTAAAGCAACCTCGGTTGCTAACATGCAGATGGCAACCAAAGACAATTGAGTCTCACACAGCGGGAAATTGTCATTTAGTGGCAGTAGTAGTACTATCTCTAAATTAATGACTTTCAGCTACAGCTAGATAAAATTGTATTGATTGTGTGCAGGTATAGGCCTTTCAGAGAAAACCTCCTTAAGTTGGACTATGAGAGTAAATGTGTTTGATGATTGTTGAACTGCACCACTTTAGCAAAGTAAATTTGTGGCTAAATTTCTTTAGGAATGGTGGCAGCATTCTCCCCCCCCCCCCCCACATAGTCAAGCAGTTTGAAGGCTATCTATTTTCCTAGACTGTAGCAAAAAGTACAATAACTTCTCAAATGCAAAATGTGTTCCCAGAAGTCTGAGGACTATCATATTGGAATTATGTGCTTACAATAGGTTTAGCCTGTCAATGTGTGTGCAAAGCCTGTATTTCCACAAAAACTATGCTCCTGGTAATAACCTACTCAGGGTGTAAAAGTTACACTGTGTTTGTTATTAAACCTTAAATAGCTGAATTGCAGAAATACAGATCTCTGCCATACATACTGGTCTCTGTAGGAGTCAACTCTATCAATGCATTGGCAATTTCAGTTCTAAGTAGCAATCTGTGGGCATAAGTAATCAAAATAATTGTGTGGCTTACCTATACAAACTTTCTTCTCAGGATCAGGATAGTACCCAGAGTGACAGCTGCAGTAGAATCCAGTAGGAGTAGATATGCACTCTCCATGCCCACATAGATTCCTGATCATCTTACACTCATTGGTTTCTATTCAAAGGAATACATACAATGAATTATCTATTTTTGTAATCAATAGATCATCCAAATTGTGTAGCTTGAAATGGCAAAAAAAAACTAACCTGTTAACTGAGTGGGAGCAATTTCGACAGCACTTCGGGTGTCATACTCTGCAGGTATTTTTTGAACAGCCATTGTTGTGGGCTCCAAAACAAGTGCTGCATGTAGAAAATGCAATCATGTATTTTTTCTTTAACTTTCAAAGGATTTTTGATGGTATTTTCAAAAAGTACAGACAGAAAAGCTTATGAACCATTTGTGCTCTCATTTTGGAATATACAGTTTGGATAACAAACCTAATACATATCTATATGATCGATACATCAAAGATAATGACTGATATAAACATTCAACAACACTACAGTTCTCATCTAGATTCTATAGCTAACAAGTCCATCCTATTTACCCCAGTGGGTTCAAACTGTAAATAGGGTATAACTGGGTAGAGAACGTTTACTAAATACTTCCAAGATAAGAAGTGAAGAAGAGAGATATTGTACCTGGTAAGATATTTTAATTTCTAGTTTTCATCCCATGTAGAGTGAGAAAAAAGATAAAATAAAATTCTTTGCTTCTATAAGGTCTGTAAGGCATTTTCAATGATCTAGAGGCTTTTGGATGTATAATCCAATTGTGCCAGTTTTGTTTACATTTTTTCATATTGTAGTCCTTTTGAGCTAACATCAACTCATATTGAGCTTGGGTGTTTAATCTTATGGCGGCATCAGAAAGGTTGGGCGCTTCAAGAGTTTTCCATAATTTGGCTATTGTTATTCTTGCTGCTGTTAGTATATTGGCTACTATTATTTTGTAGTTTTGGGAGTAATTGTCCAGATTAATGCCATTAGTGCCATTTCTGGGGTAAGCTTGGGTAAGTTGCCTGTTAGAGAGGCAATAAGAGATGATACGGAATTCCAAAAACTGTTCTTAGAATCATGTATTTTTAAATTAGTAGCTAGTGATTATTTCTGACATGTTTTCAAGGTGATTCATACACTAATTCTGTTTCTCTGTGCACATTTAAAGTGACATACACAATTAAGAGCTCTATATTGTCTCTTTATGTGACCTGCCAATATGCACCTCAGGCCAGACTATTGATATTATTTTTCACATTCATTTTACAGACCTACAGGTTGTGAAGAACAACACTCCCCCACCCCCCCCCCCACCCCACACCCCCCCACCAACAAAGGACACCCAAAAAACATTTACTAACGTGCAGGACCTCTAAAATTGGGATCCAAAGTCCATAACCCTACACTAGTAAGGGAGTGCTTGGCAATCCAGCATAACATTTTGGTATATATAGTTTCCTCCTTAACCAGTTACGCTTGAGGGCGGCAACTTGGATCGTTATCGCAAAAAGCCATCACCTGACAGCTGCTTGGAGAATGAGTATTGTGAGCATGCGCACACTGGCAGAGGCACTCACTGTGTTCCGGGGGAGGGCAGGGAGCAGGTACTGCAGACTCGATGTCCGACGGTTACCCGCGATCACCCCCCAGAGCGACAGAACGGAAGTCTGTGTATGTAAACACGGATCTTCATTCTGACGGGGGGAAGGGATGTGATCACAGGCTCCCTGTATATGGGAGCCGTGATCATTTGCCTCCTCCTGCCAGCACAGCCCCCATACAGTTAGAACACACACACAGGGAACACAGTTAACCCTTATAGAGCTCCCTTCAGGTTAACCCCTTCACTGCCAATGGCATTTACACAGTAATCAATGCATTTTCATAGCACTGATAGCTGTATAAATGCCAATGGTCCCAAAAAAGTGTCAAAATGGTCCGACTTGTCCGCTGCAATATCGCAGTCCCGATAAAAATCGGGGATCGCCCCCATTGCTAGTAAAATATAAAAAAAAAAAGAAAAACCCCATAAATAAATTCTCATTATTCGTAAACACGGCAACCTTTGTGCAAACCATTCAATATACGCCGACTGTGATTTGTTTTTTACCAAAAATATGAGGAAGAATATAAATTGGCAAAAACCGATGAAAAAAATGTTTTTGGGATATGTATTTTAACAAAAAGTAAGAAATATTGTTTCTTTTTGCAAAATTGTCGCTCTTCTTTTGTTTATAGCGGTGATCAGAAACAACGCATAGGTGATCAAATACCACCAAAAGAAAGCTCTATTTGTGGGAAAAAAAGGATGCAAATTTTGTTTGGGAGCAACGTCGCACGAACACGCAATTGTCAGTTAAAGCGAGGCAGTGCCAAATCGCAAAAAAGTGCTCTGGTCCTAAACTGGGAAATTCTTCTGGGGCTGACCACAAATACTCACAAGGCAATGTATACTAAAAAACGGGTTGGTAGGTGCACGGGATGATTAAAATCAATCAGCTTACCTTGGTGAGTGGCCAAGAAAACACAACAAGTTGGCATTTTCTCTGCCACTCCCCATTGTGAATTGTATACATTGATTTTAATTTTCCTATTCACTTACCAATACTCTTAGATGTGCTACGCTTTTGTTTTGTTCTCTAGAATTAAAAGAGAGCATTGGTATATTTAGCTTGTCATACTCTATTCAGTGTGGCTGCAATTGCTGTGTTGGGTCAATTTAGTTGCTCACTGTATTTAGCTGCATTTGACTTTCTGGACCATAGTTGTGGAGCTATGCAGGTGGCAGCATGACTATTTATACAGCCCTGGCCAATCCCAGGGAGCAGGACCCTGATGGCATGCTAGGTAACTGTACATGTTCTCTGGACACACAGGGCTCTGGATCTTTTCCTGGAGAGGATCAGTCCAGCCTGGACGTCTTGCTGCCCTCCAGGGCAATGCTGCCATTTGATTGCTGTCTGTGAGGCCTTGGGTTGGCGACCTGAGGGCCTGGAAGTTTAGAACACAGAGAAACAATGTATATTTCTATCTGAGGTGAAGCAGCGCTAATAGGTATTTTCTTAAAAGTCCCACAGCTGTAGTTAGTATAGCGATCAGTATATAATCTGTATGTGTGTGGGTTCCTCCCGATGAGGGGATGTTCAGTCCGGTTAATAGCTGTGAAAAAGTTCTCTGTTTGTATTTTCTCACTTTCAATGATTGCACAGATGTTATGCAATTAGATATGGAACCAGTTGTCAGCATGGGTCCCACCATCCCGCTGCACTCACCGGACATCTCTGGGTACTGCGCCTCTGATCTCTGTTTAGTCAGCAATCCTCTGGAGTGTTTTCCCCCAGCTCATCCATTCCAGCAGCTGTGTCCAATCAGATCCCCTCTGCGCTCGTTCCCAGCTGACTCTCTCTGTTTCCAGTGAGCCGGTGATCCTTTACAGCAGAGGCGGCTCTCTAATTAGGCAAATTAGGCGGTCGCCTAAGGCCTCACACTCACAGGGGCCTCGCAACTGCCTAATTTGACATTGACACCAGCGCAGAGATAGAGAGTACTGACACCAGCACTTTAAAGCACTTAATTATATACAATTTAAAAAGTATTTTTTTTTTTATTGCTTGAATTATTTTTCCCATTATGGGCATGAGTAGGGCCTCATGTCTAGGTTTTGCCTAAGGCCCCGCAAAGCCTAGAGCCACCTCTGCTTTACAGCTCCATAGAATGGAATATAAAAGGGGAGAGACTCATAGTGTACCAACTAAAAAGCCTTTTATTCCCAAATGGCCCCCTTACAAGTTACACTTACAAGACATTTCATATATAAAAGCAGTAGTTTAAAACAGTTTTAAAAAGGTTTCTCTTCAGCTCCGATCTTTTTTCCACCAACCGCGATCTTGTTAGGATCAATGGTGCCTGGGCTCAAGATAGGAGTTTTTGGAGACCGTACATATACCGTTTGAATGACAGGTCGTCTTTAAAAATAGGAACGTCCAAACAGGCTCACACTTTCCTTAAATAACTCATTCGCATTAACAGATCATCAATTAGCTTAACCCTTTAGATTGCCAACTTAATCCTAATGTGCACTTTCCGTAGGTGAAGCTCATATACTATAAAACTTAAGTTTTGCATCAAAACTGTAATAATGAAACATGGCTGTCCCTGGGACATGTTTCCACCAATTCCTCTCTAATATAGACAGGGTGCCATAACCCCCCTCCCTATGTGGCTAATTGAATCCATCTCTATCTTTATTGCACCATATACCAACAGATATCTATCTGGTTCCATCGGTGTCTACATTGTGAATCTGTGACTCAATGTTGCATTATAACTATTTACATACATTTTTAATCATTATTTGACCTCATTTTCTCTTTATAGAGTACTTTGTTAGTCTCTTCGATCAGTTTAAAAACAATTGAAATCCCAAAAACTTCATTTTTAAAAAAAATAATAAATATTATTTTAGAAACATCCTTATTCTTATTCTCTTTCTCTCAATAATATTTTTACTTTTGTTTGTATACAATGTTAAAAAGGGGGTACCTTTTAAGGGTTATATACGTGTATGGCTATACTTTCTCTTTCTTTATTTCTTTACACATATAAAAAACCTCCTGCAGTTACTCTGAAGCGACTTGTTATCATTATCTATTTAGCAAACCCTAACATATACACTTGCAATCAGAAATATTCAACCCCTAAAGAGTTTTAAGGATTTATAAATAAAAATCTTTTCAAAGTGCAGGATTCTGCTTTGGATGGCTTCTTATTCAGTGAAATCCCCAACTTATAAAGACTAACGTTCACATATACAATCCCAAACGATTTATCTATTACTATTGTTCAGCGAAGTCTCATTGACGTCCTCCAAAAAATATACACATTTCTTTATTTCTTTCTCTTTCATATCGGTATGTGCATATATTGGGAATTTTCCATGGGGGAAAAATTGTAACATATGTTTGTTTTCATTTTTATAATAACTCTCTTTCTCTTATTCTTATTCCTACAAAGATTTTATTATAAATAATAAAAAAAATTTTTACTTCAAAAACCCTAAAGTTAACAAAAATTTGACTAGCTTCTCTGATTGTTTCATGAGATATTTCTCTTTTACTCCAGTTTATTACTAATTTTT
>BLSH010214667.1:18912-29714 GCA_018402905.1 Glandirana rugosa | reverse complement strand
ATGGGGGATGGATGAGCCACGGATGGGGATGGATTAGCCACGGATGGGGATGAATGAGCCACGGATGGGGATGATTGAGCACGGATGGGGATGACTGAGCATGGATGGGGATGACTGAGCATGGATGGGGTGGGTGAGCACGGATGGGTGGGTGAGCACGGATGGGTGGGTGAGCACGGATGGATGGGTGAGCATGGCTGGGTGGATGAGCATGGATGGATGGCTGGGTGAGCATGGATGGATGGCTAGGTGAGCGCGGCTTAGTGGGTGAGCATGGATGGATGGCTGGGTGAGCATGGCTGGGTGGATGAGCATGGATGGATGGATGGTGAGCATGGCTGGAAGGGAGAGCATGGATGGATGGCTGGGTGAACACGGCTGGGTGGGTGAGCATGGATGGATGGCTGGGTGAGCACGGCTAGGTGGGTGAGCATGGATGGATGGATGGTGAGCACGGCTGGGTGGGTGAGCATGGATGGATGGCTAGGTGAGTATGGCTGGGTGGGTGAGCATGGATGGATGGCTGGGTGGGTGAGCATGGATGGATGGCTAGGTGAGTACGGCTGGGTGGGTGAGCATGGATGGATGGCTAGGGGAGTACGGCTGGGTGAGTGAGCATGAATGGATGGGTGAGCATGGATGGATGGATGAGCATGGAGGAATGGCTGAGTGAGCATGGCTGTGTGAGGATGGATGGATGGGTGGCTGAGCATGGATGGGCTGAGAATGGGTGGGTGGTGGATGGATGGGGTGAGGATGGCTGTGTGGGTGATTGATGGATGGTGGGGGTTGCGGTTGCTAACTGTCACTTAGCAGTGCTGTGGGCATTACACATAGCCCACAGCACTGCTGCACCTCCTCTCTCCCCCCTCTCTCCTCTCGCAATACACCAATCGGTGCAGAGAGGAGAAAGAAAAGCCAGCGCTTCCGCCGGGTTGTTGACATGTGATTGCGCGCCGTCATTGGATGGCGCGATCACGTGGTGAAAGGCCGCTCACAGCGCCCATTCACCGCGATCCATGATCGGTCGGGTCCCCTGGACCCGGCGGTCACGGATGTTCCCGTGTGCGCGCCCCAGGGATTCTGGGAGGACGTCCATAGATGTTCTCCCAGAATAATGCAACCGCCCTGTGGACGTCTTTTGTCTATAGGGCGGTTGGGAAGTGGTTAAAAAAAAAAAAAACGATTTATCCCTTTTCCTCAGACACCGGGATTCTAGATTAAATTATTGGTTAAAGAGAAGGAAACTTCTTTTTGTGTGTGTATATCACACTCAATAATACAGTCAGGTCCATAAATATTGGGACATCAACACAATTCTAATCTTTTTGGCTCTATACACCACCACAATGGATTTGAAATTAAACAAACAAGATGTGCTTTAACTGCAAACTTTCAGCTTTAATTTGAGGGTATTTACATCCAAATCAGGTGAACGGTGTAGGAATTACAACAGTTTGTATATGTGCCTCCCATTTTTTAAGGGACCAAAAGTAATGGGACAATATGCTGCTCAGCTGTTCCATGGCCAGGCGTGTTATTCCCTCATTGTCCCATTTACAAGGAGCAAATGAAAGGTCCAGAGTTCATTTCAAGTGTGCTATTTGCATTTGGAATCTGTTGCCGTCAACTCTCAATATGAGATCCAAAGAGCTGTCACTATTAGTGAAGCAAGCCATCATTAGGCTGAAAAAACAAAACAAACCCATCAGAGAGATAGCAAAAACATTAGGTGTGACCAAATCAACTGTTTGGAACATCCTTAAAAAGAAAGAACGCACCGGTGAGCTCAGCAACACTAATGACTAAGCTCATGTCTTGAGTGAAACGCGTCTACCTTCTTTGTACCCTGTATGGCTGATTATGGTCAATAAATACAGCACCAGCATTACGTTTGGAGTGCCACCTATTGTTTTTTCCTCTGAGCTCAGCAACACCAAAGGACCCGGAAGACCACGGAAAACAACTGTGGTGGATGACCGAAGAATTCTTTCCCTGGTGAAGAAAACACCCTTCACAACAGTTGGCCAGATCAAGAACACTCTCCAGGAGGTAGGTTTATGTGAGTCAAAGTCAACAATCAAGAAAAGACTTCACCAGAGTGAATACAGAGGGTTCACCACAAGATGTAAACCATTGGTGAGCTTCAAAAACAGGAAGGCCAGATTAGAGTTTGCCAAACAACATCTTAAAAAACCTTCACAGTTCTGGAACAATATTCTATGGACAGATGAGACCAAGATCAACTTGTACCAGATTGATGGGAAGAGATGGGTATGGAGAAGGAAAGGAACTGCTCATCATCCAAAGCATACCACCTCATCAATGAAGCATGGTGGTGGTAGTGCCATGGCGTGGACATGTATGGCTGCAAATGGAACTCGTTCTTTTGTATTTATTGATGATGTGACTGCTGACAAAAGCAGCAGGATGAATTCTGAAGTGTTTCGGGCAATATTATCTGCTCATATTCAGCCAAATGCTTCAGAACTCAGGGAAAGGCGCTTCACAGTGCAGATGGACAATGACCCGAAGCATACTGCGAAAGCAACCAAAGAGTTTTTTAAGGGAAAGAAGTGGAATGTTATGCAATGGCCAAGTCAATCACCTGACCTGAATCCGATTGAGCATGCATTTCACTTGCTGAAGACAAAACTGAAGGGAAAATGCCCCAAGAACAAGCAGGAACTGAACACAGTTGCAGTAGAGGCCTGGCAGAGCATCACCAGGGATGAAACCCAGCGTCTGGTGATGTCTATGCGTTCCAGACTTCAGGCTGTAATTGACTGCAAAGGATTTGCAACCAAGTATTAAAAAGTGAAAGTTTGATTTATGGTTGTTTATCTGTCCCATTACTTTTGGTCCCTTAAAAAGTGGGAGGCACATATACAAACTGTTGTAATTCCTACACCATTCACCTGATTTGGATGTAAATACCCTCAAATTAAAGCTGAAAGTCTGCAGCTGAAGCACATTTTGTTTGTTTCATTTCAAATCCATTGTGGTGGTGTATAGAGCCAAAAAGATTAGAATTGTGTTGATGTCCCAATATTTATGGACCTGACTGTATATCAATATTGTCACTTTCATTCGCCTGCGCCCACCTCCTCCCTTAGGATATTCTGTATCACACTGTGGGTGGTGGGTCCAAACAGGATTAAAATCAGATATATATTCTATCATCTTAATGGCACAAATGCTTGTTTGAGATCTCGTATCTTCCTAATTACAACTTATTCATCCTGGGGGTCTAGGTGTTACCATTACATATTTTTTGTTTATTACATGTATTTTATATTTTTTATATATATTTTATTTTTTATGTATATATTTTATTTTTTATGTTTTATGTATTATGTACCCACTATCAGTTTTTTTCCCCTATACTGCTGAATTCATCTATCAGTAATCACTGATGTAATAGTTTAAATCCAATTCTACATTCATTCCTCCTGGTTGGAGAGTTCCGGTTTTGTATATCCATCTGGTCTCACTCTTCGAAATTTCCCTTACTAAAATCTCCCCGTGAAGGGGATATTTTTTCTATACCCCAAAATAGTAGCCCAGACGCGTCTCGTTTGTGATAGCGTCCGAAATGTAACGACACACTATGATCCTTAAAACAGGTATTTATATTGTGGATGTGTTTTGACACCCGTTTAGCCAAGGTTCTTCTCGTACGCCCTATGTACATTAACCCACAAGGGCATTTTAGAGCGTACACTACATGGGGGGACCTACAGGAAATAAAATCCTTGATTGGAAATTCCTTATTTTTGGACGTAGAACAAAATGAAGTAATCCCTCTCAGGTGTGTGTTTACCTGTTGGCATGCCCTACATCTCCTGCATGAGAAGAAACCTTTTCTCTCCCAGAACATGCGAGGCATGACAGGAGGGTCCAATACTTTTTTTACTACCCTAGCTCCAAATGTGGGAGCTTTTCTATATATAAATAATGGATTTGCAGGCATTACTGGGCCTAATGTTTTACCCATTTTGAGGATATCCCAATATTTTCTAAAGATGTCCTCCACTTCCCTGTATTGCGAGTGAAAGTCACTTATAAAGCCCCATTCATGGGTATCACTCTCTATTTTATCTAAGTTATTTAAATCTGCTGTTTTGGGGAGGTGCCCCACTTCCTGGATGGTTTTATCAAGGGTGTCTACTTTATATGCTTTATCCAGGAATCTTTGTTTCAAAATATTAGATTGTTGTGTAAAATCTGAATCATGGGTACAATTCCTACGGACTCTAGTAAATTGCCCTTTGGGGATGTTTTTAAGCCATACAAGATGGTTCCCACTGTGAATACATAAGTAACTATTGCGATAAGAAGTTTTAAAATATACTTTTGTGCTTAATTGATTCCCCTGTCTCTGAATCATTACATCTAAAAAACTAACTTCGTTCTTGCTATAAGTATAGTTTAGTTTAATATTGTTCATATTTTTATTAAGACCTCCAATGAATACAAGTAATGATTGTTCATTTCCTGCCCACATAAACAATAAATCATTAATGACTCTTTTATAGAACAATAATTCTTTCCTATTTTGGGAAAATACTGATTCATCTTCCCACTCGCTCATAAAAAGGTTGGCAAGCGAGGCCACAAATTTCGCACCCATCGCTACCTCCCTTCTTTGAGTATAGAACTTCCCCCCATACCAAAAATAGTTGTGGCTTAGACAAGAATCGAAGGACATCCCGAGAAATTCTTTTTGTATAAAGGGGATATCATCCCTTTGAGATAATGCCCAATTTAGGGCCAGCTGCGCATCATCGTGTTGTATGATCGTATATAAAGATGATACGTCTGCAGTTGCTAAAGAAAACCTCCTGATTCGATGATAGTGGTAACCAACTTAGATGTTGTATTAGATCCTTAGGGGTTGATTTACTAAAGCTTGAAAGTGCAAAATTTGGTGCTCCACACAGAAACCAATCAGCTTCAAGGTTTTATTGTCAAAGCTTGATTGAACAAGCTGAGGTTAGAAGCTGATTGGCTAGCATGCACAGCTGCACCATTTTTTGCACTCTCCAGCTTTAGTAAATCAACCCCTTAGTGTCCTTTAAGTAGGCTTTGGTGTTTGCCACACTTGGGATCTTTGTTCAATAATCTATATGCATCTGTATCTTGGAGCATTTCCTCCAATTGGGTGTGGTAAAATTATTTTTCAGAATTACCACTCCCCCTCCTTTGTCTGTGGTATGGATAATTATATCCTTCCTCGCTTCCAAGAACGTAATGCCCTCTTGGATATATTTAGGGTTTATATTTGATTTAGGATTGATTTTTTCCAAGTCCTTAACCACTTAACAACCGCCCTATAGACAAAAGACGTCTACAGGGCGGTTGCTTAACTCTGGGAGGACATCTATTGACGTCCTCCCAGAAACGAGCTTCCCGCGCACACATGGGAACATCCGTGACCGTCGGGTCCAGGGGACCCGACCGATCATGGATCGCAGTGAATAGCCGTTGTGAGCGGCCTTTTACCACGTGATTGCGCCGTCAAATGATGGTGTGATCACATGTAAACAAGCCGGCGCTTCCGTCGGCTTTTCTCTCTCTCTCTCTTAATGTGTGCACCAATCACACTGATTGCCCCCAGTAGTAAAGAGTCCCTGTCACCAGCTCATCAGAGTACCTGTAACAGCCCATCAGAGTACCTGTCACAGCCCATCAAAGTACCCGAGTACCTGTCACCAGCCCATCTGAGTACCCGAGTACCTTTCACCTGCCCATCAGAGTACCTGAGTACTTGTCACCAGCCCATCAGAGTACCCGAGTACCGGTAACCAGCCCATCTGAGTACCCGAGTACCTGTCACTAACCCATCTGAGTACCTGAGTAGCTGTCATCAACCCATCTGAATACCCGAGTACCTGTCACCAACCCATCAGAGTACCCGAGTACCTGTCACCAGCCCATCACAGTACCCGAGAACCTGTCATCAACCCATCTGAGTACCCGAGTACCTGTCACCAGCCCATGAGAGTACCCGAGTACTTGTCACCAGCCCATCAGAGTACCCACGTACCTGTCACCAGCCCATCAGAGTACCCGAGTACTTGTCACCAGCCCATCAGAGTACCCGAGTAACTGTCATCAACCCATCAGAGTACCCGAATACCTGTCACCAGCCCATCTGAGTACCCGAGTACCTGTCACCAACCCATCAGAGTAACCGAGGACCTGTCACCATCTCATCAAAGTACCCGAGTACCTGACACCAACCCATCAGAGTACCCGAATACCAATCTTTCTGAGTACACGAGTACCTGTCACCAGCCCATCAGAGTATCCGTGTACCTGTCACCAGTCCATCAGAGTACCAGAGTACCTGTTACTAGTCCATCTGAGTACCTGTCACTAGCCCATCTGAGTACCCTAGTACCTGTCACTAGCCCATCTGAGTATCCAAGTTCCTGTCACTAGCTCATCTGAGTACCCGAGTACATGTCACCAGCCCATCTGAGTACCCAAACACCTGTCCCCAGACCATCAGAGTACTCGAGTACCTGTTGCCAACCCATCAGAGTACCCAAGTACCTGTCACCAATCCATCAGAGTACCCGAGCACTTGTCACCAGCCCATCAGAGTACCCGAGTACCTGTCATCAACCCATCAGAGTACCCGAGTACCTGTCACCAACCCATCAGAGTACCCAAGTACCTGTCACCAACCCTTCTGAGTACATAAGTACCTGTCACCAGCCCATCAGAGTACCCAAGTACCTGTCACCAGCGCATCAGAGTTCCCGAGTACCTGTCACCAACCCATCTGAGTACCTGTCATCAACCCATCTGAGTACCCGAGTACCTGTCACCAATCCATCTGAGTACCAGAGTACCTGTCACCAGCTCATCACAGTACCCGAATACCTGTCATCAACCCAACTGAGTACCCGAGTACCTGTCACCAGCCCATGAGGGTACCCGAGTACTTGCCCCCAGCCCATCAGAGTACCCAAGTACCTGTCACCAGGCCATCAGCGTACCCGGGTACCTGTCATCAACCCATCAGAGTACCCGAGTACCTGTCACCAGCCCATTTGAGTACCCAAGTACCTGTCACCAGTGCATCAGAGTTCCCGAGTACCTGTCACCAACCCATCAGAGTACCCGAGCACATGTCACCAGCCCATGAGAGTACCCGAGTACTTGTCCCCAGCCCACCAGAGTACCCAAGTACCTGTCACCAGCCCATCAGAGTACCTGAGTATTTGTCACCAGCCCATCAGCGTACCCGAGTACCTGTCATCAACCCATCAGAGTACCCGAGTACCTGTCACCAGCCCATTTGAGTACCAAAGTACCTGTCACCAGTGCATCAGAGTTCCCGAGTACCTGTCACCAACCCCTCTGAGTACATGAGTACCTGTCAACAACCCATCAGAGTAACCGAGTACCTGTCACCATCTCATCAAAGTACTCGAGTACCTGACACCAACCCATCAGAGTACCCGAATACCAATCTTTCTGAGTACACGAGTACCTGTCACGAGCCCATCAGAGTATTCGTGTACCTGTCACCAGTCCATCAGAGTACCCGAGTACCTGTTACCAGTCCATCTGAGTACCTGTCACTAGCCCATCTGAGTACCCTAGTACCTGTCACTAGCCCATCTGAGTATCCAAGTTCCTGTCACTAGCTCATCTGAGTACCCGAGTACATGTCACCAGCCCATCTGAGTACCCAAACACCTGTCACCAGACCATCAGAGTACTCGAGTACCTGTTGCCAACCCATCAGAGTACCCAAGTACCTGTCACCAATCCATCAGAGTACCCAAGCACTTGTCACCAGCCCATCAGAGTACCCGAGTACCTGTCATCAACCCATCAGAGTACCCGAGTACCTGTCACCAACCCATCAGAGTACCCAAGTACCTGTCACCAACCCTTCTGAGTACACAAGTACCTGTCACTAGCCCATCAGAGTACCCAAGTACCTGTCACCAGTGCATCAGAGTTCCCGAGTACCTGTCACCAACCCATCTGAGTACCTGTCATCAACCCATCTGAGTACCCGAGTACCTGTCACCAATCCATCTGAGTACCAGAGTACCTGTCACCAGCTCATCACAGTACCCGAGTACCTGTCATCAACCCATCTGAGTACCCGAGTACCTGTCACCAGTCCATGAGAGCACCCGAGTACTTGTCCCTAGCCCATCAGAGTACCCAAGTACCTGTCACCAGCCCATCAGCGTACCCGAGTACCTGTCATCAACCCATCAGAGTACCCAAGTACCTGTCACCAGCCCATTTGAGTACCCAAGTACCTGTCACCAGTGCATCAGAGTTCCCGAGTACCTGTCACCAACCCATCAGAGTACCCGAGCACATGTCACCAGCCCATGAGAGTACCTGAGTACTTGTCCTCAGCCCATCAGAGTACCCAAGTACCTGTCACCAGCCCATCAGAGTACCTGAGTATTTGTCACCAGCCCATCAGCGTACCCGAGTACCTGTCATCAACCCATCAGAGTAAACGAGTACCTGTCACCAGCCCATTTGAGTACCCAAGTACCTGTCACCAGTGCATCAGAGTTCCCGAGTACCTGTCTCCAACCCATCAGAGTACCCGAGTACCTGTCACCAGCCCATTTGAGTACCCGAGTACCTGTAACCAGCTCATCTGAGTACCCGAGTAACTGTTACCAACCCATCTGAGTACCCGAGTACCTGTCACCAACCCATCTGAGTACCAGAGTACCTGTCACCAGCTCATCACAGTACCCGAGTACCTATCATCAACCCATATGAGTACCCGAGTACCTGTCACCAGCCCATGAGAGTACCCGAGTACTTGTCACCAGCCCATCAGAGTACCCAAGTACCTGTCACCAGCCCATCAGAGTACCCAATTACCTTTCACCAGCCCATTTGAGTACCCGAGTAACTGTCACCAAACCATCTGAGTACCTGTCATCAACCCATCTGAGTACCCGAGTACCTGTCACCAATCCATCTGAGTACCAGAGTACCTGTCACCAGCTCATCACAGTACCCCAGTACCTGCCATAAACCCATCTGAGTACTTGGGTACCTGTCACCAGCCCATGACAGTACCCGAGTACTTGTCACCAGCCCATCAGAGTACCCGAGTAACTGTCACCAACCCATCTGAGTACCCGAGTACCTGTCACCAGCCCATCACAGTACCCGAGTACCTGTCATCAACCCATCTGAGTACCCGAGTACCTGTCACCAGCCCATGAGAGTACCCGAGTACTTGTCACCAGCCCATCAGAGTACCCAAGTACCTGTCACTAGCCCATCAGTGTGCCCGAGTACTTGTCACCAGCCCATCAGAGTACCCAAGTACCTGTCATCAACCCATCAGAGTACCCAAGTACCTGTCACCAGCCCATCTGAGTACCCGAGTACCTGTCACCAACCCATCTGAGTACCTGAGTACCTGTCACCAACCCTTTAGAGTACCCGAGGTCCTGTCACCATCTCATCAAAGTACCCGAGTACCTGTTACCAACCCATCTGAGTACCTGTCATCAACCCATCTGAGTACCCGAGTACCTGTCACCAAACCATCTGAGTACCAGAGTACCTGTCACCAGCTCATCACAGTACCCGAGTACCTGCCATTAACCCATCTGAGTACTTGAGTACCTGTCACCAGCCCATGACAGTACCCGAGTACTTGTCACCAGCCCATCAGACTACCCGAGTACCTGTCACCAACCCATCTGAGTACCTGAGTACCTGTCATCAACCCATCTGAGTACCCGAGTACCTGTCACCAGCCCATCACAGTACCCAAGTACCTGTCATCAACCCATCTGAGTACCCGAGTACCTGTCACCAGCCCATGAGAGTACCCGAGTACTTGTCACCAGCCCATCAGAGTACCCAAGTACCTGTCACCAGCCCATCAGAGTGCCCGAGTACTTGTCACCAGCCCATCTGAGTACCCGACTACCTGTCACCAACCCATCTGAGTACCTGAGTACCTGTCACCAACCCATCAGAGTACCCGAGGACCTGTCACCATCTCATCAAAGTACCCGAGTACCTGTTACCAACCCATCAGAGTACCCGAATACCTATCCTTCTGAGTACATGAGTACCTGTCACCAGCCCATCAGAGTACTCGAGTACCTGTCACCAGTCCATCAGAGTACCCCAGTACCTGTTACCAGTCCATCTGAGTACCTGTCACTAGCCCATCTGAGTACCCTAGTACCTCTCACTAGCCCATCTGAGTATCCAAGTACCTGTCACTAGCCCATCTGAGTACCCGAGTACATGTCACCAGACCATCAGAGTACTTGAGTACCTGTCGCCAACCCAACAGATTACCCGAGTACCTGTCACCAGCCCATCAGAGTACCCGAATACCTGTCACCAACCCTTCTGAGTATACAAGTACCTGTCACCAGCCCATCAGAGTAAACAAGTACCTGTCACCAGCGCATCAGAGTTCCCGAGTACCTGTCACCAACCCATCAGAGTACCCAAGCACATGTCACCAGCCCATTTGAGTACCCAAGTACCTGCCACCAGTGCATCAGAGTTCCCGAGTACCTGTCTCCAACCCATAAGAGTACCCGAGTACCTGTCACCAGCCCATTTGAGTACCCGAGTACCTGTAACAAGTTCATCTGAGTACCCGAGTACCTGTTACCAACCCATCTGAGTACCCGAGTACCTGTCACCAACCCATCTGAGTACCCGAGTACCTGTCACCAGCTTATCACAGTACCCGAGTACCTATCATCAACCCCTTGAGACTACGCGACCACTGTCCATGAACAAATGAGACTACC
>BLSH010214662.1:2645-26793 GCA_018402905.1 Glandirana rugosa | reverse complement strand
AGTGTTGCATGACTGAGTAATTGTCATTCAAAGTGTGAGAGCGCTGAAAGCTGAAAATTGGTCTGGTTGTTAAGGGGGTTTAAGTGCCCAGTGGTCAAGTGGTTAAACATCTAAAATATGTCAATAACATGAAAATCTGCTCTAACACAAAAACACATAGAGCCTCAGCTATGAAGTGCATAACTTTAGAATCGTGTATTTTCCTCATAGCAACAAATCAGCTTTTCCTGCTCCTGTTGTGAGGGACAGTTAGAGCATGTACTGCAATATATCTTATTGGTTTCCTTGAAGAAAGACAGACTATTCCTCCAGGTTTATATGGGGCGACAAATTAGCATAATTTATTCCAAGGCTGTAGGTTTATTAAGTTAAATGACTCATAAATCACATACCTTGCATTATACATTTCTAATAAAGGGATGCAAAAGAATGAATACATGTGAATACAAAAAGATTGTAAAGTTCCTTGAAAACCTGGAGCTATGGGAGAGTTTTTCATGTCTCTGGGATTATAGCAATTCTAATGTCTTTGTAGTCTTTAAATAATATATCAATCCAACACTTCATATTCCTGATATGCGTCTGTTGTACCATATACTTGTGCTAAAAAGGATCCTGTTCTCTTTGTATTGCTTCCTTTGTGTGAAATCCCTCGTCTTCCTGCCAGTCCACCAGCTTCCCTATTTGAAATTGACCACGCTGAGCATCAGAGCACATCCATCTCAGCATGGTCCACTGGTCCCATTTCTGGTTTTGCTGGGACAACAGTTTGCCTGTCCTCCAATGATCAAGCTTGTTTTGCCTTTATTTCTATTTTAAACTGAATGGGTTGTTTTACAAGGTGAGGGTTCACATATACTGTTCTTTGAATGTAGACAAACAATTTGCACAATTGCTAAGCATAATTACATATTTGTATCGCATGTCTCTATTATATTGATTTAAAGCTTTGGTTAGTATAAACATATCTATGGAAACAAGGTTATGATGCAATTGACAGACGCTAATTGGGGGCTAGCAAAGAGCATATGGTTGAATTCTTGACATTCAATAAATTTCCAAATTCTTGGGGTCCATTTGCTGACTGGGGTTGGGAGATTAACCATATTTTTCTGACTAGGAGTGTCTAGTGTGGTGGCAGCCCATATTTCTATTTCCTGTCTCCAGATGGGTAATAAATATTTACGCATCATTTCTTTCCTCTTTTCCATCTGTCCAATCAAAAAAAAATTAAAAGATACTTTACAATCATCACACTAACCTTGCAGGAACCAACATTAGTCTCAGGAATATCAGTAATAATTTTCATCACCATGTTAATATATAAACAGGAACCTACACCTCTACTAACTGTTAATATGATGAATATCTACAACATAAACATGTGAACATTGGACTCTATTACGAAAGGCAAAAATGTCCTAATAGCACTTTTTTAAAAATACTTCTTAAACTTCAGCTGATAGATTAGGAAATTGTGTGGAAGTCCACATACCAACAGCACCTACTGAGAAAGTCTGTGGGGCGTAACGCGTATAGGGGCAGAACCATGCTGCAGGATTCGTAAGATGTTCACGTCTTGTTACTTATAAGGAATATCTGGTTTAATGGACAAGTTCTGGTTATGCACAAAATATTGCACTTTGAGTGTTCTTTTAATGTGAGTGGAAAAATATAAGATTTTTACTTAAAGAGTTTTTTGAGTGGAGTACACTATTGGCCCCATTTCTGTTTACATGTGGCTTGATATGTGGGTGTCGAGCTGAGGAAGAAGGGAGGAGAAAAAAGGAACAGAGGAGCTAGAGATACATTTTGAACCCCTATGAGTGTGTATGACCTTGATGTTTATATTAAGGTCCACTTAAGCAGGTGAGCAGCTGGCACACATCAAACAGTTATAGATGTGATATGAGAGATCCACAGTATCTCACAAAAGTGAGTACACCCCTCACATTTTTGTAAATATTTTATTATATCTTTTCATGTGACAACACTGAAGAAATGACACTTTGCTACAATGTAAAGAAGTGAGTGTACAGCTTGTATAATGGTGTACATTTTCTGTCCCCTCAAAATAACTCAACACACAGCCATTAATGTCTAAACTGCTGGCAGCAAAAACGAGTACACCCTTAAGTGAAAATGTCCAAATTGGGCCCAATTAGCCATTTTCCCTGGTGTCATGTGACTCGTTAGTGTTACAAGGTCTCTGGTGTGAATGGGAAGCCAGTTTGTTAAATTTGGTGTTATCACTCTCACTCTCTCATACTGGTCACTGGAAGATCAACATGGCACCTCATGGCAAAGAACTTTGTGAGGATCTGAAAAAAAGAATTGTTGCTCTACATAAAGATGGCCTAGGCTATAAGAAGATTGGCAAGACCCTGAAACTAAGCTGCAGCATGGTGGCCAAGACCATACAGCGGTTTAACAGGACAGGTTCCACTCAGCCCTCGCCATGGTCGACCAAAGAAGTTGAGTGCATGTGCTCAGCGTCATATTCAGAGATTGTCTTTGGGAAATAGATGTATGAGTGCTGGGGGGGTCAGCCTGTCAGTGCTCAGGCCATACGCCATGCACTGCATCAAATTGGTCTGCATGGCTGTCCTCCCAGAAGGAAGCCTCTTCTAAAGATGTTGCACAAGAAAGCCTTTAAACAGTTTGTTGAAAACAAGCAGACTAATGACATGGATCACTGGAACCATATCCTGTGGTCTGATGAGACCAAGACAAACTTATTTGGTTCAGATGGTGTCAAGCGTGTGTGGCGGCAACCAGATGAGGAGTACAAAGACAAGTGTGTCTTGCCTACAGTTAAGCATGGTGATGGGAGTTTCATGGTCTGAGGCTGCATGAGTGCTGCCGGCACTGGGAAGCAACAGTTCATTGAGGGCCCAATTTGGACATTTTCACTTAGGGTGTACTCCCTTTTGTTGCCAGTGGTTTAGACATTAATATGTGTGTTGAGTTATTTTGAGGGGACAGCAAATTTACAATGTTATACAAGCTGTACACTCACTACTTTACATTGTAGCAAAGTGTCATTTCTTCAGTATTATCACATGAAAAGAATAAAATATTTACACAAATGTGAGGGGTGTAGTCACTTTTGTGAGATACTGTATATAACATATTTTGTATATTGACATAATGTGAGTGAAATTCAGTTTGTTAACTAACATCTCCCTGAATACAGAGAGCACTAGATGTATGTCTGTTTTTTGCATGCATCCAAACCTGAGAGAGGGGGATTGTGACAAGAGGAGGAAGAAAAGACACAGAAAGTGTGGTGGATGTTCCCTTGTGGCCTTAATAACACCGGTGTGTATGACCTTGATGGACATTGAGGTCCACTGATGGAGGTGAGCACATGCATTGCTTAGAGTATAAGAAGCATGGAAAGATTATTCAAGATTACACACTTCATTGTTACTGGTGAAGGACTCTGAAACAAGGAACATTTGAACTTGGGTCTTATATATATTTTTTGAGCTACATCGTTTTGAACTTTTAGATGCACATGCTGTGGTGAAAAACACTATTGATGTTTAGTAGCAATTGGACCTTAAGATTTTTTTTGATATTTGTGTTTTTGCACATATTTATTAGTTGATAGACACAGCTCTGATTGTATACATACACATAAAGCCAGCAAGTGTTCTGCAATTACATATACTGTCAGACTTTCCAAAGATGCTGGCCTTGAATACAAAGAATCTCCTTATAGGGTTCAATAGGATGAGCCAGTCCTGCTGCATCTGTGATAAGAAAATGAATATGATATATTTAAACATAAAAGCTTCATCTCTGCTAATTAACAAGATACTAATAAAGAACACTATTTAATGTAGAACAATAAAACATCACAGTCCTGAAAATTAGTTATCAATTAACAAATAATTAAGGGATGATAGTCCATTAGGAATCATTTCCAACACAAGGTTTTCATAATGGAAAAAAAAAGAATAAAATGAAGACATTCAAATAAAACAGTTAATTGAAATTGTGAACATATACAAGATAAATCCTTCTAATCACCACATTTAACAATAAATATATTGTTTGGTTTAAACCTGGCACGTAACATTAACTGCAAAACAGCATTAACATGCAATTATGAACAATATCTTGACCAAATTGGAGCACCATTGCATTTGTGACAACATCTTATGGTTTCTTAAAAATTCAGATATATGACAAGTAACAATATATCATGAGCTGATGAACAGAACACACACAAAAATATTGAATTCATGTCGCCCCCTCCCCCCCCCCCCAAATAAAAAGTGTCTAAATGTGACATAGGTGGGGGGAGGATGCAGAAAAGCGAAACTTCCCCTTTTGCATGAAGTTCTGCTACAACACTATGCATGTAAGGTGTGTGAAGGATTAGCTCAATGGGGATCACCTTCCCTGGAAAAAAAGGTAGTTCAAACAGCAGGTTTATTTAAAAGGTTGCAGGTAAATCAAATAAACAAAACAGAAAATAAATACTTGCCACCCAGTCACTAACTAAACAGTTTCAGTTTCCTAACTCAGAGGTGAAGGGCTTCTCCCAGTCACCCACAAAACAAAGATAATGCAAACCTTTTGCTTCAGTCACAAAGCAAAGTCCCAGGTCAGAGCAATTATCTGATCCAGATCTGTTTCCTTTATACCACCTATTGATGGACACAAGTGGACTGCAAAATCTGGTCCGGAACCCACCCCGCCAAGGTGGCTGGTAAAACCTGGACCGGATTTCGCCTTAGTTTCCTGCAAGTGAACGCATGCAAGGTGAAACATAACATCCATCGATCACCTTGCCTTTCATAACACCACATGTGAAATAATGCATTAATGTGTTAACTGTACAGGTGTGCAGCCATCCTTAATACCCATAGTCTGGGCACATTAACTGTAAATAGCACATTTGTGTACTAGCTTGTGGCAAGAATTTTAGGATGACCATTTTCTATACAATCTGATTGTACAAGTTAATTTAGGTTTACCAAAACTATGTAATACTGTATGTGGACAGACCTAAGCAATCTATTCAATTAGTATTAAATCAGGCAGGCCCTTGTTCTACATAGTTGATGGTAGATCTAAAGAAGATTGTACAATCAGATTATATAGTGTATGGTAAGCCTTAGAGAGAGGTGTTTTTCCCAGATGTATGTACAGTTGTGCTCATAAGTTTACATACCCTGGCAGAATTTATGATTTCTTGGCCATTTTTCAGAGAATATGAATGAGAACACAAAAACATTTATTTTACTCATGGTTAGTGTTTGGCTGAAGCCATTTATTATCAATCAACTGTGTTTACTCTTTTTAAATCATAATGACAACAGAAGCTACCCAACTGACCCTGATCAAAAGTTTACATACCCCAGTTCTTAATACCGTGTATTGCCCCCTTTAACATCAATGACAGCTTGAAGTCTTTTGTGGTATTTGTGGATGAGGCTCTTTATCTTCTCAGATGGTAAAGCTACCCATTCCTCTTGGCAAAAAGTCTGCAGTTCCTGGAAATTATTGGGCAGTCTTGCATGAACTGCATGTTTGTGTTAGAAGAAGACTGTGCTGAGGACTTGTTTGCACTTTGTTGTGCTTTCCTCGCGCTGAGGACTTGTTTGCACTTTGTTGTGCTTTCCTCGCGCTCCCGGAGGAGGCGGCGTCGGGCAGCTCTATTTAAACAGTGTGCACCCTGTAGCAAGTGCTGTCCGTTCTACAGCGTTACTGTGTTCCTGAGCTACCCGTTCTGAGCTTCCTGTTACCTGTGACCTGGCCTGAACCCACGTCTGCTTGAACTCTGCCCGCACCGACCCCGGATTGTCTATGACCATCCGATTGCCTGCTCCTTCTGTACCTCACCTGCCTGCCTGTTAACGACCCTGCCTGCACTCGACCATCCGATTGCCTGCTCCTTCTGTACTTCACCTGCCTGCCTGTTATTGACCCTGCCTGCACCCGACCATCCGAATGCCTGCTCCTTCCGTAACCTCACCTGGCTGCCTGTTCATGACCCTGCCTGCACCCGACCATCCAATTGCCTGCTCCTTCTGTACCGCTCTGACCGCAAGTTAACGACCTGGCCTGCACCACTACTCTTCAGCCTAGCATGGACTACGGGACAACTTCATACCACCACCTGTGTCCCATCCAACCCTTGTGCTCCCCTGTGCTCCAGTGCTCCCTGTCTAATCTACCAGGGGTTCTGGAACCAGGGCCGTAAGAGAGGTTGCCTACTGCATAAGTCAGACTCTACCACCAGGTACGTGACAGCAACGGACAGCCAGTCCGAGTCTGCACAGTGGCCCTCTCGGATGGATGACCTAAGCCTGCATCTCACAGGCTTAGACCTCTGAAGACATCACAGGATATGACGAAACGCGTTAGGTGGAACGCAAGGTGTATGTAGCCACTCTCCTGTGACACGCAAAGCGAAGGCAGGCGGAAACGGAAGTGACCACCAGCATCCAGCGGCGGTGATCACGGAGCGATCACAGTGTGTTCGTTGTTTTAGACTGTACTGTGGAAAAGTGGCTAAATAAATCCTTTTATAATAAGAGAGGTACGCGATGAGATTTTCTTTCATTCATTTTCAAATGGTACGGTGACGGACAAAGGAGACAAGGGAAGGAGACGGCACCATATCCATAGGTCGGATTGTAGACCTAAAGCGCATGTGACTCTTCCACACCGTACGGGTGGAGAGTCATAAGGATCTGGTAAGCGGGGTAATATACCCTCAACCACTTATTTCATTTGAGCACCCAGCACGGCACGGGCACTTTATGGTTTAAGAAGTTAAGAAGTTTTTGATTGATCCAAAGAAACCAATAAGTCATCTTTAAACCAAAACTGTCACTGGCACTTTTCAATACGGACTTTGTATAAAACCTTAAGGGCACCAGCACTTTTCTTAAATAATGAATTGATGTTTTAAACTTTATAATTTTATAAATCTATAAGTGTATCACATGATTATATGATGTTAAAATACTAAAGGTGTAACACACAAGTGTTTGAAATTCTTGCACATAAGTTAACTTGCACAAATACTTGGTAAAGTATTCTGTATAGGCACTGGCACGTTAGAATAAGAGACCCACACCACTTTATGCAAGCGCTGTTGGAACAGCAAGTAGTGCTGTTCATGTAATCAATTGTTCATTCACCCTTTACACAGCAGATGGGCTACAGCAGCAGTTGCAAAAAATCACACAGTTTTGATTTATCCATAATAGCACATTACTGAAACACCTACGTCAGGGCTAAGCGCTGCTTAAACAAGATTTATCTTGTCTAGTTTCATGCATCTCACAGGGCTCACCCAAGTGGTGAAGGACTTGCAAAGTGGGTACACCCAGCTGGAAAACAGGGTCCTGGAGCTTTCCCTGTCAGCTGCCAGCACCATAGTAACCCTGCCCACTGAGCCCGAGGTGCCTCTGCCCGAACGGTTTACAGGAGACCGTAGGAAGTTTCAGGCGTTCTGTAGCGCCTGTGAGCTCTATTTTGCCCTGCAACCACGCATCTTTTCCCTGGATTCCACCAAGGTGGGAATGGTCATCTCCTTGCTACGCGATGACCCCCAGGTCTGGGCCCACCGGCTATTGGAGCAACGGGCACCAGAAACCACCAGCCTCACCCTCTTCTTCCAGGCTATGGCCCGGCTCTATGAGGACCCCCACCAGACTGCTACTGCGGAGGCCATCCTCCACACACTCCAGCAGGGCCACCATATGGCGGAGGACTATGTGGCGGAGTTCCGGCGCTGAAGTGCCGATACGGCCTGGGATGAAGCGGCACTCTGCCATCAATTCAGGTGGGGTCTCTCAGAGCCACTGAAGGATGAGTTGGCCCGTGTGGGTGCCCGCCGATCCCTGAACGCCTTGACTAACTTGTCTATACAGATTGACCGCCGCCTGCGGGAACGCAGGGCAGAAAAGTCAGCGGGATTTGCCAGGATGGAACACAGAGGGTCCAGTCCCCCAGGACCTACCTTCCGAGACCCATCAGGGCCTGGACTTTCACGACCCACACTCTCCCCAGAGGAGAGACAGAGGCATCTGACCTTTAACCTCGTGTCTCTACTGCGGAGGTCCGGGACACCTTGTCAAGTCCTGCCCGGCCAAACAGGACCAGGGGTGCCACACCATTCAGGGAGAAGTCCTGTCTGTGCCCAATATGACAACTCACCTGGTTCTGCCTGTCTCTCTATGGCTCCCAAGTGGGAGCGTGCAGGTCCCTGCCATCATTGATTCGGGAGCAAGCAGCTGCTTTCTGGACTCTACATTTGCAGCCCAGCACCACATCCCACTTCGACCCAAGAACCACCGTATGGTCATCCGCCTGGCGTATGGAACGGCCATTAAATCGGGTGCTGTCACCCATGAGACCGCCCCTCTGTTTGCCCAGACAACCAATGGCCACAGGGAATATCTCCGGTTGGATATTATTGCTTCTCCACTGTTCCCCATCATTTTGGGACTGCCATGGCTCCGGGCGCATTGCCCCACTATCAACTGGTCTACTGGAGAAGTCTTGTTTTTGTCTGTCTACTGTCAGTACCATTGTCAGCAGTTAGAGTCAGGAGTCTCTCCTACTATGTTGTGCCTAAACGTTGACCCGGATCTGGAAACCTGTATGGCAGTTCCCTCTGTCTATCATGAATTTCTTGACGTGTTCAGTAAGAAAGGAGCAGATGAACTTCCACCCCACAGCCCATATGACTGCCCGATAGAGTTGTTACCTGGTGCACCATTTGGCAGGATCTACCTGCTCTCAGAAGCAGAGCTGAAAGCTTTAAAGGACTACCTTTAGGACTACGGGTAACAAAAATGGTGAAAGGTCTGGGGGATAAAACATATCAAGAGCGACTTCAGGAACTTAATATGTACAGTCTGGAGGAAAGAAGGGAGAGGGGAGACATGATTGAAACCTTTAAATACATCAAGGGGGTGAATAAGGTTCAGGAGGGCAGTCTTTTCAATATGAAACCAAAATCAAGAACACGGGGACATGACCTCAAACTAACTGGGGGGAAGTTCAAAACTAATCTTAGAAAGTATTATTTTACTGAAAGGGTGGTTGATGATTGGAATAAACTACCAACAGAGGTTGTGAGACAGTCAACAGTAAATGGCTTTAAACATGCTTGGGATAAACATAAATCCATAGTCAGACAACAAGGTTAATGTAAAAAAAAAAAAAAAATTTAAAGGGGCAGACTCGATGGACTACTCAGTCTTTTTTTTCTGCCGTCACTTTTCTATGTTTCTATGTTTCTACCTGGATGAGAATCTTGCAAAGGGATTCATCCGGCCTTCTACTTCTCCGGCAGGTGCAAGGATTTTGTTTGTGGAAAAAAAAGACCACTCCTTATGCCCCTGCATTGATTACAGAGACCTCAACAAGGTCACAGTCAAAAATCGCTACCCCCTACCTCTGGTCCCAGAACTGTTCCAAAGGCTCGGGTCAGCTACAGTATTCACCAAGTTGGTTCTTCACGGGGCGTACAATCTCCTTAGCATCCGGGAGGGTGACGAGTGGAAAACAGCCTTCCGAACACGGTTCGGCCACTTTGAATACCTTGTCCTTTGGGCTCTGTAATGCCCCGGTCACCTTTCAACACCTGGAGAACAATATTTTCCGGGATTACTTGGATCAATTTGTCATCGTCTATCTGGATGACATCCTCATTTTTTCAGCTACATTGGAGGAACACCGCAGGCATGTCAAATGCGTGTTGCAGTGCCTCCGACAACACAGACTTTACGCTAAAGCATAAAAATGTGCATTCGAGTGCGCCAGCATTCCGTTCCTGGGTCTGATCATCTCAGTTACGGGAATCACGATGGACCCACAAAAAGTGTCCACCATCTTGGACTGGCCAGCTCCCGTAGACAGAAAAGGGGTCCAACGATTTATAGGCTTCGCCAACTTCTACAGGAAGTTCGTTAAGGGGTTCTCCGCGGTGATTGCACCAATCACCCAGCTCACCAAGCAAAACACCCGCTGGACCTCCGAAGCCCAAGAAGCCTTCCTAAAACTTAAGCGGCTGTTTACCTCCACACCTATCTTAAGGCATCCAGATTCAGATACCAGGGGTTCTGGAACCAGGGCCGTAAGAAAGGTTGCCTACTGCATAAGTCAGACTCTACCACCAGGTACGTGACAGTTTGAGATCGATCTCCCCAGAGTGGCTCAATGATATTGAGGTCAGGAGACTGAGATGGCCACTCCAGAACCTTCACTTTATTCAGCTGTAGCCAATGACAGATCAACCTGGCCTTGTGTTTTGGATCATTGTCATGTTGGAATGTCCAAGTACGTCTCATGCGCAGCTTCCTGGCTGATGAATGCAAATGTTCCTCCAGATGTGTGAAGAACAGATGTTGACTTATTAGCGGCTATAATAAAAGTGACACAGACTAAACAGATGTGTGAAGAACAGATGTTGACTTATTAGCGGCTATAATAAAAGTGACACCGACTAAACAGATGTGTGAAGAGCAGATGTTGACTTATTAGCGGCTATAATAAAAGTGACACCGACTAAACAGATGGGTGAAGAACAGATGTTCTGTTTGCAGAACAGATGTGCACTTATTTCCGGTTTCATTTAAAGTGACACACAGACTTTAAATAAGTTTGCAGAACAGATGTGCACTTATTCCTGGTTTCATTTAAAGTGACACACACATTTTGCAGAACAGTGATATGGGTTCTCCCGGCTTATTTATATTTTTTTGACACAGTTTGAAGATGATTTTAGAACAGTTCTTTGGCCTCTACTGTTAATTAATACTTTTCAGACCAAGTTTGAAGATGATCCCCATTCACCTCCATTTTTGCATTTTTTATGTTTTTATTTTTTTTTAAATATTTCAAGTTATTTCCCTGTCCCCATTTCTTTGTAGGGCACTTGTCCCACCCTTACCCCCATTTTCCTTCCTTTTGCAGACCTCTAGGACCTTCCTGGACTTTTTTACAGCATTTTTAAGAATTTTCATTAAAATTACCAGAACCCCGGACCCGAACCCGGACTTTTTTTGAAAAGTCCGGGTTCGGGTCCGCGTCCCGGACACCCCAAAGTTCGGTACGGACCCGAACTTTACAGTCCGGGTTCGCTCAACTCTAATCCTGAACAATTTCCCTGGCAGTTGTGGCTGAAATTTTAGTTGGTCTACCTGACAATGGTTTGGTTTCAACAGAACCCCTCATTTTCCACTTCTTAATGTAATCATTTTTTATTGAAAATAAAAGTATAACAGTTACATTGCGTTGAACAGGAATCAGAACATTTTTACCATGTAGTTAGGTACATCTAAGTTAGTTATATACATTGCATACCAGGATAAGACCGTTCAATTCCTGAGGTACACTAGCATAACAATATAATAACGTAGGTAACCAGCCTGACAGCCTGTCTGTAAAGAAAAAAAAACGCAAAACGTAAACAGCAACATCTTGTAACACAGGTGCCAGACCGTGTGGTCGTTTCATGTCCACTGGGGGAAACCCTTATATGGTATAGACCTTGAGGCCCAGCGCCACCCCAGGCCCGCCCCAGTAGGGAGCAAACTGCGGGCTCTGGGCCAGCACGGGGCCCCCTGCCCCACACCGAGTGCACCTCAGATAGGTGAGAATTTGAACCTGGTAAAAGTATAACATCAACATAAGCATTAGCCTAGCATCAGTCTGACCCTGGACTTGGATTGTTGTTGGGATTAAATAAAGACAGGGTAAAGTAGGGGAAGAAGAAAGATGGAAAGGGAAGATTGGGAGAATAGGGAAATTAGACTTTTCGGGGCCACAATGACCATTCCAAGTGGTATTTTTCAGCTCTACCCTCTTTGTAAGCCAGAATTTTTTCTAGGTGGGAGATATCATTTACAATTCTTATGACCTCGCTAACATTAGGTATATCGTTGGATCTCCACTTACTCACTACAACTGACCGAGCTGCCAAAAGAATATGCATGGATAGTGATCTTAAGGAGACATGAATGTGGAATATATTGATGCCTAAAATTGCTTGTTCTACATTAGGTTTAACAAAGTTGCCTGTAATTGTAGAGACTAATTTAAAAATTTCATTCCAAAAACTACGAAGATGTTTGCAGGACCAGAGTGTGTGCAATAGTGAACCGACTTGTCCACACCCTCTCCAACAAAGGTTCGAATTAGTTTTAGAGAATTTAGCTAGAATGTAAGGTGTGTAGTACCACCGTAATAGTATTTTTGTAGAGAGTTCCCTGTAGTTGATACACCGGGAGTATTTATGGTTATGCTTAATTGCAGCTAACCATTGTGTGTCGGAGTAATTCCTTCCTATTTCATCTTCCCATTTTTGTAAGGGTGAAGGTTTATAAAATTTGGATTTGGAAGATAGGGTGCTATAGATCAGGGAGATGCCTTTGACTGTGGGGTCTGTGGAGTTTAGAAACTTCCAGATAGACTCAGTGACTCTGTAGTCTTGAAATGTTTGTAGGCGCAGTAGCGAGGCCATCCTTAAATATGAAAATTTTTCAGTGTCAGGCAGGTCATAGGTAGAAGACAAACTTAGGAAAGATCTAAGGTTATCCCCTTCATATAGATCTTGGAGGTCAGTTATACCATTGTTTTTCCACTGCGTGAGATCTATGTCAGGTATACACCATTCAATGATCTCTAGGGGATTTGGGATTTTTACGGATAATTCGGGTAAGTCAGCCTGTCTAAGATTGTGTACAAGGTATGTCCAAGCATGGACGGTGGCCAGGATTGTGCGATGGTCTGGAGGTATTCCTTTGGGAGTGTGCATTCTAGACATTAGAAAGGACAGTGGAGATTTATTCTTCATCCATGCCCTTTCAAGTTGGAACCAAGGTTTGGGGGGGAGATTGTTGAGCCAGGATTTAAGTTGGTCCAAAACCGAGGCTATATAATATTCTTTTAGGTCTGGGAGACCTAGGCCTCCCACCAAGGCATGTCTTTTCAGCATCCCCGGTGGGTATCTAGCTTTTTTACCGTCCCAGATGAATTGGGACAAAAGTTTTTGCATAGTGGAAAAGAAGGTGTTAGGTATTGGGATGGAAAGGGTTCTGAATTTATACAAAAGTTTTGGTAGGAGATACATCTTGTATGCGGCTAGTCTTCCGGACCATGAGAGGAAATGAGTTTTTATTCTGTTCATCTCCTTTTGTAACTCCGGAATCAAAGGTTCAAAATTTACTTTATATAAGTCCTTAACTGGGAATGTTAATTTGACACCTAGATAAGATAACGGGGAATCTAGCCAGCAGTAGGGAAATTTCCGTGAGAGTTTTAATTTCGTTTTGGGGTTTACAGCTATACTCAGTATTTGGGACTTAGATGCGTTGATTTTGTAATATGCTATTTCACTAAATTGTTCCAAAGTCTCATGAATCTCTGGCAGAGAAGTAGTCGGTTCTGTGACTGACAGCAGAACATCGTCTGCGAATAACGAAATAGTGTGATTATGGCCCTGAAAGGGTATGCCTTTTATGTTTGGGTTGGTTCTGATTTTCTCCGCCAGAGGTTCCATGAGCAGTACGAAAATTATTGGAGATAGGGGGCAGCCCTGTCTGGTGCCGTTAGTAATTTTAAAGTTTCTAGAGAATAATCCTTCTGTAAATACAAATGCTGAGGGTGAGGAGTACAGTGCTGTAATTGCTGAGAAGATCTGACCATGTAAACCAAATTTATGGAGAACCTCTTTAAGATATCCCCAGTGGATCCTATCAACGGCCTTCTCTGCATCCAAAGCAAGGAGCAGAGAAGGCCTCTTCGAACCTTCCATGGAGTGTAAAAGATTTATCATCCTTCTCGTGGCATCAGGGGCCTGCCTACCTGATACAAAGCCCACCTGATCCGGGTTTATCAGATTAGGAAGCAGTCTGCTTATTCGGTTCGCCAGTAACTTGGCGTAAATCTTCACATCCACATTTAATAAAGAGATAGGTCTAAAATTTTTGGGATCATTTGGCTCTTTCCCCGGTTTGGGGAGAGTGACAATTGTTGCAGTCAGCATTTCCGGAGGAAAGTTGGCAGTGGAAGCCGCAGTCTGAAAGACCCTCAACAGATAGGGAGATAAGATCTCGGAAAAGGTTTGATAGTACTCAGATGAGAACCCATCAGGGCCAGGGGACTTATTTTTTGGTAGGCATTTAATTGTTGTTGCTAATTCCTGGTCTGAAAAGGGTTGGTTCAATTTTCCGAGATCCTCAGGAGTAACAGCAGGGAGAGCAATCGACTGTAAAAAGTCAGATATAGTATTATTTGTGGGCTGTGGGGTATCTGAATCTGTGTGTAAGTTATATAGGGATTCATAGTAATCGCAAAAAGCGTTGGCGATATCAGATGGGTTGTAAACTTTGGTTTTCGTGATAGGGTTCTAAATATAGCCGATTTTTTGTTTGACTATTGCAGCTCTTAATTGAGTCGCTAAATGTTTCCCTGCTCTGTTGCCATACCCATACGAAGTAGCCCTCAGTTTCTTGATGGCTCGTTCATGTTGGCATGTCAACAGGGATCTGAGTTCTTGTCTTTTGTGGAATAGTTGCTCTCTAAGTGTTTGTGAGGTGGCGGATTTATTGTCTTTTTCCAATTGTGCAATAGATGATAGAAGGTCTCTCAGCTGCCGCTCCCCCTGCCTTTTGATTTTTGTAGACAGTTGAACAAGTATACCTCTGATATAAGCTTTGTGCGCACTCCATAAGGTAAAGGGATCCTCGACCGAGGGGGCATTAATTGTAAAGTATTCTTCCAAAGTGTTCAGTAATAATTTTCTGTGTTCAGGTTGAGAAAAAATGTGGGTGTCATTTTGCCATCTATTTGCCCTGGTCTCGGCCCGAAGATCCCCCACCGTCATGGAAACTGGCGCATGATCAGACCAAGTTATAGTATGAATTTCAGACACCGTTACATTCTGCAAAAGGAACTTATCCACCAGGAATAAGTCTATTCTGGAATATGTTCGGTGAACATTTGAGAAGAAGGTGAAATCTCGCTCATTAGCATGTTGACACCTCCAGACATCATAGAGGTTCGCTGTAGTAAGAAATTTGTCCACAGAGTCTCTATGTTTTTTAGGTCTTGCATGGCCGGAAAAATCAAGGTCTTTGTTTGGTATGGCGTTGAAGTCTCCACACATGATGGTATAACCTTGTTGGAGACGAGTGATTTTCTTCCAGAGTTTGTTCAAAAAGGAGATTTGTTTAGTATTGGGTAGGTATACGTTGACCAGAGTGTATTTAGTACGATTAATTTCACATATAACAACCAGGAATCTCCCTTGGGGGTCTTCTACCTTATCCAGTATAGAGAGTTGTAGAGAGTCTCTAAATGCAATGGCCACTCCTCTTTTCTTACATGGGGCATTTGCCATTAGGACGTGGGGAAATCTTTTATGTTTGAATGTTGGGGGGTTGTTTGAGTTGAAATTAGTTTCCTGAAAACAAATAATATCGCATTTTAAAGTGTTCGCTTCTTTCCATGCCTGCTGCTTTTTGAAAGGGCTATTTAATCCTTTGACATTTAAAGAGGATATGCGGAAGGGCATTGTGTCGACTGCAGGGAAGCGCTAACACAGGGTCTGGCTCAAAGAGATGTAGAGCTGGTATGTTGAACGAGGTGGATCTCCAAATCTATGTTATTTGGAATTAAGCAGTGATGGTGGAAAGGGAGGAAAGCAACCTTGATTTGCAATGCGATCTTCCGTCTCGCACCTAAGAGTAGGGAGAGTGCAAATTCAACGTTGCGAGATTAATTAGAACAAAAGTTGGATAATAGTTGGGTTAGTCCAAAGAGAAAAGAAAGTATCCGGTAAAAAAAAGCGATTCTATGTGAATCTGTGTGGTCAACTGACCACTCAACTTGGGGGAATAAAGAGAGTAAGGAAGACTGGTTACCTCCATTGGGCTGCCAGATCCAGTATTGAGAAGATGTCAATGATGCTTTACAGTCATTCGACTTCGTTGTCTGTATCTTCACTTTGAGGTGCAGCTGAGTCCGGAGGTAAGTTGTTAGATATCTCATGGTTCTGCAAAATGTTCCACTTCTGTAAAAGAGAGAGCCCTTCCTTCACTGTTTTGATCACATATGACTTTTCTTCTTTTGTTATTAGTAGCTTAGCTGGGTATAGCCATCTGTAGTTAATACTGTGGTTGTTCAATGGTTTCGTGATCGTGGCTAGTTGTCTTCTTTGCTGTAAGGTAAACGCCGAGAAGTCATTAAAGAAGGACAACTCTTGTAAGTTATCAGGAAGGTTATCTCGGTATCTTGTAGCCCGCATAAAACGCTCTTTAGTGTGGAAAAAGTGAATTCTGGCTAGAGTATCCCTTGGGAGATGTTCAGGGATATGTTTGGGCCTGGGAAGTCTATGGATACGGTCGATGATTAAATCCTCAAGTGGGGCCTCTGGTAGGGCTTCACGAAGCACATTTTTGAAGAATTTATGTAGGTCTGTGGGTTTGATTGTTTCCGGGATACCTCGGATCTTAACATTATTACGCCTTGAGCGATCTTCTAGGTCAGCAAGTTTCATTTTCATTTGCCATAGCTCGTCTTCCCTTTCGTTATGGGCATCCACTAGCTCATTGAATGTGGACGCGAAGGAGCTCATTTTAGATTCAATGTGGGAGACCCTATTGTTGACCTCCGTAACCTCCGATTTGAACTGTGTTGCTAAGGACATAATATCTGTATGGATAGTAGATCTCAGGGACATCAACATATCTTTCAGAGTCGTATCTAGGACTGGTATGTCAGCAGTAGGAAAGTTGGAAATAGAATCCTGTAATTCTCTAGTGTCGTCCAGCGAAGTATTGAAGTCATTGGTGAGGGAGGTGTTATGAGAGGGGTCACTCATTTTTTGTTTGGATTTTGCTGGGCTGGCTGAGGGGGAGATGAGGGGTCCAGCCTCAGCGTTAAAATGTTTTGACAGGTCTGCAGTTTTATGTTTAAGACCAATCCTGGTTTGGTCTGTTGGATTCTGCAGGGCATGGAGGTTATCGCCATTGCTTAATAGCGGATGCTTATTGGGATGAGGAAAAAAATCTGTCATTTTTCCCGGTTTCGAGCCCTCTTTTCTTTTTTTGGACGGCATGAGTTTTACTAGATGGTGTTGCAGTGTAGTGCCTGTGCTGAAAGTACCAGCCTCTAGTATTAGTGAGAAGTCTGGCAGCCTCGGTGGAGATTGTGATTACATTACATGGTGAACTGTGTCATCTGTCACCAGTTGATCGGGCAGCAAGAAGAAAAAAGTTATACATTTAGACCGCTGTTATATTAAAAGGTGTGGGTATTATGGGGAGACAGTACTGCAGGCCTAGGTGTACCAAGATGGCCGCTATGACTGTGATTCAAATCCAGGCAAGATGATGGGGATAGTAATATAATTCAGATTTTCTCCCCTGGTACTCCCCTTGTACTGTTAGACATTAAGCTGTATA
Source organism: Glandirana rugosa (assembly GCA_018402905.1). Lineage (NCBI taxonomy): Eukaryota > Metazoa > Chordata > Amphibia > Anura > Ranidae > Glandirana > Glandirana rugosa. The sequence goes on along the minus strand of BLSH010214662.1, from coordinate 9,346 downwards.
GTGGAGCTGAGTTCAGAGTGTCCCGTGCACCTGGGGTGTGGAGCAAACAGAGAGTCCCGCCCCCCCCTAGGCCGCAACACAGGCCGATAATTAAAAGAAATTAGAGTGTGTTTACAGGGGCTGATTCAGCTTTATATGAAAATATAGTGTCTGCTCTCTGCCTCTATGCCTCTTGATCAGCTGGGGAAGTTCCGCAGTGTAAACCGGAACGGCCGTTCCGACTAGGCCGCAAAGCCGCGGCCTCGATTTTATCACTGAACCGCCGAGCGTGGCGGATTTCAATAATCCTCCTCTCAAAGGGATGGTGAAGGTCTGTTACCTTAACCTCTGGCTTTTGGATGTCTCAGGGCCACGGATGAGGGTGGATGTAGGCAGATTGTTAGCTAAAGAACCGGAGCTCTGTCTCCACACGTCTGGTCTCGTCCGCGGCTAGCCACGCCCCCTCATTTTCCACTTCTTAATTAGAGTTTGAACACTGCTGATTGGCATTCTCAATTCTTTTTTATATCCCTTTCTGTTTTATACAGTTCAACTACCTTTTCCTGCAGATCCTTTGACAATTCTTTTGCTTTCCCCATGACTCAGAATCCAGAAACAGTGCAGCACTGGATGAAAGATGCAAGGGTCTGTCAGAAGTCCAGAACCTCATTGACCTTTTATACACACACACTAATTACAAGCAAACAGTTCACAGGCAAGGATGGTTACCTTTAATAGCCATTCAAACCCCTTTGTGTCAACTTGTGTGCATGTTAGGAGGCCAAAATCACTAGGGTATGTAAACTTTTGATCAGGGTCATTTGGGTAGTTCCTGTTGTCATTATGATTTAAAAAGAGTAAACACAGTTGATTGATAATAAATGGCTTCAGCCATTTTTGTGTTATCATTCATATTCTCTGAAAAATGGCCAAGAAATCATAAATTCTGCCAGGGTAAGTAAACGTATGAGCACAACTGTACATGTACACGTGAGCAGACAATATTTCATCATGAACAAATTTTGATACTCCCCTTGTTTAGATGACAATTGTTTAAAGCCTTTGTAATGGCTATTTTTTTTTTTTTAATAATATGTTATGCGTACCTGCTCTGTGCAATGGCATTGCACAGACTGGCCCCAAACCTCCTCTTCTGAGAGTCCTCCACTGGTCCTCCAGGTTTCTCCTCTTTAGAGTTGAGCGAACTTCTAGAAGTCCGGGTTCTGCTGGTTCGGCCGAACTTCGGGACAAAGTCCGGGTTCGGGTCCGGACAGAACCCGAACTTTGTCCCGGACCCCGAACCCCATTGAAATCAATGGAGACCCGGACTTTTAGGTACAAAAAATGTTGTAAAATAGTCATGGAAGGTCCTAGAGGTCTGCAAAAGGAAGGAAATGTGGGTAAGGGTGGGACAAGTGACCTACAAAGAAATGGGGACAGGGAAATAACTTTAAATATTTAAAAAAAAAATAAAAACATAAAAAATGCAAAAATGGAGATCATCTTCAAAATGGGTCTGAAAAGTATTAATTAACATTAGAGGCCATAGAACTGTTCTAAAATCATCTTCAAACTGTGTCAAAAAAGTATAAATAAGCCGGGAGTACCCATATCACTGTTCTGCAAAATGTGTGTATCACTTTAAATGAAACCGTCAATCATTAAACATCTGCTATTCACACACATGTGTTCTGCACCATAACAGATGTTCTTCACACATTATATCTTTTCTTCATACGTGAACCAAAAAGGGTAGCGCTAAAAGAAACACCGTATATATTGCAATATAAATCAAAAATGAATATTCAACCAAAAATAAGTCCAAATAAAGATAATCTGTTCAATCTGATCGAGACATCCGAAATATAAATCGTATATCTTCAATAATTGTAGAAAAATTGCATCATGTGTTGTGCACTCCCATCAAATGTGTAAAAGGTACTCTTACCAACGATAAGAGGAAATTGCGCGTGTTATTAATCCCAAAGTGACATCCGCTAGACCTCGCTGTGTGGCTTCAATCCCACCGTCTGCCAGGAATTCCCCGAGGGTCCACAGCTGGATGCCAAACTCAAATAACGGGTGTAATAATCTGTTGGGTGATTCAACCATCAACCAGGAACTCTTGCAAGTCTCCAGCTAGGTCTCAAACTCCGACACCACCGTGCACCAATATGCCTCAATATAAAAAAGGGGTCTACATAGCGTAATACTGTATCGGCAAATGAATTTATTAAATCTGATATCACTGTTCTGAAAACATCTGGAAACTGTGTGTGAAGAGCGAAACCATATGCATGCTCTTCTCTATGCTGTATTTTCAAACACACTATCCAGATGTTTCAAGTGCATGTGTATGGTTTCTCCCCGGTTTTAGGTAAAGTGTTCTATTCTATTTCCAGATGTATGAAGAAAAGATGTAATGTGTGAAGAACATCTGTTATGGTGCAGAACACATGTGTGTGAATAGCAGATGTTTAATGATTGACGGTTTCATTTAAAGTGATACACACATTTTAAAAAGAAGTGTGAATAAAAGATGTGCAATGATTGACGGTTTGATTTAAAGTGACACACACACACTTGAAATAATTGTGCAGAAGAAATGTGCAATGATTGACGGTTTCATTTAAAGTGATACACACATTTTAAAAAGAAGTGTGAATTAGGCCAATATCCCTGTTAAATAATGACATCAAAATTTATGCCAAACTATTAGCCACTAGACTACAGGGTATCCTCCCATCATTGATAGACTCGGATCAATCAGGTTTTACAAAAGGTCGTCAAACTACAGATGCTACAAGGCGCTTGATTAATATCATCCACTGCATAAACCAACAAAAAAGGCCTTCTCTGCTCCTGGCTTTGGACGCAGAGAAGGCCTTTGATCGCATCCATTGGGGATACCTAAATAGCACTTTATCAGCTTTTGGATTTGAGGGTACGATAAAAGCAGCTATTCTAGCATTATACACTACACCCTCAGCCAGAGTATATACGTCTGGAGTATTGTCATCCCCCTTTAAAATTACAAATGGGACACGCCAAGGGTGTCCTCTTTCACCATTGATCTTTAATATATTAATGGAGCCCTTAGCCATACATATCCGTAACCATCCAAACATAACTGGCTGGAGAGGTAACAAGTTTTCCCATTCCATTAGCTTATTTGCAGATGATATAATATTTATACTAACAGATGTGGAGAAATCCCTGGCTTCGGTACATGACTCCTTGAAAATGTTCAATCGAATATCATATTATAAAGTCAATGATACTAAATCATATGTGCTGGGTCTGGGTGTAAATCAACAAACTAAACTGAAACTCACAAATACCTTCCCATACGTATGGAAAGACAGAGGCATTAAATACCTGGGAATCACCTTAACCCCAAACACGAATGACCTATTTAAGGAAAATTACAGCCCAATACTGCAGGAACTCCCGTCAAAACTAAAAAACATAGCCATAGAGGAATTGTCCTGGACAGGAAGATTAGCTGCATTTAAAATGACTATACTGCCACAATTTCTTTATGTATTCAGAACAGTACCCATCTTAGTGCCCAAGTCCTATTTTGCTAAAGCACAATCCCTGATTAACCAATTCCTCTGGAGAGGGAAAAGAGCAAGGTGTGCCTTTAGAAACCTGACCAACACAAGGGACGCAGGAGGAGTGGGATTAACAAACCTAAAGGACTACCATACAGCAGTAATATTGGCGCAGTTAAAAACATGGTTTCAACAACCCTCAGACAATAAATGGCTAGATTTAGAAAACTATCAAGTGCAAGGGCATAATACCCAATGGTTCTTGGAGGCTCACACTCATGTTAAAACAGGGAATAAAACCCTATCTCCCACAATAATAGCATCTGTAACAAAGTGGCAGAACCTGAATGAGGCATCATTCATAGATAGCAAACTAACAACTAAATCACTGTCAATGAATTGTATTCCAATATTGATTCACAATATTACAGTTGCTCCCTGGATTCAAAGAGGGATAAAACAACTAGATGACATATTAGTGGGCCCAGCTATTAAAACTTTCAGAGCTCTACAATTAGAATTCGGCTTACCCAGCTCTGAATACTATACATATGTGAGAATGTCTCACTTCGTCAAATCCAACAACAAATTAAATATAGCTCTCCCATGGCAAATAGGTCAATTTTACAACTCGACAAACTCTAAAACAAAAGGAATATCATTATTCTACAAAATCATAGATAATAAGAATATATTTACCAAAAACCAATACATTAGGGCATGGGAAAAAGACCTCAAGTTGGAATTCACATCAGAACAATGGCAAAAAGCTATTCAAATAACTTATAAAACCACTAAGAGCGCTAACCTATGGGAATTGCATCAAAAAATCTTAATGAGATGGTATCTAACACCATATAGGATATCCAAAATGAACACCCAGTCCTCTCCACTTTGTTGGAGAGGATGCGGAGAAATAGGAACCCTAATTCACATCCTATGGGAATGTCCACTATTAAGAAACTTATGGTCGGAGTGCTTTCATAAACTAAATCAAATAACAAAAGTAAGGATAACACATTCACCCGCACTAGCACTGCTGTCTGTGGGAGTGGACGCGTTTCCTAGGGAGAGTAGAACGATCATTTCCCATGTTCTATTAAGCACTAGAATGACACTGGTTCGCCACTGGAGAGACGGAGCAGCTCCGACCATGGGGGAAGTGATGTTGACAACCCAGGCTCACAGCACATATGAAAGATCATTTGCAAGCTCTCAGGGCAGACTTGAGGAGTGGGAACATAAATGGAAACTCTGGTTCTTATGGTATAATGAATATAAACAGAAATGAGGTGAGGACTTAACCCAAAATTGGGAAAATCAGCAAGCGTGCAGGTATTAAGGTTAACATTAACGTTAAGTTATGTTTTTTACTGTTTTCTTGTTTATCATTCATTCTATTATGCTCTAAACAGTGAGGCAGACAAAGAAGACTATCTCTCCGGAAGCAACTATAAGATAGCAGTGAATGGATAAACTCATAGTACACAGCTGATAGGGAATAGCCATATGACTCGTCATTGTCTGAGCGGATGGGTCACCCCAAGGCTGGGCCACAGTATGATCCCATGAGGGGTGGCTGGGCCGTGGGGGGGCAGACAAAAGGTCAGATAGATGAGTAACAGAGACGGCTCAACAAGTAATGTTAAGATGTAGCAACAAGGTAACTTGACAGACTAATGTATTTCCTTGCCAGTTGCTTCAAACAAGATGTATTCCGTGATTGTACCAAAGATTGTCTAATGTACCCTCAAATGTTCAATAAAAATGAATGAAAGTAAAAAGAAGTGTGAATAAAAGATGTGCAATGATTGACGGTTTGATTTAAAGTGACACACAGACTTGAAATAATTGTGCAGAAGAGATGTGCAATGATTGACGGTTTCATTTAAAGTGATACACACATTTTGCAGAACAGTGATATGGGTACTCCCGGCTTATTTATACTTTTTTGACACAGTTTGAAGATGATTTTAGAACAGTTCTATGGCCTCTAATGTTAATTAATACTTTTCAGACCCATTTTGAAGATGATCTCCATTTTTGCATTTTTTATGTTTTTATTTTTTTTTAAATATTTAAAGTTATTTCCCTGTCCCCATTTCTTTGTAGGGCACTTGTCCCACCCTTACCCACATTTTCCTTCCTTTTGCAGACCTCTAGGACCTTCCTGGGCTTTTTTTCAGCATTTTTAAGATTTTGCATTAAAATTACCAGAACCCCGGACCCGAACCCGGACTTTTTTTGAAAAGTCCGGGTCCGGGTCCCGGACACCTCAAAGTTCGGTACGGACCCGAACTTTACAGTCCGGGTTCGCTCAACTCTACTCCTCTTCTCTGTGTGCCACCATAGGAAGTCGGTTCTTAATGAGGCATACCTGCATGCTCGCACCTCAGCTGGATTGTGTGTGTCTATAGACACACACAGCGCAGCTTGGCCCTGCCCCCTGCTCTCTGCTCACAGAAATTGATTGACAGCAAGCAGGGGCCAGTGTCTCCTATTGCTTTCTCTCTGCCTTTTGGAGAGAGGGAGAGAGACCAGCACAGCTGCAGAGGGACACAGAGCTGGATCGAGAAAGGTAAGTACAAGGGGCATGAAGGGGCAATATTTCTATTTGAACATTTTCTACCTAAGTGTAGGTACAAAATGTTATGCCTTTAGAACAGGGGTAGGCAACCTTTCAGAGGCTGAGCTCTACCTGGATAATATGAAGGAAAGATCCCCAGGGGGAAAAAGAATCAAGCGCCCAATAAAAACACAGTATAGTGTCCTGTGCCCCCCACTCCCACTAGTGTCCTCCACTCCCCTTTACATTATTCCGAACTAAGAAAAAGGGGGACCCCTAGAAAGGAAGTATAATAGGTCCATCTCGAGTCGGAGACTTTCCAACGGATGGGGACAAGATTTCCGTATTGTAAAACATGGATGTGAATCCATCTTTTACAAGTTTATCTTTATAACGGGGAAGTACGGGGAACATGAATGGAAAGAGCTAGGTCGAGACACAGGGAGACGTCGACACGACCAGAGAGAGGGAGAGAGGTTTTCCGTCTCTCTTTCGTTATCCTCTGTGACCGGGGACGAACGACAGTTAGTTAAAGACACTCGTCTCTCGTCCCCCGTCCCGGTTCGACGCGACACACACAGATATCTGTGTGTGTTAGG